>BJBW01000943.1:71774-115629 GCA_004320125.1 Scolopax mira
AGGAGCCCACTGGAGAAAGGAAAAGAAGATGCTTCTATTTGTGTCCAGCAGAGATTAGCATTAGGCTTAATACTGCTTGTATTGTACTTATGCCTGGGAAGAAGAATATTTAACAGCAAAATCTGTCAGTATCAGAGTTTGACAAATTCAGAAGTAACAACAAAGGAGTAGTTATAGTGGCAGATTCCTTCTCACAGTGTATTTATTTCCATATGGATTATGACAAGCCAAACTTAAGATCATGTATACACAAAAAGGAATACAAACTAAATTTCCATCACAGGGGCCGTCTTGGATTCTAGTTATGCCAGTAAGAAAGTGAGGGACAGGTGAGTACTTGATGCTGCAGGAGATAGAAGAAATGACCTCAGAACACGTAGGCAGGGGAAGGGCCATCAGCAGTCCACTCACATGTTTATCACTGAAGCACTGCCTACAGTTTGGGTGCCCACATTTTAAGAGAAGCTTTGTAGTATCAGGTCATCATCCCACTCCCACACATACATGAAAAACTGAGTACTTCTACTCAGCTTAATTGACTTCTGAAATATATAACAGAGAATTAAGCAACAAAGAGATCATAATCTAAATGACAAAGACTTCAAACTTCTTTTCATCTTTTGCTTTTTTCCTGCTAGATCAAGTAGCTGGCATTTGATACTAGACCAATATTTGTAGCTTGCTTTTAGCCACTGGAATAATTTGCCAAGGCATATGAGGAGAATCCAACATTTGAAGTTTTAAAAAAAAGATACAGAGAGTGTGATTTACAGCATAAACTACAGTTCAAACAAAACACGGCTTTAGGTCTACTTTGCCTAAGCTTTTACCACAAACAGTCACCAAAAGAAACTGCATTGTGTCTAATTTCTAACTATGAAATAAGTGGACCTCATAAAAGATCTACAATTAGACTACATTGGTTTAGTTCAAAATAGTTCCCCTAAAAAAGAAAATAAAACGAGGAAAACAGAGACTCAATATAATCCTTATCTAAACACCAAGAAGTTAAATGTAGATGTCTCAGAGTTGAGATTAGTTGCATTTCAAAGCTGCCACCTTTCTCTCCTAAAAAAAAAAAAAAAAAAAAAAAAAAAAAGAGTTGCTGGGGTGGTGAGGGCAAGGGGAGACCCAGGCTGGGATACTGAGATACCAGGTGCCCAGTCCCTAATGCCTCAATGCTCAACGCTGAACCAGCTTACCATTTGGGGTGGTAAGCCTTTCTATAAGATAACCACTTCTAGATCTTATATATATCTTATATCTTATAGATAACCACTATGTCATCTAATTATTTTCTTTTTTCTTAGCACCTCTTAAGAAATATTCTTCTCTTGAGACAAAAATCTCAGGATTACTTCTTACTGAGTTTATTAACAACACCTGCCCAAACACAACTGGACCTCCTAGATGAGCTCACCTACTCGCTAGGGTATCAAGAGTCTTTACCTCAGATAACGAGGAAATCCTGTGCCTAATTATCTTGATAGGGATTTTCATGAAGGCCAAGGCTTGGGGTGTGCTCTGCACAGGCAAAGGGCAAACATGCAGCCAGCTCAACCCCCATACCCCAACCTGAATCACAGGCTTATAAGGGAGGGGGCGAGTTCCATAAAATTTTTACAGATTTTACAGTTCTCGAGATCCCTCAAAACTTTCATTTAAACAGAATTTTGCCTGCGATTCAAACTCTGGATTAAGACATACCTCACTAAAAGTCTAAGTATTTGTCTTCGCTGTTGTCTTGGGGTTTTGGTGGGGTTTTTTAAGTTTTAGTTACTCAGAGTACACTAGATAATTTCACTGGAGATGTGCTAAAATACATATTCCACACCACTGAGCTTTACAGAGCTATAGGAATGAATGCTCTGCTCTTTAAGAAATACTATTCCTTTTAACTCTACCAGGAAAAAGAAGAGATACCATGAGGTGAAGTTTGGGTGGGTTTTTTCACACCAGAGCGAGGAAAAAATAGTTACAGCAGCTGCATTACCTCAGAGCGGGCAACTCCAAACCCAGGACCCGCACTGTTTGCAGACTGAATCCACACACAGAGGCAGACTCCCATTATGCAGGATAAAAGCAGGCTGAGCAAGCTATCCTGTACATACTGTCCCCTGCAACCCGCCCAAATCGAGCCAGCCCAAGACCACTGCTTGAAAGCCAAGGAGCTACAGAATTACCTCACAACCTCCATCCTGCTCGGGGGATCCATCCTGGGAGCAGCAGCAGCCCCACGCTGATTCCACAGCATTAGGAACCATCCTGGGAACCGCGGGGCCAGCAGGAGCCCAGCACGGCTCTCCTCTTCCTCCCATCTCCACAAAAGCAGACTGGGAAGTCTGGTGAAAAGACAACAGCCCCAGCAGCGTCTCAGAGACAGACCCAGGGCTGTGCAGCAGCTCCAGAGGACACAGTGCTCAGCACACAACAACCAGCTGTTGGTGGGAGCTGTCGTTCTGCATGGAGCTCACGAGCAGCAGCTGTGCTGCTTCCTCACTCCAGCTGGGAGGCACTGGGATGCACTAGAAAGTAGACCTGGTGGGGACCCGAGATGACTTTACATCTATGCATCTATCACTCAGCAGTCCAGAGGAAAAACAATCCCAGAATAAAAGCAAGTATTGATTCTAGTGTCCAGGGAAAATGGTCTAAAGTTGCAGGAGGGGAGGTTTAGATTAGATATCGTGAAGAATTACTTTACTGAGAGGGTGGTCAGGCACTGAAACATCCTGCTCAGGGAGGCGGTGGAGTTGCCATCCCTGAAGGTATTTAAGAAATGTGTAGACATGGAACTTCAGGGCATGGTCTAGTGCCCGAGATTGTTGGTTTGTGTCTGTTTGTGGTGTGGGGTTTTTTGTTTGTTTGGGTTTTTCTGGGGTTGTTTTTGTTTTTGTGGTTGGACTCGATGATCTCAAAGGTCCCTTCCAACCATGAAGATTTCTGTGATACTTAGGCTTTATAAAGGGTGAGTAATGCCTCAAAAACAAATAACAACAAAAAAAAAAATCTGTCTTAAAGGCTGGACCCTAAGCTAGCAGCAGGCTATCTCTGATACACCCAGCAGGCTTCAAAGCACGGCAGCCACAGCAGTCCAACATACCAGGATTGAGCTAACAGCAACTTATAGTTGATCTTTTCAGAAAGTACACAAGATAACCTGCAGCCCACAAGTTCAAGCTTTGACTCCAACTCCACCAACGTCATCACTGGTAGGGTATTAAAATAAAAAAATTAAATTCTAGGCGTTTACAGTTTATCAGTATTGACAAAATCTGTTCCGCTTGGAACCTCACTGTTAACTATATTTAAGGCACTGTAACACAAAGCATTGAGAACAGTTAAACTGAGATTGGAATTGTTTCATTAGACCTATGCAAACTATTGGGAGTCAAATGCTAAATGAAGTCTGTCTTCACTTGTCTAGTTTGTGACTGCAGTAACACCAATAGTTTTTCCTAATGCTGACAGTTTTTCTACTAGATAGACCAAATTTAAAACACATCACACCAATTACTATAAACTGCATTTCACAATTTCTTTTGGGTTTTGGCAGCATTCTCCCCCTGTTATTAGAGCAAGCCTTTAAAAGGCTTGAACCATCATACCAAGAGTTTCAAAGTAACTGATGTCTGCTTTCATTAAGATGATTAAGGAAGAAAAGCAGAAAAGATTGCTTAATACGGATATAAGCTTGGATACGGATAATTACTTGTCTGTAACTGGAGCTTGGTACTTTCTATTGTGTTATTAACAATTACTAGACCTTATCTCAGCGGTGCTTCATTTGAATACACATTTTCAAGAATGTCCAGCTTAACAAGGTGAAGGAAACCTGTGAGAAATTCAGCCTTTTCTGTTCTTGACACCTAAATTGCTTTCAAGTTTAAGAGAACAACAGAAGAGATAATGAAAAATACAAACAGATTTGCACCTTAGTGGTGAAGTATGTCTCATCTACCTTTACAGATCATTTTTCTGTGAAGAACTGTTTCCACAACCAGTTCCTCCAAACACAAGGAGATCCTCTGTTGCAAGTCTGATGGTTTAGACCCAAATTCTGCTTTAAAATTTACCTTTGGCAGAATTTCTTTTACCAACAGTGCTAAATGTAGGGATACTAAATACCAACCTGCTTCAGTAGCAGCACATTACCCAATTTCCAGATATTTTTTTTTTCTTTTCACTATTGCTATTATATTTAAGTTCTATTTTGTCACTGAAAGCTGTACTAAGAATAGTATAGGAGACTTACTATAAAGCCTATCTAGAGTTGGAGACTTCATGTTTGTTTAGTAGCAGTACTAAGACAAATAATGATGTCTAAAATCATCTCATTCATCCAAAAAGCAATCCCTTTTCATAAAAGTTGATGTTATCTGTTGGTTAATAGGCTAACTCTTTCTCAGTGCTGCTAATACTCTTTTTTAGGATTTTAAGCTTGCATTCAGCCTCCCACAGTCAGAATTTAAAAAATCACCAGATCCCCTTTGAGCACTGTCGTTTGGCACTTGTGGTAAACAATGCTATAGTCCCAGCAGAGTCAAGGCTCAGGAGAGAAACTGGAAATAGCCATTTTTCCATCTCTACTGCTACTATCTGACCCAAGATTCTCTTAGCAACCAGGCTGAAATTGCCTTTACAGAAAGGATCCCTACAGCCAAAGCTTCATGTTTTAAGTGCTGTTAGTTGAAAGACATTGCCCATTTTCAGTCGCTGTTTTCCAGCTTACCAAGCAGTTAAGAATTATGTTATCTGCTTCAGTGGGTATCGTCACTCTCAGCAAAGCCAGTCACAGAGGATTTCTGGGTGTTTAAGTCTACGTATCTTAACACAAATTGTAATTGTTAGATTAATCATGAACACTACTAAATTTACGAGCCTGAAAAGCTTCAGTTGGCATGACTGAACTAATTGCAAAAAGAAATTACAGACTTATGACTTATCATAACTGTGAGATCCTTCCCTCATTTTCGTATCCAGAATTGATTTTAAAAGAATCACGGTAGACCTTCAGGCTCCAGCATCCATAAAGAAAAAAAGAAGAAAAAAAACCACACAAGCTTTGCAAGTCACCTCTATTTAAACAGATAGTCCTCACTCTGTGCTTACAACCTCTAATTAGTTCATTTCTTGTATTATTTTTTTGCTCCTTGAAGTGTCTTTTGAAAACATACCCTTTTGTGTTCGGGAACAAACATATTTTTTAATGAAATGAAAAATGAAAAAAAAAATCAAAAAATCAAACTTAAAATAGGACTGTGGGAAGAAGAAAAAGCTTGTTTTCCACCTGCCTCCTCCAGGATCATTGCTTGTGTTAACCTAGCTTGGGACCTAAGTACCACAAGGCAGAACATACCTCGAATAGCAAGAGTTTTGAAGCAACACGTTCCTCCGCTCGTGTTGCCAGTACTTCTCGGGTGCAGACACCATTATCTCTGTGCTAATAAAACAAACCACTTCACTGGAAAATAACCATGCACTGAGTACTCCTGAGTGCCTTTGCAGGAAGATTGTCACTTGTACAATTTGGTCAGAGCCCTCTACAGCCTGTAGGTTCGCCATCGCCCTGAAACCAGCACCTCATCTCTGACCTGCAGCAGCAGCAAGTCCTTCTGAAAGCACTTGGAGAGGAAGGTGCTGATTGCAAAGGGACAAGAGCTGGAAACCACAGCCAGGTAAAGGCTTCTTCTTAAGCTTTGCCTGTTCTGAGCAAGCATCCCTAGCTAAGAAAGAAGCAGGAAATACTGTTTCATCTACTCAGTATGAAAACGGACCTTTCCAGGATAAGATCTCCTCTTTCAAGTCTTCCAAAAGTTTTAAGCTTTTAAGCTTTCCCACTTGAAGAATAATGGAAAACTGGGTTTGACAAGAAGAAAATTAATTTTATTCACAATCAAGTTTTATGAAATGAGTAGGAGAGGAAAAAAAGCCCCAACTTTCAATACCAACTTTAAAGAGGTGGACTTAATCCAGATTATTTCTGAATCAAACAAAAGCTGTTCACCAAACGCTTCACACAATGTTCTGCTAATACACATTCTCACTTCGAAGACTTTCCGCCTTTTTCCTAGTTTAATTTCTATCAAACTCTTCACTTTGAAATGAACCTGTTCACACTCAAAGTGAAGAGCTTTTTTGAGAGAAGTCGCATCAGAACAGTTGCAAAGTCAGAACCTGAAATAACTGCCCTCAGAATTCACCAAGTTGGATAAACCTAGCTGGACAGAAGGCAACTCACCAAAGGCAATTCATTCTCACTCTAATTTAAGAAAATTAAGTGAGTTACATAAGTAATCATTTCAGGAGGGAGGATGTCAGCGAGTAACTGGGATTATCAATCGCTTTCATTACCCTAACACCTCCTTTGTATTAAACAGTGCTCAAAGGCATCCATTATTTATAGCTTTCCCCAGGCTCAGACTTCTCTGCAGCTATCTATCTTCTTAAGGTGTATCTGCAGGACTATCTCCACGCCTAAGTACAAGTCCCACACTACACTTGCAGGCAGCCCACTCTGACACCTACCAGAAGAAGCCTATGCCCATATACAAGCTATTTCACAAAGATGAAGGCATCAAGGAATTTTTTTTTTTTTTTTTAAAAAAAAGTAGTTTCACAAAACAATGCAGGAGTTGCTTGCCAAATTCAGAAAGAATTTTGATCTTAGCCTCCAGCAAAACAGGAGTGGGTTATCTGATTCTGCTTTGCTTGGAACAGATAAAGCCTCTGACTTTAAAAATCTGAATATGTATTCAGATTCAGGCCTGTCTATACATAGAGATTTAGAAATTACTGGAACAACCGGGTAGAGCTTTTCTAGAAACACCAGAATACCCAATTCTGAAGACACCATCATAAGAATAACCTCTCATTAATTTAGGCATCAAAAGAACATTTAGCCAACACACACATACAGCATATTGGATCACCTTTACGACATTAACACACAGGAGACCCAAAAACTCCATTCACTAAAAAGAGCCAAATCACAGCTGTCTCACAGCAAGTAAGTTGTCCATTTGGTGTCATGCACCAGAATGAAGGAGATAGGGAGAAAAAGTACATACTCTCATTTCTCCAAATTGATGATTTCTACTACAGCTCAAGTGCAAAAAAAATCCTATCAGTGAATTACTACTATTAACAAATGTAGAGGCTTAAATGGCAAAAGCACCTGGACTTTATAATGGCGCACTGTTCTGCACCTACAACAAAACTGAACCTACAACAGTTATGTTGGGAAGTTTTAGGCAAAACCAGACTCATTTTAATAAAATCAAAGCATACATAATCCCATTAAGATTCTTCTAGATCAGCTGTCCTCATCTCAGAGCTAAACAAACTGGGAAACCACACATTTCAAACTTTGCTATTTACTCCCCATTTAAAGTCAGACTTGCCCACAACAATGCTCATTCCCCACTCTTTAAAGAGATTGCAAACTAACAGAGCCAGAAAATTCCACAGGAATGTTAGGGATAAAGTACTAAGGTATAGCTGAATAAACACAGCAGGCGTTTTTACCAGGGAAGCAGATCAAAGTGCACTTGAATATTCAGATTCTTCTCCTTAGTTATATGTAACATGCCAGTTTACTTCAAAATAACTTTTAAAAACAGTGATTACTTGGCATTTAGCATCACAGAGTATTATAAAAAAGTTGGCTAGAGCAGACTGAAATTAAATGTTTCCTCCTACCCAAATAAATTTTACTGAGTCTGTAATCATACAGCATTTCTTTCATGGCTAAAATTCTTCAGCTCTTCCATAAATACAAGGTGTTTACCTCACTAATAACCAGTCCACGTGATGAGCTTTCAAACATAACTGAGCTCAGCTATACTTTAGGTTTCCTTGCACAGACTGTTTAAAGTTAACAACTTTATCCCAATCCCAGAAGCTCTATACTCTTGTCAGACCTTATCTGGGGACTAACAGCCTGATAAATCATCTACAACATCACCAGTGCAGACATGGACACCTGGTACCCTTATGCCCTTTTGCTATAAAGGGAAGTGGTAGTTAACATTAAAAGCTACTGACTCAATGCATCAGTGACACACGTCACAGCCACAGCCTCTAACAGGTTAGATGCAGTGAATACACCGTTCCACATCTTTGACAAGTGAAATACAGACTTTTACTGCACTGAAGAGTCGGGGCAAGGGGCTGCACCTGCACTTGCCGGTGCCTCAGGGGTTGAAGCACAGAAATACAAATTGTGCCACGTCTGACGCAGCTTTTCTGAAAGCAAGAGACAGTTAAATGAAGACATTTCCGAAACCAATGTATGAATGCTTATTTCCATGACAGCATCTGTCCCAAAAAATCAATGCTCACTGAGCTCTTTGTACTGCAAGAGGCAGCTCCTGAAACAAATAAGGTTTCCCAAGCAGATAAGAGGTTCCTTTTCCTTCCCCTGAGGGGCAAAAAGAAGGGCAGTCAGCAATGGGGCAAGATGAAAACAGACATTAAGGGCCCACAAGCAATAACCTCCTTCTTCTCACACCCTAAAATATGCCATTGCTCAAGCTTTTGGGTAAGTGAAATTCTTTAACACACCTATTCCCATGCAGGCCCAGCACTTGTTCCCTAGTCATGGCCATGAGGGACAGATCTCCTCAGAGCTGTTGCTACCCACCTAACACCAACCCACCTGCCATTTGACCAAGTAACCCTCATCCAAAGCCAAAAAAACCCCCACATACCAAGTAAGAGTGTTACAGCTATACATTAAAAAAGAAAAAAGGGGGGGAAAAAAATCCCTGTAGCCCTCAAGTCAGTCACCACAGCTTCCACCACCCTCTCTTCATTCACAAGAGAGCCCTGACAACAAAGCTGGAAGGCCATCTTTGCCCTTGCCCACATCTCTAGTCCAGCATATCTTCTATTACTTGTTTTGGAATGAGGAACCTCTTCAAAGTGATGACATAAAACACTTCCCCCTCATAAAAGTTGAAACACTGTACTTTTTTGTTTACTACTTTGTGCAACTTCCCCCTCCCTCCCCACCCAAACAACCTTTTAGCTCTCCTACCATCTCAAACACGGGATGCCGCTTCCACAGGGAAGCCTGACCTAGGTTTAATCCACTGCAATGGATCTTCTTGATTCCAGTGTTTGCCAGATCACTTGGAGACAACTCAGCTCCTCACAGCAGCAGAAAATACTCACTTTTTGCTGGTTGCATCGAACAGTTATGGTTTACAGAAGAGTGAAACACAAAAGATGCAGCAGAAGCACACAACAGGCAATGAGACCAGTTCTTCCAGTGGCAGCAAACAGTCAGGTTAACCATTCATGAGATACCCCTTAGATAGGATCCTCTGCAGTGTCACTGCCAGGATCAAAAATACTTGTTAGTGAACAGGACCTGCTTGGGAAATACATTTCTGAGTTTACAGCTCACGCCCTGGGCTGTTCCTCTGAATGTCATAACGCTGCCTAGAGGCACCTCTACCACCTCCTTCAATGGTATTTCAGAAGGAATGACCCATGAACCACAGAAATGTTTTAAACTTCAAAAGAGGCTTACAACTATAAATCCCAAGGGTTATAAGCATCATGCAGCTCAAAGTGTGGCACCTTAACCCCAGAAACTAAGAAGACTTGAATCTCCTCTACGTTTCACTTTCTAACCTGAGCAGTAAATACCCTTTCTTTTCAAGGAGATCCTTGCATTCCTAACCTTCTGCCATGCACCACATGGTGAACCAAAACACGATTCACAAGACTGAGTCTGGCATGCCAAGAACCTAAACATTACAAAATTGAAGCCTTCTGGATTTAACCCCAAATATCATATTAGCAAATAGATCTGTAGAACAAAATAAAAATTAATCCCGATCTCAGAAGTCTGTCTTTCACTCAGAGAACTTGCACCTTTCCAGTTTCTCTGGGAAAAGACTAAGGAAAATAAAAAAGGAGGAGGAAGGAGGTCCGTGGTGAGGCACAGGGTTGATGGATCATTTCAGTTTGCAAAATCAGCAAAGAATTTGCAATTTTCTTCAACATCCTTTACTTTCTGCACATGACAAGAATTCTACTTTGAATGAGTCCTACACATTGGATTTATTTCACTGATTGGACCCAGAATTATACAATCTGCTACTGTCCTGCCTCTCCCCTTTCCTGTTAACCTGAATTTTTGATATTCAGATGTTCTATTAGTCACAGTTAAAGAAAGATTCTGCTACTTCCTTAAAGACCACTACACAATGATATAGACTCACAACAAAATTGAGGGGAATTTTAAACACATGAAACTACTCTGATCACATTTCACATAAACCATAAATAGTATTTCTATTCCCCCAAAGATGAGTCATAAAACCCTTAAATGGACACAAAGAACTTCCAAAATTTTGCTATGAACAAGACCAAGAAATATGTTACAATCTAAACAGTAACCACCTCACACATTTTCCATGTGTCTGAACTTAAATGATACCAACTCCATTAGGAAATTATAAATAAGAAAATAATATATATTAACGATATTTCTCTTGGTTATGTCCTTTACAAATGTTATTGAGCCTAAAACTTTGTGAGGGGTGTACAGAGACAGACATGAACTCCTATCTTCAGGAAAACAGAAACAACTTCTAAATTGCATGAAAGGAAAGAACTAGTATTAAAGCCCAGGAACTTCTGGAATCCAGTTGCAAACCTAAAACAGCAGATAATGAAGTCCCCAACGTAAACACAGAATTACGCTATATCTAATTTAATACTGTAATGCAGCTGGCTTTAGCACCCAAATATAAATGAGACTGATGTCCACACACTCCATATCAGGATTACTAGGGGAATATTATCTTTTTCTTTTTTTTTAAACAGGCTATCAAGCTAAGCAAGTACTCAATAATGACACCTGACAGGATGACTACTATTTGTTTGTTTTTAAAGGATGAAAACACATAATACGTGCTTCTGAAAAAAAAAAAAAACAAAAAAAAAAAAAAACCCCAAGACCATCTTTGCTACTTCCCTAAACTCGTAATTGTCTTCAATCATTCTGATGTGCCTAAAAGAAGCAAGAGCTAAGAATTACCAGAATTCAACAAACTCCTTTGCTTAGATCTTAAGATCTACTAGGACCTGAGTCCTATTCACAGTTCCACGTGGAGAGAAGCAGTTCAGTGTATTTTGTGCTGACACCATTCCCCACTTTCTGAAAACAGAATGCCCCAAGAATTAGGTCTTCAGCTTTAAGCCAGTATTGTTCAGAGCCCTGCCAGTCATATATGCCTTATCAACGCTGCACCACATGGTAAATGAAGGAAAGGGCAGTGTAAAAATACAATTTTTGGACATGAACCGCTGGTGATACCCACAAATGCCACAGAGTATATCTGAAATCAAGTCCTGGAAGACGAATTTAATTCTAACCTGAATTTCAAAATACTATGGCTGGAACCATTTTACACCTACCACGGAACAGCAGTCCTCAGGATTTGGGAGGGATATGAAGCAGGACTGACAGATGCCAGTCCCTTTCCACTGAAGAAACTGGGACAGCAATTCACATTAGATTGATCTAGTATCTCTGCACAAAATGAGACCGGATGCAGATGCAATGCCATCTCAGATAGATGAGTCAACAAATCATTAGTATTTCATGAAGATAAAGGGAAATGTCATTGCAACTAATCAGTTGTTATACACATGATATGTCTCACAGCAGATAGATGAGCGTTAGAAAGTTGAAAGACCGTCTTTGAATGTGAAAAGGAAGCTTAAGCAGAATTCACCTACATACTGAAGCAGCAAAGAGAAGAATAAGCAATCATTTGCATAGAAGCCACATTAAGAAGAGTAGAGTAAGCACATTTGTACATTTTTAGATGTAACTGGAGCCAGGGACGCGTTAAGGGGAACAAAAACCCAAACCCATAGCCTAGCTCCATAAAAGAAATTAAGGTTTCCCCTTTATGTGAAAAATCTGAAGGAAGAAAGATTCAGGCACTACTGATGTTATTTTCCCTAAGGTAACATTATCATTAGCAAGATAAACTGTATCTTCACAATCACCTCATTCATCATTTTAGCATTTCCCTGTATTTTGTCCACACCAATTGGTCCCATTTCCCACTTGATCTAATGCTGTAAAAAGTAAGACATCCATCCATTACTATTTGCATGTGAATAGGAGGCTGCACAGCTTTTACTTGCAGGAACCCATACTTCCAGGGCTGTTACATGAGAGGACAGAACTCAGTCTGGCCAGCAGGTTGTGACACCCTGCATGGGGAGCAAGACCTGAGGCAATGACCACAACCCAGCTGGTTTGGATAATCAACATTTTGCCATCTGCGCGAAGCAGGCAGCAAGAGAATGGGGTAACAGCAGGAGATCTACCCTCACTGATGGATTTGAGACGTCTTCTCACCTATGAAACCTACATCCTATGGCAAACCTATGGTCACACAACCAGAGTTACAGATGTCTCTCCACTGAAGGCACGGAGCTGATATTACCTGTGCCACATTACTGGTGGCCTCTCTCCTACATGGAGATCACTTATGCATCTAGAAGAAGCTCCGGGGAAAGAGCTCTTAAATGCATAATCTTCACCTCAGGTGGGACCTTTTGAGGGTGAGGGAGGCAGGCAGGACCACTTCCAAAATGCACTAGCTCATAGTTTCATTAGCTGTATGCACCGGATCCGTGTCACTTCCTTTTAGGAACAGCACAACCCCTCTGCTCTTTCTCCCCCACCCAAAGCTCCAGTGCTAGACCTTGCAGAAGTAGAAATGGGGAAGCGATCCCAGTGAAAAAAATACTTCTGGAAAATAGAAATAATTTTTATTGTTTTTTCAATTCAAGAAAGGAATATACAATCAAACAGTCCCCAGATGCTAAACTGCAATTCAGAAATGCAAGAGGCTTAGCCATCATCAGGCCAGAGATAAGTCACGATCCAGCGTCTCAGACGATTCCAGGACTCATCACGTTTCCAAAGAGTTTCTTGCCTCTGAATACCCAATTTATTTTTCTGAAATGCAGGAGATGAAGGGGAGTAATAAACTATCAAATCAACCAAATTCGTGCAGGTGACAGACAGCATTCAACAGAAGGTAAGCTGTTTTATGGAAAACTGGTTCTTTCTAACCAAGTGACCATACTCATTCACAGCAAAGCACTGCAGTGTATTATTCAGAAACTAAGACAGACTCAGATATATTTTTGTCCTGAATTTCCTCAAAAAATATTGATTTCAATCAACTTCCTTGTCACCCTTTGGATTTTCAAAACAAGGATAGCGTGGCCACAGTTCACAGGCCCTTGCTGTGAACTGTATTTGGTGTATCTGTAGTTCTACCTCAGCACGGCCTGCCTCAGGAGAAAGTAAGAACTAAATCTAGAGCACCAGAATAGCAATTTTGCAGTTGCTAAATAAGTATGTGTTAAAGCTGAATTCTTTTTTTTTTCCCCCCACTTGAATGATGAATATTGTTTACTCTGTAAGATTTGCAGAATTGGGTCCTCAGCTTTAAGTCAACAAATACTGTAGTCAGACAAACCACTGACTTTCTCTAGTCTCAGTTATGTTCCTGTTCTGTGCACGGACAAGATACCAAACACGACGTGGATATGACTACCTTGAGAACAAACTCGTGCATGCGAAGTCAACGATGTCTAAAGCAAGAGTTAATTATACAGAGAATAACTGATTACAACTGAAAATAAAACTGAAGTGCAGGACCAAGTCTGAAATGTGAGGCAATGGACATGAAGTTGTATTATGTCTGTATCAACAGCTACCTAAGATTGTGCATTTAAGCAATAAAGGTCATTTTTGAGAAAAAAAAAATTTGTACTTTTAAGTGTAAAGAAAACTTTCAGATAGTGGATACATACACATACATCTCTTTAAAGGGGTAGACCCTACCTCGCTAGGCAGCAAAGAAATATTTATATAGTTTTACTATTCCAAGCTTGTGCCAAGCCAATCTTGCAAGCTTTTGTTTCATGCCTTTGAACAATCATGAACATTTGTATTGTGGTACTGAGGAAAAAAACAAAACAAATTGACCTTATTTGGAGGATAACACAGACTTTTGAGTGTGCCTTTTTGAGTGTGTGATGAAAATCTAAGGCACAAAGTATTCAGGTTGGTAAAAGGCTAAAAAAAACCCTGAACATTATTCTGATGTGCCACTGTTCTATGCCTGGGGGCAGCACAGAAATTAGTTAACTTAGTTACCACCCCATTCATTACAGTCTGGCAGAGGAGTCCCTGGACCATATAAAATAGCAGAGCAGAATTTGCCCAGACAAAATAAAAACTGAAGAGAAAAAAAAAAGAGAGAGATAGAGACAAATAATGCTATTACAGACATTTAATTGAAATTATAAACAATCCATATTCAGTATTAGCATGATGCACCCATCCAAAACACACACAGGGTTTGACAAAGCATTCAGTGAGTCTATTTGCCAGCTGTATAGAGTAAATCCAAGACACAGCTTAGCTCAAATATATATATATAGATATAATCAACTATGAACATTGATATGAAAACGTTATAAAAACAACTATTTTATTCTTTAGAAGCTTTTATTAAATATCCTGTCAAAAAGATATAGTCCTTCTGAATGGAAATCCTTCATTCCCTTGCAGGAGGCTGGCTGCCTGCTACTGAGCTCAGAGAAACACACAGGGCTGCCCCATTGCTCAGAGACTGAGTGGCTTTTTTCCTTTCTTCACATAGGAAAATCCATGCATTGCACAGTGGAAAGGCGCTATAAACAAACAAACTGTCTCTGAAAAACAAATTCATGTCATTTAAAAAAAGAACCAAACCCGCAAGTAATCCTAAGTGTAAATAAATAATATGTATACAAATGTCATGACACTCTTTCAAAGCCACCCCGTGCAAATCCAGTTAAAGAAAGAACACGTTGCATAAGAGATGCTTTTCACGTAGACACTGCAACCTATGGAGATAATACCAAAATTTACAGACACAAGCAAAACTGAACATTCAGTATTACATTAACCTCTGATCGTGTTCAAGGCCTGTTAATACAGAGTATGCACAATTAATTCTGACTATTAACTAAACTAATTCTGACTATTTCTGGGGGGAGGGAGAGGGAAAGAAACCCCGAAAATCCACTATATCACTAAATCCCTGCTAAAATATAAAAAGCAAAACCGCTGAATCCTATAAAATCCAATCTATGTAAAACCTTAAACCAGATGCTCTAATTTTCATACATGGTATTTTCAGGCTGGGTTGGGGAATTTGACACACAGGTGATCTACTCAAAGGTGATGACTTGACACAAACATGGGCTCTGCATTGATCACGACTACAAGGAAGAGCCCACACAGTAACCCTGACCCAGCACAAAGCACTAAACCTTGGCTACCATCACCTTAATCACACGCAAAATCATTCTTGGGCTTTTTAGATCAGATTAAGCCTCACAGGCTTTTTGAAAACAGCATCACGTCTCATTCTTGCAAATGAAAAATAGTCAGCAGAAAGATCACGTTAAGCAGACTTTGACAATAAAATAACCAGCCTTAAAAAAATATTAAAAAATACATTTTTTTAAATAAATGTGTATTTATTAATAGTAGAGTTGGGGAAAAGGTTGCAAAATTCATCTATCCCACTGCTGAGACATGAGCCAACCACCACCCCCAGAGCACAGCCTACACAGGTCTGTAGCCCTGAAATGACAGTGACCTGCACATATCAAATGAGCATCACCCGTCTTCTTGTAAGAAGTAGTACCCACTGATTATTTTCCACAGAATTTAGTTTATTACTTTGAGTAAGAAATGAGTATTAGACCAAAAAGCGAAGCCAGTTATTAAGTTTCATGGGACTATGGTATTTGGGTATTTGCTTCACATAAACTGGCCTAGTGCTGACGAGTTCCAGAAAAAAACATCCAAGAACAAAATTAGAAGATTACTGTTAAACACATTTAGGAGGAAGGATGGAATATACTTGCTTTTCCCCTCACACTGCGCATACAAAGTGAAAATACAAATCCAATACTCTTACTGTGAGTTACTGAAGAAGAGATAGACTCAGCCTATATCAATTGTGAACCAAGTTTCTCCTTGTATCATTCCTCCATACGGATTTTTACTTCAGCAGTTGATGAATTAGTGCCCTGAAAGCAGACTGTCCTCACTCAAAATCATAAGTCAACACACAAAGATAGCAGCTAACTAAAGACCCAGGCATTTAACAGCCACTAAGCACTCACTTGCAAGGCAAACTGAGTAAGGAGGACAGTTTGGCAGTGCCATCAGCAAACTACACAGCCTTGGTGAAGCCAAGGTACCTCTAGTCCTGGTGAATTATGGAAATTAGCTTCTTTAACAGTCTAAAACCAGTTCTGTGCTGAGAGTGGAGCATTGACACATGCTTAAGATGCATTCATCCAGTTTAAACAACATTAAAAGTAGATGGAAAGACAGACCCTTAAGGCTTGTGGGTTTTTTTTCCTAGAAAAATAAACTGATTAAAAGCGGTCCCATCCAGATTAAGAACAGTCAACATACAGTAAGAGTGGTTCTGGCCAAGCGCAGCAGTATATGTTTTTCTTAATACCCTCAGTACTACTTGTAGCTCCAAGATTTGTGCCTTGTGAAGAAGTCCAGGCCAATGATCAAGTACGTACCTATAGAAAGCAGCTGATTAATAAACTCTCTGGGTATACCTAAGATTAAAGAGCATTGTTTACAACCCAATTCACCAGGAAGTTCCAGACTGTTGTTTCCTATAAAATGAAAGGTAACCAGAAAAAATTCCAAATAGTTTGGTCCAAGACTTAATACACTGTATTTGAAACCACTACTTCACTTAGAAGGGTAATAACTTGGGTTCTGGCTTCAGTATCAAAAGTCACCAGCAAAATTTCAGAAATCCTACAGATTCAGCACTCAAAGAAGCCAAGAGCATTTTTATGACCGTACCCCCCTCTCCCGACTCTGAAATGAACAACTTTACATTTTCCTCAAGAGCACCTTTACATTTTGGCATCCATACTTCTCTTTCAGCCAATTTCTCACACACAAATCATTTGTCCTGACACACTTCCAGTCACAACTCTGCAGAAACAGAAGACAGATAAATTACTATCCAGAAACATCTTTAAGCCATCACATCTGATAAATACAGAACACCAGGAGTCTACAGAGAATTACTCTGTAAGGACAAGGACTGAACAAAGCAATTCAAGTTTTCACAGAGGTACCTCCTACAACACACTTAAAAGGATTCTGGATGAATGTGTAACCGCAGCTACACATGACGTGATGCCATTTATACTTCTGGACTGATGGCAGCCTATTAATACTTGCAAGTCTTGGTCAATAAAAATGAAAAGGGAAAAAAAAACCACAACCCACTGCCTTCCGGAGAGTGGAACAGTCCTCTTGGTCTTGCTTGTTATGAAAGTTTTCTTCTTTCTGATGCAACATCTGCTTTAACTATACACTGTAAAGAACATCACTTCAAAATGGGCATTTGATGGATTCCACAATTAAGATGAGAACAAATCATCTTCCAGACACAGTTGTGTCAGTTTGATGCTACAGTGCTTCCCCAGCTCCTCATCCTCCACTCACCACCGTTACCACCCACATCAACACACCAGCTGAGAAAAGCAGAACACTCTCCAGTTTATTTGAGGTTTTATCGGACAAGACATCTTAAAACAGGTTGCTATAGGTCTCTATTAACCCAGGTCACGTTGATGGAGCGGAACAGTTCCAGAAAACCTCACGGAAATTTAAATCAGAGCTACTATGGCCCCATCTCCCACCCCCTATCTCATTCACTTCAACAGGAAGTCCCATCCCAGGTCCCTGACCTGGATGGTCAGCCAGTTCAGAAACATGATCCAGACAAAATCCAACAAAACAAAAAAGCAATTCATTACCAGCCTCATTAAGTCCCTGACTTTGCTTAACTCACAGCCACAAAGGCTTCCTTGCCAGCAGGGAAAGATGCACAGTAAAGAAGGAGGCAGGACCACCACAGCCCCAGTTTAAGCTGCCAAGTTCAGGCAAGCTTAGGCAAAACCAAAATAGAGCTTCTTCAGAAAAGAGTGGTCACAGCCTCCTCCTATGCAAGCAGTAACATTTGCACAGCCATGAAGTCAGCCAGCTCAGGCAGTTGTTCGAACTGAAGCTCAACACTTTTCTGTACCACAGTTTTCAGCTGGACCAGCAAAGGAGGACTAACAGGGAAAAATAGCTCCTTTTTGGTGAAAGCATCGCCAGAGAAATCAAAGCTGCTCTGGTGGTAATGCAACAACATGGCTGCAGAGGACATGTCAAGTCTTAGCTTGATTGAGTTTATGTTTGGTATTCTGTAGAAAAAGAAAGGACACATGCTCTGTCACTTTGAAAAATCGAGATCCCTAGACTGAACAAGTAAACTATAATTTTAATATATGGTCACTGATCAACTTCAAAGCAAGACTAAGGCCATGATTTCACATCAGTTTAAATCAAGCTTGCTTTATAAACTGGCAAAATAAGAATATAAATAACCTTTGACCCCTCCCTCCCCCAAAAGAACAAGGTCAGCAAAGCATCAGATGAGAGCAAGAAGTAGGACAGGACCCCAAAGTCAGCAATTAAACCAGCTCAGGCTGCCATGAGAATCTCTTATCTGAGAGATTCTGTAAAAGATTTTTTCTAGAGTGCACAAGATGTAATTTCTATAGCAATAGGGCAATTTAGTACTTTTTTTTCCAATGTTATGCAGCTCCACCAATATTACCAGTTGGCAGAATTCAGGAATGCTGTGCGGTGCTGTAACCAGTTCTTATGAACACGCGATAATAAAAAATCTACAGTATGTTTTCCTGATAGCCCCTTTTCCTGGCAAGGCAAGGACTTCACAAAGTTTTTATCCCACCACGCTCATTATGGCAGGAAAGAAAAGTACTTACAGATCATTCTGACACCAAACAGCTATATCAAACTGCTAAATGTAATACTCGGAAGTCTTGCGAGTTTTAAGAGCCCGGCGTGTCTTGTTGGTTTAGGGTTTTGTTTTTTTTCCTAAATGCATAATTCTGCCAACTACTAAAACAAAATCAGACAGTTTCACAACGCCTGGGTGAAAAGATAAACAAACTTTCCAGTTTACGTGCATCTTCAGTTACCACACATTTAAGAGAAGTAATGAATGCAGGAAAGTAATTCCCAGGCTGAAAAATAAATTTTCTACTAATAAGGGTTTAAATGGCTGATTTGAATTGCATTTCATGTGTATACTTCAGGAAAAAAATTCTTTGATGTGTTATGTTTCAAGTTCTGGAAATCAGGGTTTTCACTGAGGCTTAAAACCAACACCTTATTCAATTACAGATCAAAACCAGTTTTCTGTAGGATAACTCATGCTATCAGAAGAGTTTGGGAATCACAGGCAAGGATGTACACATCTCAAATTATTTTATTTTTTTTTACTTTGCTCATGTTATTTTTTATTTCTTCTGTAAGATTTTTGCTAAGGAGAAAAAAAAGCAGCATTTCCACAGAGAATTGCCAAGAGATGAAGAAATGGAAAACATACACTGATGAGAGAAGAACAATACTGTTTCTCTATGGTAACTATTAACTTCTACATAATCATAAAGACCATTTTAGCAGTAACCATAGATCAATAAGTCAAATAGAACAGATAAGTCAAAAATCCATTTAAATATTTACACTTTTTGCTACAAGCCATATCTAGAGTAATATTGTACCCAAACAGAAGGACTGTGCCTTCCATTTTACCTACTCTCCTCATTTGGGAGCCTTTCTGGAGAGGCAGGAAGGTCAAAAATACAAAACAACAAAGCAAAACAAAACAAAACCCCTTCAACGGTACAATCAGACGCCACTTACAGTTATCATTATCTCCTACTCTGGACAGCTGAATTAATGAAACGTTGACAACAACCTTGAAAACACAGAAACCGGCCCAAAAGCTCCCTTATCGCTTCATAAACCATTAATGAGCGGGTTACATAAATCTACTGGACCGAAGGAGTTGGAGACTGGAGCTGCTGCAAGACATTAACCCTCCTCCGAGGGATGCATCATTTCGTTCTTGAAGGCTGTTCATCTCCATAAGCGCGATATAAAAAGGGAGTTAAGCGCATTCCAAACAGAAGCTGCCCTTTTTAACCCTTCGCCGGCCGCCGACAGCCCCAGGGAAGGGATGCTCGCCCCTTGGGCCAGCGCTCCCCCGGGGGGCACACGGCAGCCCCTCCGACGACCACGCTGTTGCTCACCGAGCCCTCCGACGGAGCCGAACCCGGCCGCCCCTTCCTTTGTGCAGCCCGGCGGGCGGCTGCACGGCCAGAAAGGGACCGGGGGTGAAAAGCGGCGATTTTCGCTGCTTAACGGAGGGAGAGAGGGAGGGGGAGGGCTCCCCCTTCTCCCCTCTCCGGGTAACTCCCGCGGCCGGGCTGGGCCGTCCCGACACCCGGGCTCGTCCCGACGCCTCCCAAACTTCCCAGCACCGGCGGAGGATTTTCGGGAAAGCCCAAACTTCCCGGTGGCCCCCCCTCCCTCCCTCCCCCCCCCCCCCCCCCCCCCCCCCGCCCCCCGCCCCCCCCCCCCCCCCCCCCCCCCCCCCCCGGCCCGGGCGCCCCCCCCCCCCCCCCCCCCCCCCCCCCCCCGCCCGCCCGTTCGCCGTGGGCAGGGGCGGGAGGCGATACAAAGCGCCGCGCAGGGCGACAGCCGGCCCGGGAGCGGCCGCGCCGGAGGGACCCTCTGAGGGAAACTGGCCGGGATTCAAGGCCTAGGAGAGACCGCAGGCACGGGCGGCCCCAGGAGAGGGAGACCAGGAAGCGGCAGCGCCCCGGGGGTCGCTCCCCCGGGGCGGGGGGGTGGTGGTCAGCGGATCGGGGCTCCCCGCCGGGCCTTCGCCCCCCTCCCCTCCCCCGCCCCGCCGGGCTCCACCTGCGCCGGGCCCCCGCCCCGCCCCACCCCAGGGATTGCGCCGGGGCCCACCCCGCTGCCCCCCGAGGCGGGGACCGGAGGGCGCCCCCGCCTCCCCTCCAGCCCCCACCCGCACTTCCCCACGGCACCACCGCCCGCCGGGCCCCTCAGGCTTCCCCCCCGCCCCTCGCCGGCGGCCGGAGCCCCCCGCACCCCGCCGGGCTCACACGCCCCCACCACACCCGCCCACGGCTCCGGCCCCCGCCTGCCGCCGCGAAGGCCCGGACGCGTACCGTGGGCCGGCCGCGCTCACCTGCTGCCCGCAGCCTCCTCCCTCCAGCGCCGCCTCAGCCACCCGTCGCCACCGAGCAGCGCCGCCGCCGCCGCCGCCCCCCCCCCCCCGCCCTCCTGGCAACTGCTCCCGCCCCCGCCCGGCCGGCCCACGCCCATCCCGGCAGCCCATTGGCCGTCCGCCCCGCCGTTCGGCGTTTGGATTGGTGGGAGGAGCCGCTCGTCAAAGCTCCGGCCCCGCCTCTCTCCGCCCACGGGTCCCGGGTGTTTTATTCACGCCGGGGCTTTGGCGCCCCCACTCTTTTGCTTGCCGCTCCTGATTGGCTGGAGCGGTAGCAGAATCGTGTCAGGATAGGTTGCCAGAAGTGCCAGCTGCGGCGATGGGCCCGCCCTCCCCCTTCCACTCGGGGTTAGGCTGCGTTGGCGCGGCCAAGGGTTGGGTTGCGCGGCGGAAAGGCGGGTCGTCGCTACCGGGGTGGTGGCCGGTCCGGCCTGAGGGAGCTCTGGGCAGGAACCCGCCCGGCGCTCGGGGACCCTCCGGCCGGCGTCCCCCTGGCGTGGGAAGTGGGAAGTCCCTCCCCCCGTGAGAGAGAGCTCAGGGGCAGGCGCCTGGCCAAAGCCTGTCACCGGCATCGCCGCCGTAGGGACTTGTCCCCGGGTAGGGACGCCCCCCGCCCCTGGCAAGCCCAGGGCAAGAGGGGTGGCCGAGGAGTATGGCTCCCACTGGCCCGTCTTGGTTTCTCACCTCAGAAAGCCACGTGTGGTAAATGTCGCCTTCCCCGTGGGCTGCCATGAAACCTGCCCGCTCTCCAGAAACACGTTCTCTGCCCGCCACGGCCGGGCTTGCGGGGGAAAGACACACGTTTGACTTCCACGACTGGGACCGTCTGAGATCCAAGACGTTCTCTGGTCTCCTTCCTTCAGCCCAAGAACCACCAGCCCGCCTCCATTTTCCCAGGAGAGAGGAGGGGGCCAGTCTCTTCTCCCAAGTCGCAGGCGACAGGACGAGAGGAAAGGGCCTCAAGTTGCTCCAGGGGAGGTTCAGGTTGGATATTAGGAAAAATTTTGACACTGGAAGGGTTGTTAAATGTTGGAATGGGCTGCCCAGGGAAGGAGTTGAAGCACCATCCCTGGAGGTGTCCAAAAGACGGGTTGACATGGTGCTGGAGGGCATGGTTTAGTGATGGGGTTTTTTGTCAGAGGTAGGGTGATGGTTGGACTAGATGATCTTGAAGGTCCCTTCCAACCTAGATGATTCTATGAATTCAGAAGGGAACGGGGCTGCACTTCAAAGAGCAGTCACCCACGGGTTCCCCTGGAATCTGCTGCCTGTAGCACCCCTGGGGCTGCGAACACAGGGCCTGGCCTGGGTGCCTTACCCGATAAATATGCCTATTTCCAACAGCTCCCTCCTCTCCCCAGACTTTCAAGCAGGTACTTCACCCAAAACGCAAGCCAGTAGAGTTCCTGGAGCAGTCAGATGAAAAAAAAAACAAAACAAACCAAAAAAAAAAAAACAAAAAAAACAAAAAAACAAAAAAAAGCCCCAAAACAAAACCCTCAGGAAATTGAAATGCAGAGATTCCATGAGGCTTCTCTGCATGATTATCTGCTCCCTGCATACACCATCCCCCTTGTTCCTCTTTGTTTCCGAATCGAGCAAAGAAACAAGAGCAGCAGAGAACATAGCATGGGCCTTAATGCTGCCTGGCAAACATCCAGACGACAAAGCGACTGAAATCGGTGGGAATTTCAGAACGTTGCGTGCAAAAACCATCTACCGAGCTCGCACCGGAGGTGCTCAGGCAGATGTACGAGTGTGATTGCTGACTCCGAGTTTCAGACTGATGTTTTTACCCCCCCTGTGCTTGGAAAGCACAACCGAAGCACGAGAGCTGCCTCCCCTCTCACCGTTGCTTCTCAGTTCCTCTCATACTGCTGCTCTCAGCTCAGCAGCACGATTCGGCTGTGTTTGAGCCCAGACGTGTTCCAAAATGACAAGATGTTTCTACCGGTCCTGGGTTTTCTTCTGATTTAATGAAAACACTCCTGACCTGGCATAGCTCTTAAAATATCGCATTCCCAGTAGCTTCGGTGTAACTCTTCATCTTACTCCTTGTTCTCTGGATTTCTGACCAAAAAAAAAAATATTATGAAACACGGTGCCCTAAACCTTGATGTCTGAGAAGCAATTCCCATATTATAAAGATGCTCTAATTCCAAATGAAAAGTATTTTGAGGTCTGGCAAGGAAAAGGCCAGGACATGCTATTGTAAATAACGTTCTCGTGTATGCTTCAGCTACATACAGCTTTGACAAATATTTATTAAGTAGTTAAATTGATTTGTTGCCATTACCGCTTCTCTGCTTAGCTGTTTGTAGCTCTCCCTAACTTGACCACCTCGTATGGTCATTGGTGACCAAAGAGAAAGGGGGCTGTGGTGGGAAAGGAAAGGAAGATGACCCCAGGGGTCAGCTAACAGACAAGCTGAGCATCTGACACAGCAAACTGCACATTCACAGTGCTGTGCTGTGGGTCCCAGTCACGTTCCACGTACTCAGTCTTCCCACAGAGAGTTTCCATGAGAGGGGGAGAAATTAGTTCTCCGAGGCCTGATACTGGAAGCAAGGCTTCAAGGTGCTTCAATCCTTATGGATAACAAAGAACTGGGAGAGACTTCATAGCACCCCCAAGAAACCCAACCTGATTTCACCCTTTCCTCCTTTTCTGTAAGACTGAGAGCAGGGCTCCTTGGGTGATGTGCAGGATTAATGGACTTGGCTGTTCCTGCCATGCCTACTTCTCCTGCCAGCCGTGCCTTTCTAGCCAAGATCCTTCCTGGTCTTGGTGGAACGGCAGGATAGCACGCTATCCCCTGAGGACCTGAGAGTATATTACACACGCGCTCATGATAATGCAAACTCCATCTCCTCAGTGCAGATACCCAGAGGCTTAACATCATTCTCCCCTATTGGCTACCTAAAACAATGTCAGTGATTAAATCTCCCTTCTCTAATCACACTGTAATATTATCCCTTCTAGGAACAAGCCATACCAGTATAAATACTACAACATAAGCATTTTTATGCTGCTCTAACTGCTCACCCAAGAGGAATTCCATCTTTTTGACAATACAAGTAAAGTTGTGTGTGTGGATGAGCACTGAAAACATTCAGAAATACTTCTAGAAGGTGCCATATTGTCTAGTAGCAATACAAATGTACTATGGGAAACAAATAAGCAAGTACCACCTACCATGCTCTGAGCAGATCTGAACAATGTGGTTGCTAACGCAAGACATCCTGTTTGCACGGTATTTCCACGATTCTAGCGCTGCGTCAGAGGTGAGCAAGCAATTCAAGAGTACTTCAGAAAACCATCAGTATAGGCAGCTTTTACAGGGGGGAAAAAACAACCAACCAACCAACCAAAAAAAAAAGGTAAAGTCTTTTGCAAGGCTTCTGAAAAGGAGAAACTTACAGAAGGAGCAAATGCTGAATGGTGCTGCAATATGTGAGCATGGCTATATGTTCATTTTGAAAAAGTGAGTATAAATACCTTTAATGAGCAAAGCTATGCAGTTGCCATCATTAATACAGAAAGTTTGAGAATAGCAAGAATCCTGTAAAATCTTTCTTCAATGGAAAAGCATCACCCAAACAGCTTGTCAAGAGCCGTGGTCTGTGCATATCAAAAGAATATTCTCTAGCACAAGATACACAATTATGCATGAAGGAACAGCTTGACTGTACCTTCTATCTCAATTGCTTAGATGTGATTAATCCTACAGGGCAAATAATTCATTTAGGTTCTCTTTATTTTCATTTTAGGATGGGGATTTTCCCCTCATGGCCATTTATTTCCCTCCTTCTGCTGAAAAGCACCGAGACCGGAGTCTGGGAGTCTGCAGCTTCGTGTTTAGTCACTGCCTACAGAGTCACTGCAGATGGTATCTACTCAATGCTACCAAATGCTAGATGGCGTCTATTAAGAGCACAAAATACCTCATAAAATTATTTTAAAATGCTTTCAAAGTACGCATGCCCCATCAAGGGGGTGAGTAATCTCAGTGAAGGGTCCTACTCGTTTTACATTACATAAATTCAGCTTTATCTGACAACGGGTCACACAGGTCAAGAGAAAATGCCTGTGCTTCCAAATCCCTCCAAAAAGATAATTTCATAGGGAGAAATGGACCTTGTCATTATTATTTTTATAATTGTTTTTAATTGGACTGTTCCATGAAAGGGATGGCTTCTTTTCTTGGGGACTCTGTGTGCAAGATAACCAGGATTTAAAGACCACAACCAGCCACTGAATAAGAAAATCCCTGAGAAGAGAGAAACAGCTGGAGAGAGGCCAAAATCTCTGCCAAGAGATGCTTCAGTCAGTGAGTGCATTCACTCTGATGAGGGGGGCCAGAGGATAGCTCTTGAGAAACAGTTCCTGAATTAGCTTTCAGTCTTGTTATCTGGCAGTGAACTTTATAGCTTTCACAACGAGGAGCGGGCTCCACAATCCAGCCCAGTGTCCTTCCAGTGATGACATACTGGATGTTGCTAGGCTGTATGAGAAAGATGGTCAGCTAAGGAAACCCATTAGTGAAGGCTTGAAATGTTCTTTTTCCTTACTGGGTATTGCTTTTGGCACAAGAACAAAACTGACAGTGCAAAAGGAAGGTTGCCAGCAAAGTAATAATGAGAAAAAGGATTAAACTGAGTTTAACTTTCTAAAAGTGACTGGCTTACACTAATGGTTTGCCAGGAACACAGAGAAAAGTACTGGGCAGTTTGTGTGGTGGTAAAAACTGAGTATCCAATATGCAGAGAATCGCAAAGGATTTTGCCCTTTCCACTCATTAGTGCAGGCTGATTATAGTTTTGCAGGATCAGGCCTTACCCAAACTGCTCTTTAAACTCGAGATTTCCATTATTTGAGCAGGGAATGGCATAAGGTTAAAATATCAAATGACCCCTATGCCTCTTTGAGGTGCCATTTACTTATTTCTTGTGAAGTCACTTGTGGCTCTTTAATAAGTTGTACTCACCACATATTTTTTATGTCCTCTTAAATAAAACACGTGTGGCTCTTGGCAATGCAGCCTACAAGCTCATAAAATCTGAGTAACTTTGTGCTAAATTCTAATTAAGAAATTTAATTGAGCCTCCAGTTGCTACTCTGTCTATGTGAGCAGCAGCTGGGGACCACCTAATCATTCAGAGATCTGTGCCACTTTCCTTTTGTTTATTTAAAGAGCTGTACATGACACCATTCTTTCTTTATAACAAACTCCCTTGAAATATTGGACAATGAATGAAAACAGCATGTAGACCTTGTGGCTATTCCTAAACAATCATCTGAGTACTCTGTAACTGATACTGAAACTCCCTGTTTTTGCCTTAGGTCAAAACCCTTTCTTGTGTTGTGCAGAAAAACAGCAACAATCTTTATTTTTGAAAGCATTTACTATTAGAAAGGCTAAATTGTCAAAAGAAACATTTTATTGTTATAGAGATTTCAACACTATTATTTTCCACCATGTCCTCCGCTCTGAGACTTTGTTACACATCAAAAAAAAAAAATAATCCAACGTCAATCATCTGTCTCTCAGCAGCAGAAAGTGACATCCCTATGAAGATCAGAGCCCTCAAATGAGGCTTTGAACTGGTAAACATCCAGAATAGCTTTGCTGCAGTCATTACAGTCATTCTGGTGTAACTCAGGTCAAGCTCTGTGTACAGTACCCAGCTTCTTCTGAGAAGGATCAGTTGCACTCCAGTAAATTAAACAGTAACACAAATAACAACCCAGAGGCCCAGATTTTTCAAAGGTCTCCCTCTCCCGTCCCTCCCAAGCCTGTTTAGCCATGCCTATGTATAAGTAAACTATACAATAGCCTAAATTCTACCATATTTCAAAGCGTCTGCATCTCGGGTTTTATTAAAGGCCCAGTTCTGTTGAAAGGGTTTCAGCTGATAAGATTATTCTGGTAAGCAGAGCTTAACCTTGGGGAAACAAAGAATGGATTGAAATAGAGAGCTCACCCTTCCCTTCTCTCCCAGCCTATACATGCACACACAGGCTGCTTGCACCTCCCCTCTTGTTTTAAAACCCCATCCACGCCAGTCATCCTGCCAGGAAAACGACATATCCCACTTCCACGGGTGTTTCCCACCGCAAGGGTGCAGAGCCCAGAGCCCTGATCAGCCTGTGCCACCTGCTGGCAAAGCTGAAACCATTCAAGACATTAAACTCCAGTTAAACTGGAGGCAAAAGTGGTGGCTTAACGCGCCTAAAACCCGGCTTCTTTGGGTAAAACCATCGTGGTACAAACAGGACAATTTCCTCCTGCTGTGGCTTTTCCCACTGCTTTGCCTGCGGAGGCTGTGCCAGCAGAACCCCATCAGCAAAACACCTCTAAAATTAAAATAGTTGCTCTTGCATATGTACAAAATGAGTCTTGGCTGCTTGCACACCGGGGGGGTGTGAGGCTCTTGTGCCGTGTTGGTTTTAAGGCAATCCAAAAAATTTTAATCCTGCTCTAGAATTAAAAATTAACAGTTGAACTCATCCTCATTAGGCCTGCTTAATGATTTCTGACCCTGAAATATGGTAAAATTGAAAAGTAGATCTGGATTGAACCCCTGGCAATAGTAAAGTTAAAAGAGGTGAAAATTTGCTTTTAAGTTGTATATCCTCAGCCCGGTACGCTCAGTGGCCCGGGCAACAGATCATGCCTCATGAATGCTGGCTGCTTGGTTAACGTGCTGTGCAAAGCTGATATTCCTACCTGTGAGAGGCTAATGACACCCTTGTGAACCAGAGGGTTCCTGGGTACACTCGGGTAATTGCTCCAGTTAAACAGTTAAACGCTTTAGACTCACAGCAGCCTCTGGAGATGAAATTCTCATGCAAAATCCATTCCCGTGAATTATCGGAGTCCATCAAAGATTCTCCCCACAGAAGTATTGCATGGTGAATTTCTTGTACTGAAGCTTATTCTTGATCAGAAAAGCATCAACACAGCCTGACAATACAAACCCCTACAGTTTTTCATGTTCACGACAATCCAAGTTTGTGCTGGTCTGTCCTTTACCCTCCAGCAAAGCTTCCCATGCTGGAACCACAGCCTCTGGAAGTACAGAGCAGCCCTCGGATAACTGCAGGACCACTGACCCTGTCCTTCTAGGAAGCTTCAGGCCTAAAAGAGGGATTGAGAGAGAACACAGGTCTGCCCAGGTTGTTAGGCAGTTAGTGACACTGACAAGAAAAAACCCCAAAACCCACAAACACTACGTGACATGACAGCCTGTTGGTTTTGGGTGTCCTTCGAGAGGAATAGCCTTTCACCTGGCATCTCCATTAGAAGCATGAGAAAGGGAAAGGAGGGTGGCACACCAGAATGGGCTCCATCCAACTTGGATTTCTATTCCTTGAGCCGCAGAGCCTTATGAAATTGCTCTCGCCTCACCTCCCCTCATTAGGCTGCCAAGTAATTGCACGCTGCCCAAAAGCACATCCTTACGGTACACCCTGGGGAAAAAAAAATACATTTCTGCACCTGTGTAGAGCATACTAAGAGAAGGAGGATGAGACGTGTTCCAGGCAGGGAACGCATCTATCTACATGCCATGGCTCCTACCGGAATCCCCTCACCTTCCCTCGCGGGGTGGGATAAGCCTCATCTATTTCCAGCGGACCCGCTGATGGGACACGCCGGTTTCCCCAGCATCACCAGCACCATTGAACACCCGCCTCCCGCGGGCTCCATCTCCCTCCGAACCCCATCTCCCGGCTGCACCCACGGGCAAAGGCCCCGGCGGAAGCGGGGCAGGACGGGGCGGAGCGGGGCGGCCATGGCGGCAGCGGCGGCGGAGCAGCGGCGGCGGCTGGGCCGGCTCTCGGCCTTCTCGGTGTACCGCCGGGTGGCGGGGGCCGGGCGGCTGGAGCGGCGCCGCCGCGGGACGCCGCTGCCGGCGGGAGGCAAGCGGGCCAAGGCGCGGCCCAGGCGCGGCGGGGCGGGAGGAGGCGGCGGCCCGCAGCCGGAGGCCCCGCCGCCGATGGCTGCCCCCCCCAGCCGCGTGGAGCGGGCCGAGGCGGCGGAGGCCGCTCCCCCGCCGCCGCCCGTCGCCGCCGGTACCCCCGAAGCGAAGCGGCGGGGCGGCCCCGCGGCGAGTCCGGTGAGCCCGCGGCCGGCGGGAGAGGGCGGCGGCGCGGTGGGGCTGCTGCGGCGGCTGGGGCGGCTGGAGGACAGCCGGCAGCGGGGGGCCGAGCTGTTCCGCTGGCTGGTGTCGCCGGTGCCGCCGGGGGAGTTCCTGGGGCGACACTGGGAGCGGGAGCCGCTGCTGGTGCGGCGGGGCGACCCCGAGTACTACGCGGGGCTCTTCTCCACCGCCGACTTCGACGCCGCCCTGCGAGGTGGCCAGGTGGACTTCGGGACCCACCTGGACGTGACCAGCTACTCCGAAGGGGTGCGGGAGACACACAACCCCTCCGGCCGGGCCCTGCCCGCCGTCGTCTGGGACTTCTACCAGAACGGCTGCTCCCTGCGGCTCCTCAGCCCCCAGTCCTTCTCCCCCACCGTCTGGCACTTCCTCTCCATCCTGCAGGAGCACTTCGGCAGCATGGCGGGGGCCAACACGTACCTCACGCCGCCGGGGACGCAGGGCTTTGCCCCCCACTACGATGACATCGAGGCCTTCGTGCTGCAGCTGGAAGGGAAGAAGCACTGGCGTGTCTACAGTCCCCGGACGGACGCCGAGGTGCTACCCCAGTTCTCCAGCCCAAACCTCACGCAGGCTGAGCTTGGGGAGCCCGTGCTGGAGACGGTGCTGGAGGCCGGGGACCTGCTGTACTTCCCCCGTGGCTTTATCCACCAGGGCGACTGCCTCCCTGATGCGCACTCGCTCCACATCACGGTGTCTTCCTACCAGAGGAACTCCTGGGGGGACCTCCTGGAGAAGCTCCTCCCGGCTGCCCTGCAGATGGCCCTGGAGGAGGACGTGGAGTACCGGCAAGGGCTTCCCATGGACTACCTGGGGTACATGGGGGTCGCCAACTCGGACGTGGTCGATGCTCGCCGCACAGCCTTTATGGAGAAGGTGCAGAGCCTGATCAAGAAACTCGTTCGCTACGCACCCGTCGATGCTGCCGTGGATCAGAGAGCCAAGTCCTTCCTTCATGACTGTCTCCCCCCGGTGCTCACGCAGAGCGAGAAGGCGCAGAGCGTGCACGGCTTCCCGGCCCGCTGGCAAGACGGGGGCCCCCGCGATGTCGATATACTGATAACCAAAGACACACAAGTACGTCTCCTCCGCCACGGCATCGTAAGGCTGTGTAATGAAGCAGCAGGTGTGATGCTGTACTACACGACGGAAAACTCACGAGTGTATCACAAGGAAGAACCCAAGTTCCTTGAGATAGATCCCGAGTACATAGAGAGTATCGAATTCCTCCTGTCCTCCTATCCAAATCACGTCAGGGTGGACAGCCTTCCGTGTGAAACCTTGGAGGACAAGATTTCTCTAGCCACGCTCCTGTTTGAGAAGGGCATTCTGACTACAAAGAAGCCCCTGGTGCAAGTGTAGCTCTAATTATTTTTTTTTAACAAAATAAACACACATTTGTTTAGAAAGCATTCTGTCTTTTCTTGCCTTACACCCGCGGGGTGGGAATCAGCAATCCACATTACTCAGAAGGGCTTTGGCTTGGGTAGAGAAGTCAAATGTTCTGATTAAAATGGGCACCACAAAGATCCAGAAAAAACCTTGGCCAACTTGTCCTCAAAGCAGAGCCCGCAGGCAGCTCCCACTCGGTGCCCGTGACCACACCACTTGCGTGTCCTTGCCCTCATTGAAGGGCAGATGCCCAGGAGTGCAGGGCAGATGCCCAGGGGTGCAGGGCAGATGCAGGGAGGTGTCCTCACACGAATGTGAGCTGCTGCATTTGAAACGCTACAGGTTCTGGCTCTTCTTTTCCAGTGTGATGATTGCATGCTCTCTTAGGGATAGAAAAGCCTCCCCCACTGCAGCAACCCCTACAAGGAAATTATTGGTCCTTCCAAGGCACATGGGGCATCCTCTTAATGTGGAATTTTTCATGATGGATGCAAAAAGTTTCATATCGGTGACCTAACAAGTTATATGAATTTACAGCCCTGGCCTGGTCTATAAGTACCTCAGGTGTGCTTTTCCATAGTGCTGTTTTAGCAAACACACCTGCACCGTGGGCACTCGTCCATTTCCCCCATGCCCATTTCAATCACACTAAGTAAATAACCAAAAAGCTGAGAATTTACGCTGTCTTCCTTCCCTGCCTCCTGTTTTCTTAGACACCGTCATACATCTGCTGGGGTGGGACATTCTGGTAATTCCTCCTCAGTTTCTAAATTCACTGGGGAAACTGCCTGGGCTAAAAAACCTTGCAAATACCCCCCACGGATTTGTGTGGGGCCAGCCAAGTGCAGGGTTTCTCTTCTCCTTTGTTCTTTCTCCAGAGAGGCATTTCTCACTGAGACCTGCTGACTGTGCCAGATGTTTTGCACTAGGAGGTGCTGGTCTGTTATGATCCCAGTAAGAAAGGCACTCACCTTCTGCAAGGTATCATTCAACGTGCTATTTATCAGAGTGAATGCTCTAAGACAAGAATAGCATAGATAATCTCACATTCCTTCCCTCACGTGCTGGGAACCCTGAGCACGTAACACAACCCTGACCCACATGCAGCACGCCATGGAGACATGGTGGACCATGGCAGAGATTGTCCCCTTTTGGTCTTTCAAGGTATTCTAAGGTTTTTATATAAGGAAATAGCTCTATTTACCATGTCAACATTCAAGCAGAAAACAATGTGCGCATGAGAATGCCTTGCTGCACAGCCCAATGAAGGCAAAGCCACGCAGGTGGGGTCATGGCAGGTCCTGGGTGGGAGCTGTCTGTGGGCTCCACTTTTAGGAGGAGATGGCTGGGTTCTCCCTATGGCCAGGGCATCTGTGGGGCACAGCACAGACCTGTGGGCCACTTTGGGGTAGCCTGGGCATGATTGGGGTAGCTCTGATGGAGGTCACTAACCATTTGATGTACAGTGGTCTTCCCTTCAAGATCACTACACTGATTTCCACTGAGAAGAGTGAGGAGATGACTAAACATGCTGGAGGATTTCAGACTTAGCAACAAGCTGATCTCTCAGTTTCAGCATAAGAAACCAATTTACTTGCTTTATGCTTTGCTCCCTAAATAAAAATAGGAATGCATTTTCCACGCATGTTTGAATTCATAACACTATAATATGGAATACATAACAATGCTACAGATACACTTGCAATAGCAATACTCCATCCTTCTCTAATGTCCTCCAGCACTGAAGATCTCCGTATTTCTTAAGTATTAATACTTTTCAATTTGCAACCCAAGGCAAGGTAAAAAAATATGATCACCCTTATTTTACAGACAATGGCTAGCAAGGAAAACACTACGTACTTTGGCCAAAAGAACATGGTATCTTTTGCAAAATTTAGAAGAAAAAGCCATTTGCTAAGTTAACAATACAGATATTGCTTTCATGGTTTCTCATTTTCTAGTATGTACGCAATCAAATACGAAGAGATGAGTCAAATATAAGTTCACTTAATTCCCTTGATTTCTGAGGTGTCTTAAATTACAGTATTTGGAGCATGTATATTCTATGGCTTTTTATAATATTGGATCCAAAGGTACCCTTCTTGGGTACTGATGATTTTATAGTGCAATGGTGCTGATAAAAAAGAAAACAGGCAATTGCTTGATTTCATGTTTCATGGCAGACCATAGACTCCATAGAGTCTCCCATGCCCACAGCAGCCTCCAGGCAGAAGCTGATCCCATTGAGAAGGAGGGAGATTTGGTGACCCAGCCCATGTTGCTCCACTGCAGCAGATGGACAAGCTATGATAGCCTTGAGCCTACTAATAACATGTATGTGTGCTTGTGAGATCCCTCGTTAAACCTTCTGATGCCACACATTATCACTGGAGATCTGTCATTAGAAAGGGAAACATGTCCAGACAACTGGCATTGTAATCTTCTCTACACTTCTTACATATATAAGATCTCCCTGAGATATATTCACCAGGAAAGCAGAGGAGACTCTCATCGATCCCTTGCTGCCCTTGCACTACAGATGGCATCTCCATGTGACCTAAAGCAGTTCAGTCAGAAATGACCTCATAGGGTTGAAGAAGTTTGCAGAAGGTGAGTGGAACTGTGAAGTTGTCATGCCCATGGCAGGAAATGTACCTTGCAAATTCAACTGGAATTCTAGATGAAAACTTCTTATCCAAAGGCTAGCTAAAACTATTCCCAGGCCTTAGTGTTAGTATTCCCCACTGTGAGGAAATGGAAAAAAGTGCAAGAATGCAAGAATACACTTGTATTACAACCTGTGTATGGGTGAGACAGCTCTGCGCCTCTACATGATCACACATTATCTGCCACAGGGCATGGCCTCCGTGCAGTTTTCCTCTCATCACATCTTGGGCCTCACCCTTCATGATAACCACACACAGGGCCTGAGGGTGGCTGCCAGAAGGAAAGGGATGGCTGAATACACTAAAATCAGTCCCTGATCAAACACTCAGTCCATCAGAATCCTGGGTATATCCTTAGTACTCCGAGTGCTAAATACTAGTACTTAGATCTCCTAGTAAGTGTCTGAGTTCATCCTATTCACCACGCGCAGGTGATCTCCAGTATGTTTTTTTCAACACACAAATTTTTGTTGCGAATTCCCCACATGTATGAATTCAGGGAAAGGGGCAGCCTTTCCCAAAATTCACCAAGTTTTGTAAAGAAGCTGGGGTATGGAGCTGCAGCTGCGGTCTTGTCTTTGGATTGCAAAATTTATATAAGAGATCAGAGCTGATAAAAGAAAATTAGCAGCAAAGGAAACTCCCAGGCCCTTCCCTATTTCGTAATCCATGTTCCCACAGCCAAATCCTCTGGGCCTGCCCTGGCGCAGGTAAGACCCTGTGTCTGGGTGTGAGCAAAAAGAGCTGGTGGCAGAGACAGAGGGAGGGACAGGAGCCTTGGGGCAGCCAGTGTCACACCAGCTGCTATCATTTGGTGAGATGTGTAAGACTGCAAGTCCCAGGAGATGCCTGGAGAACGGCAGCTGTCTCTCCCCTGAGATGCTCCCAGGCCACGGCCCCATGTGTCCACCCCAGCACAGGGCCACACCAGCCCCTCTTGGGATGCCTCCACTGTGTGACTTGGGCTCCTGTCCCATATGGGTTTCTGCATGAAAACCCATATGGGTTTTCCTCAAGGGAAAGATGGGACCCACCTGGACGTGACCAGCTACTCCGAGGGGTGCTCGAGTGGAGCAATGCAGGGATGTCTGCGAAGGTGGCTGAGAGGCTGTGGGTCCCTTTCTTTCTGTTTGAGGCCAGGAGAAGTCTAGATAATGGTCTGGATAGATGAATAACTCTGAGAACCGGAAGTTAAGTTCTGTTGAGTCACAACTTGGTAATGGCTCATCTTTATTTGCTATGCTGTCATTGCACTGGGGAACACTTTCTTTGGGATAGTGTGGTCCAAACAGTAATGGAGTAACATGTTATAGAATAAAGCTTTGTAGAGATAGTAGGAAAGATAAGCAACTATGCACCCATGTGATGACTCACCCAATCACTGACAGCAAACACATCATAAGCAACACCGAGGCTCTGGTGGATTGCCAGAGACATTTGGTGTCCGTGTCACCTGGCAGCAAAAGCCAATCATGTAAATGCCTTTTGAATGCAGATAAGAGTTGTGCCATCCCTCGGCTCCAGCAATATCAGTCTGATTTGGGAGATTCAATCCTTACACTAATAATGTGGGCAGCATCCTCCCTAACCTGCCAGTGTTGGTCAGGGGGCAGGGTGTCAGGAGGCAGGGTGTCAGATGGGACATAGGAGGGTGGGCATGCCTGGAGCTAACACAGCAAAAACCCTGGTGGCTACCATCACCCCTTTGTACTCTGTGCAATCTCTCAGTGTACCTGAATGTCTCCACCAGTTACCTTCAGCTGTAGTCCAGCTAAGAAGTTGTGCTGGCACTTGCCTCGAGTGGTGTTCAGTTCAGTGTTCGCTGACTGAGTCTTGAATGTAGCTTTTGAAATACTGGGGAGATCTCTCTTCTTGACAGGCCCTTCCTCTTCATCACTGAGCAGGCAGATAATTTCTGCAAAGGTAAGGGTTTTATTACTCAAACCAGAAAAATGTTTGCTATCTCAAAGAAAGTAAATGCTAGGCATATTCTCCTCCCCTTTCCACCAGGAGCAAGGAGTCCCTTTTGAACCAGCTCGGCATCTAAGATGGAGGATAAGGCACCATAAGGCTCATTCAGAAAACAGGGATGATGCTTGGCAAGAAATCTAGGGTTTATTCTACCCCACCAGAAAGCACACCCAGATATAAAGGACCTGAGTTGATAAATGCTTTTTCATTTATTGAATTAATATTGTTCACACCTGCACCAGTATAACCCAAATAACAGGGCTTGATATACTTACAGCTGTGTGTAGAACCAAGTCCACGTTTTCTATAAATTCCCTGATCTTCTTTGATCAGGCATTGAGAGAAGTGCCTTTGATCAGGCACTGAACTTAATTGAACATATCATATACAACATGCTAATTTATCTCGCTGGTGGCCTCTGAACTTTAAATAAATCTATGTACTCTCCATATAACTGTGGTCTCCCCTCCTTCAGCCCATACTTTAAAGCAACCTTTTAGTGCAGAGATTTCGCCACATTTACAATTCTGGTCCCAATATGGTCTAGTCATCCAAGAAGCTGTTCTGCAATCTTCTCTATAAGGATGTACAGCTACTGTTTGTGTTTGGATTGCAAAATTTATAGAAGAGATCAGAAGTGATAAAAGAGAATAAGTAGCAAATGGAACTCCCAGGCCCTTCCCTACCCAGGATATTTTGTAATCCATGCTCCCGTCCAGCACAGCCAAAACCTGTGGGCCTGCCCTAGCGTGGGTAAGGCCGTCTGTCTGGGTGTGGGCATGAAGAGTTGGTGGCAGGGCTGAATGGAGGGAGGGATGGCCTGTGGCCACACCAGATGCCTCCATTTGCTGAGAAGTGCAAGACTACAAAGTGTCAGGAAATGCCACTAGATGACCTGTCCAGAAATCCCCAGAATGAGGTTTCATACCTATAAACAAGAGAAAAAAGAGTTTGATGCTTCTCTGCATGCTTAGTATCTTTGGCTCCTATTTTAAAACACCCTCCCAGAAACGCATGTTTCAGTGTAGATATTTCACCAGGTTTATCCTGAATGCCTCAACATAAATGGAAATAAGTTCCATAAATGGAAAAGTTTCAAAGCAGGAAAGATACTGTATGGGATGTCATAACTGGGATGCCGGGCTCTCTGGCTGACAGTTCTCAGGCTGCTGTGAACCAGCTTTTCTTGATGGGTGAGGTATTCTGTACCTTGGGTTCGTCTTCCCTTCAGAAGTATGTGCTCTGACTGTGGACTGCTTCTTTTTAACCAAGATGCTTTGGTCATCCTACAACTTCTTCTGCTTGATTTACAGTCAGTTCAATCTTCTTTCAGAAGAATGCAGTATCCCTTTTGCTGTGAAATTATGGGGAGAAAATAGGATCAGAATCCCATGAAGAAATCAGCTGAGTTTTCATTGGGAGCGGGGTATTTCTCCTATATAAGGGAGGATGGATGCTAGACTGCACATACAAATCCCCGATAAGAAAGCACGTGACATTTTCCAGGGAGAGAAAAAGCAATCTTCATGGGCAAGGAAAACCTGCTGAGAGTCTGTGTGATGTCTCTGAATACCTGATACTATACAAGAGGACCATGCAAAGGGTTTCCTCACGTGCTCCCAAGCAGTGCAGAAATACAAACGTAGCTACAGGGAGCACACCACCAATTTTTCCAAGAGGAGCTGTGCAGGACAGGAGAGCTGTGAGAGAGCAGAGCTCTATTTGCTCTCATAATCAGCCCCTTGGGGTACCTGGGGCCCTGGTAGAGCATCTTTTTGAAGCATACATGGACTATTGGCTTCACAACAGCCACACAGGGCAAGGAGAGAGGGAAGGGGAGCTGGCTGTGCCACCCCTGCTGGGGCAGGAGGAGGAGGCAGCTTGCCGTGACTGGTTGCCCAGGCACAGGAGTCAGGACATCCAGACTAAATACAACGGTGATGCAGCCGAGTGGATTGCAAGAGCAGCTGCAGATTGCTCCCAACTGTCATTATTATCAAGCACGGTTGTGGTCACAGCAGATGAGGTTTCTCTGGTCCAGCATTTCCACATCACTTGCCCCATATGGCTGCCACCATCCACCTCTCGCCCGCTGCCCGCAGCCTCTTCAACGAGCCGCTGGCCAACGCTGCTCCAAAGAGAGCCTGCAGCCTGCCTGACTTCAGGACAGGAAAGACAGAGCCTGTGAGAGAAGGGCTACAGCTGCACCTTCTCCTGAATCCAGTCCAGTGAAAATAAAAACCAGCAGCCCTGGTTACTACCACAGCAGATAAGCACACAACTTGTCAACAAGTGTCTAGGCTGAGCTGCCGCCCTTTGGAGATGCTCCCGCAATGCCTGGGAACTGGCTGTGCCAATCCCGCCCTGCCTTTTGCTGATGGAAGGGCTGCAGCAGTGACTCCAGGCATCCTGGAAAGGATGGTCTGTTCCCACACAGCTCCTGCCCCGATTCCCCTCCCCTCGACTGTGTGTGGGAAGCTGTATTTATAGAAGAAGCCTCAGCCTGAATGCAGACACAGTGGAGGCAGCCACACAGGAGCCATGTGGCAGGCCAGTGCCCTCTCCCTGTGCCGGGCGAGCTCCCGTGCCTGGCAGAAGCGGCTGCCCTGGCCCAGCCCCGCACCTGCAGCCCCGCAGCTCAGCAGACCCGCAGGGACCCCCGGGACGGCCCCTGCCCGCGGCCTCTCCTCCACGGCCCCCTCCATCCGCCTCTCGCCCGCCGCCCGCAGCCTCTTCGATGAGCCGCTGGCCATCGCCGTGCAGGGCCTGGGCCCGCAGCAGCCCGTCACGCTGCGGACGTCCTTGCGGGACGAGACGGGCGAGCTCTTCCAGGCCTGGGCCCGCTACCAGGCGGGGGGCGATGGGGAGCTGGACCTGGCCCGCTGCCCCGCGCTGCCGGGAGGCACCTTCTCCGGCCTGGAGCCCATGGGGCTGCTCTGGGCTTTGCAGCCTCAGAAGCCCTTCTGGTATATGGTGAAGAAGGACATCCAGAGCCCCTTCCTCCTGGAGCTGGAGGTGTTTGATGGCCATGGGGACCCCCCTGGGCAGCTCCTGGCCCAGGCACAGCACGAGCGGGCGTTCCTGCGGGACGGGGTGCGGAGAGTCCCGGTGCGAGAGGGGAGGATCCGGGCAACGCTTTTCCTGCCCCCCGGTGAGTACCGGCCACGGCCACTCTCTATTCCCTAATCCAGTGTTTTGTCAGTGCAAACCAACGTTTTGCTTCCATGATCTCTGGAAAGAGGAGTTCATGAAAGGCCCCGTCTTTCCTTTCCTCCCTTCTCCCTCCCGCACCACCGACCAGCCTGACCATCATTCCCAGTTCCCTGGGCTGTGCTGGTGCCAGGGCACGGATGCAGAAGCAGGCAGAGGGTTAATCCTTCTTGCCCAGATCTTGAGATTACAAATATGAGTTTGGTGGATACTCTTCTCACCCCAGCACCATAGCAATTAACTATGTGGTGAGCACAGTCCACCATGTTGGGGTTCCTCTAGACATTGTCATTTTAGAAAAGGCAGAAGAGGAGGAGCTTAAGAACATTTACAGGAATACAAGCTTTCCAGAAGGAAAAGTCAATCACTAATTTATCTGGAAAAGATTCCACAGCACCTCTCTGAGGTGTATGATTTGCCCAAGATACAATCAGGCTGCAACAACTTCTGGGCAGCTCCACAGAGACTTCCCTGACAGAGTCCATGGTGCAGGAGGGTTGATTTCTCAGGCTCAGCATCCCTCCTGCAGCCAGGCCAGGGCTCCCTTCCCTGCCTCAGCTTTACCCCCACCTGCTGACCAGCACATGGATGAAGCCACCTGCATACATCCTGTATCCAAAAGGTTCTGCCTCCCCTGAGATGAGGCATTTACAATAAACCAAATGCTAGTGTGTTTCCTCAGCATCCTTTGACCCACTACTTGTGTGTGTTTTAAAAATTATAGACCTTTGTTGCACTCCATGGTGCTATGAATTATTTCCTTGGCACAGGATAAAAGGAGTTTATTCTCACCCTGCCACCACCAGAGCCAATCTTCAGTTTAGCAAGACTGTAAGCTGGGTCTGTAGTGAGTATTTCTGTTACACAGTTCCATTTGGAGATGTGTTTCACCACTATGATTTCACCACACTCAACTCTATATGCACTGAAATACCCCTATCAAGATTTACAGTTAGTGGGAGTGCTGTATGCAGCACATTCAGATTCAGGAGTGTTGTATACTCCTTCAGCAAATGACCTAAGGCCACGTAAAGGTGAAGAGCTCAAAGGGCTCTTGCTATAGAAATGCCTTGAGCAATGCCACAGATTTATTCAGCATTACCACTGTTTCCATGCATGTTCAGTGCAGGCCCACAGAGCAGTGCTTCGCTTAGCTGGGCCATGGGACACTGACAGCTTCCCTCCTGGCCTCCAGGATACACACCACATAGTCAATGGGGAGTCTATGTTATGTTGCTTACATAAAGACAGTGAAAGATAGAATAGCACACTGCAGAAATACTGCCGATTGCTAAAACAAATAAGAGTTTGTACCTTATCCAAGAGGTTCTGCTCCAAGCCAATCTTCCTCTGCAACACATTGTAGAGTTCTTTTAGCTGCTGACACAACACCGCTGTGGGACTGATTGCGTCTTTCCATGAGACATCCTTTCCCAGAGTTTCTGTTGTGTACCAGGATTGATGCATTCTAAAACAGAGAGACATTGAAAGGAGTCATTTCAGGCAACACAGGTCTTTGTCTTGTCTGCTCCAGGAGAAGAACCCTTTCCAGGGATCATTGACATACATGGACTTGGAGGAGGTCTTTTTGAGCACAGAGCCGGCCTCCTGGCCAACCATGGCTTTGCCACACTGGCCCTGGCTTATTATCAATATGAGGATCTGCCCCAGAAGCCAACTGAACTCCACCTGGAATACTTTGACCAGGCGGTGAACTATATGCTGCAGCACCCACAGGTAGGAGCACCCTCCATGTCCCCAGGGCTTCAGGGAGCACTTCTCCAAAGTGTCTGTCACTGACTTATCTCTGGAGGAAGATGCCAAAATACCCCCTGGCGTGGCTGGCCTCTGCCAGGACTTTGGCTGCCTGAGTCCTAGGAAAGAGGCCAGCTCAAAAAGATATGCTCTGGAAGAGTGGTGGAGAGAGATCACAAAGCAATCCCACATTAGAGACAGCTGAGACATAACAAGGTGGGATGGTTGTTCATGAATTGCCACCAGTACAAACTCCAATAGACTAAAAGTGAAAAGTAAAGAGCATCTGCCAGTGTCTGAGACTAATAGCTCTTAGCTCTGTCCTACAACCTGACATCATGTTCCCTCTCTCTTGGCTGATACCAGAGCACCGGGGAACATTATCAAAGGCAGAGGTTTGGAGGGTGAAGTGTGCAGGATGCTTGTCCAGAAGAAAAACTGACCATTGCCACCACCTCCTTTGCAGTGTTTTGCAAACTCTCAGCACTATACAATGTTCCCCAGCAGGAATGAGCTGAGCTCTTGTGTTTCCCAGCTCAGTGCTGATGGGGATTTCCTCCTGTCTACCAGGTGAAGGGACCAGGGGTCGGACTGCTCGGTTACTCCAAAGGAGCTGATCTGTCTCTTGCCATGGCTGCCTTCCTGAAGAACATCACAGCCGTTGCGTCCCTCAATGGTTCTGTGGCCATTACGTCTATTCCTCTCCGGTACAAGGATAAAACCATCCCCTCTTTGCTGTTCAATAAAGAAAAGATCAAGGTCATTGATTCCAATATCCTTGATTATTCTGACGTTGCTCTTGATGCCTTTCAAGGCCCTGGCAAGCAAAGCCTGATCCCACTAGAGAAAGCTGAGGCACAGTTACTGTTCATCGTGGGACAAGATGACCATGTTCTCAAAAGTGAGTATTATGCTACTGAAATCTGCAAGCTTCTGCAGGCTCAAGGGAAGGAAAATTTTCAGATTCTCTGCTATCCTGGAACAGGACACTGCATTGACCCTCCCTATTTCCCCTTGTACCCCATAGGAAACCACCCCCTTTTCCACAAGCGAGCACTCCTGGGTGGGGAGCGCGTGGCTTATTCTAAAGCTCAGGTTCATGCTTGGGCACAGATCCAGGCTTTTTTCAACAAATATTTAGTGACGGCTAATGGGGAAAAAAAACAACGTGTAAACGACACACAACTTTGAACAACCAGATCCCATAAATTCTTTTACATTTACCAGCTCAAACCTGCTTCACAGGGTTTGATACAGCCACAGTATCTTCCATGCCTTTCCACATCCCTAACTCAGAAAAGAACTGTGTTTGCCTTTTCTGGTTTTCCCTCAACTCTTTTGCTCACGCGTCAAGAAACAGAACAGAAAATAGATTTGCATTAGTTTGTGAGAGAACAGATCACGTGCAAAATGCTCACTTACCTTTCTTGAATGTTTTCTTCTAATACTTGACAGTACTTTGCATGTCACTGTGGTCTCTACATGCATTTCTTATTCTCAGCTCATACTTTAAAGTAACATGTCTCCAATGCTAATTTTGGAGCAGGGATTTCACCACTCTTCAGGTGAGCGCCTCATCACAAATGGAAATGTCTCTGATCTCTGTGCTGCTGGAAGGGTGTAAGAGTGGATGCTACAGGCAGGATTACAGGGTGTCTCTGTTTAACCCCCAGAAAGGGTTGTTTTCCCTCTGTATCTTGTCCATCTTCCCTTCAGAAGGGAGTGCTCTGGCTCATGGATGTCCCAAGATGCCAAAAGCTATTCTGCTGAACTTGCAGATATTGTGATTTTCCCCCACCTGATGTGGAATGTTTTTACCCTTGCTACTCATGTGAGAACTGTAATAAAGAGCCTGAGATTTGAAAGCCACAGAGTCATTTGCTGTGCTTTGGTTAGAAGCTGGGATCTTTGCATCTCAACCACTTTCACATCCCAGGGTGGGGCTTGGAGGAACTTGTGAGTAAGAGCTGCTAAGGTGTTGAGAGAGGACAAGAGAAGACTGACACATAGACCCTTTGCCTTCGCTCTTGCAGAGCTTTTAAGCCACCAAGTGTGGGGGAAATGGAGTGTTGATTAAGACTTCAGGGCCCTTTCCCTTAATAACTGCTCCAGAATATAATCAAATTCAGCACTTTAAGCCAAGGAGTGTTTTTCTAAACAACAGGAGAAGTTGTTGCACATTGAGGGCTGGACACCAAGCAACATACCCAAATGCTAGATGACAAAGCACCTCACCTGTTTTGGAGAATCTGGCAATCCCCATGAGGTACAAAAGACTGCAGAAACTCTGCTAAATACCTCTGACAACTTAGTATTTCAAAACAGGACAATGCAGAGGATTTCCTCAGATGTTTCCACTTGTTTCACACCACTAAGTCAGACACGAGGAGCTCTGAGCGAGAGGCATCTCTACCTGGATCTCGCAGGAGGAGTCAGGGAGCCCCAGGCAGCAGCTCTCCCTTAGTGGTTCCCTTTGGACCAAAAGGTCCAGTTCTGGGAAAGACAGACTCAATGGCCTTCTTTTTAAACCCTTGCACAACCTATTACTGGAAGAGGCGGGCATTCCCTGATCTGGCCAAGCAGCCTGTGAAAGCTGTCCTCCCCCATCCCTGACCACCCTTCCCAATCCACCCGGCTGTGCAAGCGCCAGGAACGTCAGAGCCAGGTGGAGACAAAACCCACCTCACACAGGCCTTGGGGCAGCCAGCACGGAGGAGGAGGTGCCGAGAAGGCGTGAAGCAATGCAGGGCCGGCGTTGGTTTGGCTTCTCCCCGCCACGGCTGGGGCTGGCTCCCCTCCCTTGGGCCCAGCCGCAAGGCCCCGCACGGGGTCGCTGGAGCCTGGTGGGAGACCCTCAACCCACCGGGCCGCTCCGGTTCTGGGTCCCGGTCGCAAGTAGGTCCCGTGTCCTGACAATGAATCCCCGCTGCGATTCCATTCCGGGGCTCCTCAACGCCCCTCGCCCGCCCTGACCCGCACGTCCCCCCGCCCGGCCCCGCGGAGCTCGGGGGAACACCGAGGAGTCGTCCCCGGAGCCAGGATGGGTCCCAGACCATAGAGTGTCCGGCAAAGAGCCCTCCTACCGCCGGAAAGGGGAGGAGAGGGAAGGCAGGGGAGCACGCAGGCTGGCAGGCGGGCCGGGGGATCCGCCGCCCCGCTCCTCCCCGCCGGGGCGGGCTCCCGCACCGCCCGCCCGAGCCCGAGCCCGGCCCCGGTCCCGCGGGGAACTGCCCCGGAATCTGTCCCCATAGGCGGAAGCGACACGGGGCCATGTGGCAGGTCAGTGCCCTCTCCCTGTGCCGGGCGAGCTCCCGTGGCTGGCAGAAGCGGCTGCCCTGGCCCAGCCCCGCACCTGCAGCCCCGCAGCTCAGCAGACCCGCAAGGACGGCCCCTGCCCGCGGCCTCTCCTCCACGGCCCCCT
>BJBW01000944.1:8818-92139 GCA_004320125.1 Scolopax mira
AACAACTTCTTCCCCACATCTCAGCTCCATCTCCCCTCTCTATGTCAAACCTTCCCCCTGGTCCTAGGGCTCCCTTCCCTCATCCAGAGTCCCTCCCCAGCTTTCCTGGAGCCCCTTGAGAGGCTGGAAGGGGCTCTAAGGTCTCCCCAGAGCCTTCTCTTCTCCAGGCTGAGCCCCCCAACTCTCTCAGCCTGTTCTCCCAGCAGAGGGGCTCCAGCCCTCCCAGCATCTCCGTGGCCTCCTCCCTAACAACCTCAGTAACAGCCTCTGCAGATACTGAAAGTAGGAAACACAGGGACGAGTCTGGAGTTGGGGTGAGCAACAGAAGACAGACCATCTCATTGGCACGAGATGGGCCTGGCAAAGACAAACGCCGAGGCCAGACCCCGTTCCCAGCAGCCAGCCCGTGCCACAGTCCCCCACCTGAGCCGCAGCCTCCTCGTAGCCCGTGGTGCCGTTGACCTGGCCCGCGAAGAAGAGGCGCTGGACCAGCCGAGACTCCAGAGCAGCAGTCAGCTGGCGGGGATCTAAAAAATCGTACTGCACCCCATAGCCTACAGCAAACGGGAAGACGGGTCTTACGGGAGGCATTTTGGAGGTTCCCATTTATTAGAAGGGCAATCGGTGGGGCAGGATGAATGAGGTCATCGACTTTGATTTATGAAAGAAAATCCCCACATCCAAGAACTAACGTTGTTTCGTGTTTCCTTTGGTTTGCTATGCTCCAAACAAAATCTGTGTTTCACTCACTGGTAACCAATCTGACAAACAGCTTTACCCCCCTCTATTCACCCCCCTCACCTGGCTGTAACATCTTAGCCTTTTCCAAGCCTGGGATGGATCTGATCACCTGCTCCTGGAGCTCCGGTGGCAGCGTCATGGACATGCCCTGGGGGTAGATGACATTGGACTCCAGGCCCTCGGGCTCCAGCCACACCTGATGGTGCCGGTTTGGGAAGCGCAGGACCTTCGACTCCAGAGAGGGACAGTACCTGCAACCCCAAACAGCCGTGAGCACCTCTGGACGTGGGGAAAACGTTCCAGAAGCCAAGCGAGACCCACAGTTCCAGACTGACTGCCAGCTGGTGCCACCCAGAGCCTTGCAGGACACCACTCACTCACCGCGGGCCCCTTGTCGTCTCCCTGATGTGGTCGTTGAGGTGGAGGTTCTCACGGATAATTTGCTGGGCTCTCAGGGAGGTGCGAGTAAGGTAACACGGCAGCTGATCTTCTGGCTGAAAGACACCAAAATTCGCTCCAAGTTAACCCAGTCACACCACCTCCTCTTCCCAGCCAGCTCTGAGCGTCTCCGGGGGCCTTCCCAGCTCTCCCAGAGGATGGGCAGTGCTGTCACCTCCACTCCACAGGCCTGAGCAACGTGCCCCCAAGGCGGCCCAGAATCCAAGTTCCATTCTAGACACCACATCCCTAATTACAGGATGGACACTCCTATCACAGCAACACATCGCACCACCACATGCACATTAACCACAGTGACTGGGAGCTCTGGAGTAAGAGGAGGAAGTGCTGACCCCCCAGGGAACAGCCAGTTCAAAAAAAGACAAAACAGAAATCTCTCAAAACCCTGACATTAACATGGAAAATTCAAGATTTGGGAAAAAAACACCATTCAAAGTATTTCACTGATTTCTTCTGAAAAACAGTCAATAGAGTCACATTCAAAACAGTAACAATGTTGCACCTCAACTTCTTGAAACCTCTCCTACCCGACCCAAGGCCTGCAAGCCATACTACTTTTAGCCCAGTCTGACTCTGACCTTTGCAATTCCTTTATGCTCTGGGGCAAATTAACTCCTGGTGCTTAATTCTCTGCTGTTTAACTACATTACATAAGAACAGCATCTGTTTTCCAACATTTTTCTTTGGGAAATTGAGTTTCTTCTGCTTTTCAGTTACTGTTAAGACACCACCTCTAAGCTCTACGGATCACTCCATCCTTTCTCTTCCCCAGTCAACACTATTAATGATCTCCAATTTCAACATTTCAATCTTATTCTACAGCTGGGGTAGCGTAAATTTCCACAGGACAGGTCTAATACTGGAAGTATTTTAGAGACCACCCAGGTAACCAGGGCACGAAGAGCACTGCTAACAATGTCCTATTGCATGCCATTCTGATTCTAGAATTAAAGACATTTGGGTTCTCAAGTTGAGAAGCGAGAGGAAAAAGGTACTTGCTTTCCAAAGAAAACAAGCAGTTTCTCCCTTGGCGTTGAGAGTCCTCAGAAAGGTAAGAGGCAGAGGTTCAAAGAGAGCATCTGTCCCTGGGTTAGTGGCCAGCCCAGCCTAAGCCACCACAAGAACAAGAACAGTCCAGCTCCTTTTCCAGCACCAACTCCCCAGCCAACTTGGAGCACGACATTCCAACCCACCTTGATCCAGACAGCCTCGCTGAGGAAGCTGAAGGGCACCGGGGGGTTGTCAGCTGCCCGCTTCTCCAGCTGGCTGAAGTCGATGGTGTCTCTGGCCAGCCGGGGGGGTGTCCCCGTCTTCAGCCTGCCCATGGCAAAGCCCAGTTTCTCCAGCGTCCGAGCCAGCCCCACAGCTGGCTGGTCCCCGAGCCGCCCCGCCGGGTGCGTCTCCAGCCCAACGAGGACCATGCCCCTCAGGAAGGTGCCGGTGGTCAGGACGACACTCCCAGCGGGCACCGTGCTCCCATCTCCTGGAAATACAAGTGAAATACGGAGATGCCCATCTAAAACTGGACTAACAGTGTTCCCTGAGGGCTTATCCAGCTTTTATTATTTAATGAAATCAGCATTTCAAAAATAAAAGCATTAATAGTAGTAATTGCAGTAAGTTATTGCATGTCCTTATTCCTATGTTTTTCTTACTCTTGTGACCCCTAAGACAGAAAACCCACTCCTGGGAAAAATTCCCACCCAGGCCTTAATTTCTTAAAGCTTGTTTGCTGGAACAGCAAAGGATAATAATGCAGGAGTCTGTCAGTAACAGGACCCCCCCACCCCATAAGGCTGTTGGCAACACAGGCCATTTATCAAATAAAACCCCCAAACGCAGCATGGGGTTCAGCATCCCTCGAAAATGAAAGCAAAATAAACTTGGATACCCAACACCCTGCCAATCCAGGTAAGGCTCCCGTTATATTACACATATTACCCCAGTTTACTTCACACTCAGCCTAGATCACCTCCATCAGCTAATTCCACTCTTGTCCTGACAAACCAGACCCCTTTACCCCGAGGGCTGCTCGGGTGCAGAGTAGCTGGAGGTGCTTAGGGAATCACTAGCACCTACCCAGGACCACTCCCGTGACCTGGCACTTCCCAGGATGCTCTGGTTCCGGCTCTGTCAAGAGCAGATCCTCCACAGATGCCTCACGAACCGTCAGCAGTGGTGTGTTGAGGATTTCTCTCTGTCACAAAAGGAGTTACTGCAAAAATCTAGGAAGTTACGAGACACACGGGCAGCCCCAAAACCCACTGATTTCCAAGACATCCATCACCCTCTTCCCCGTTCGATTCCTACCAGGTCCCTTGGCAGATGCTCTGACGCTCAGGCTCTGCACTGTTCCCATCTACCAAGGAGAACTTGGAACTTAAACAGGTTGCCCAGAGAGGTAGGAGATGCCCCATCCCTGGAGACATCCCAGGCAGGCTGGGGTGGACTGGATGGACTTTAATGGTCCCTTTCCACCCAAACCATTCCGTAATTCACGGAGAGAGCTTAAGCTCAAAAAAGCCCTATTCAGTCACAAAGCCTGACCTTTATATAAAAGGTCAGAGAATGTTTTTAAACTATGCTGTACTCTAACAACTTACAAAGTACCAAACAGAAGGGTCCAGATCACAAGAATTATATTGGGTTATTTTGGAAAGTATTAAAAAACCAAAACAACAGCATCCCCTGTAACTTATCCCAGTATTTCAGGTTTGGATAATTCATTCCATTTGCTCCAGCCCACAAACATGCACAAAGAAACCCAAACCCCTGGAGACAGTGTAGTGACAGGACGAGGGGGGAGGGTTTGGCACTGACAGAGGGGAGATGGAGCTGAGATGTGGGGAAGAACTTTGGTGTGAGGGTGGTGAGAGCCTGGCCCAGGTTGGCCAGAGAAGCTGTGGCTGCCCCATCCCTGGAGGGGTTCAAGGCCAGGCTGGAGGAGGTGGCACTGGGGGGGCTTTAAGGTCCCTTCCCACCCTCACCATCTGTGAGATGTGGGGGCGGCTGGCAGAGCCCGGTCCCCCCTCCCCGGCCCCCGTCCCCCCTCACCTGCATGCTCTCCCGGTAGAGCTGGCGGTCGATCTGAGCGCGGAGCCCCCAGACGGCTGGGCCCTTGGTGCGGTTGAGCACCTTGTAGTGGATGCCGGCGCGGTCGCAGAGCCGCCCGCACAGCCCGTCCAGCGCGTCCACCTCCCGCATCAGGTGTCCCTTCCCGATGCCACCGAAGGAGGGGTTGCAGGACATCTCCCCTGGGGAGGGGGACACACGGATACCCCTCACAACAGGGACCGGGGGAACGGGCCGGGCTCCCCGCGGTATCCTCCGTCCGTCCCCCCGTCCCCGCCACGGCAGCCCCGTCCCGGCCTGTCCCCCCGGGCCCTACCGATGGTGCCGATCCTGTGGGTGAGCAGCAGTGTGCGGGCCCCGCCGCGGGCGGCCGCCGCCGCCGCCTCCGTCCCCGCATGGCCCCCACCGATCACCACCACCTCGTACCGCGGGGCCGACTCCTGCCCGGCCTCGCTGCCCGCCCGCCGGTGCCCGGGCCGCGGCGGCGACGGGGGTTGCGCCAGGCGGCGGCAGGCCCTGCGCAGCAACATGGCGGCGGGCGGCGGGGAGGAGGGAAGCGGGCTGAGGGGGGGCGGGCAGGCGGGCAGGCCGCCGGGCCCCGGCCCGCCCCGGGGAGGAGCCGCCCGCCGCCGAGGGGCGGCCGCCGGGGCTGGAGTCCCCTCCTTGCCCGAAAGAAGAGCTCTGGAACCCAGGAGCAGCTGAGGGAGGAGACATTGGTTTGTTCGACGCCGGGTGGCAATCCACAAGCGTAGCACCCCTGAGCGGGGGCATTCACCCCGTATTTACACACAAGCCCCCTCAGCCTTCTCTTCTCCAGACTAAAAAGACCTCCCTCCACCTGCTGGCCACGCTCTTCCTGATGCCCCCCGGGATGCCACTGGCCTTCTTGGCCGCAAGGGCCCATTGCTGGCTCGTGGGGACCCTGCTGGCCACCAGCAGGCAGCAAGAAGCTCAGTCGCCCTGTCAGGCAGCGGCCCCAGCCTGCTCAGCGTACGGTTACCGGCAAAGCAGGGGCCTGCCGCCCCCGGTAACAGCCCGGCCCCGCGTTGGGGAGGGCCCGGCCCGGCGGCGGGAAGATGCCGGCAGCGGGTTGGAGGGAAGGAGGGAGGGAGGCGGCCGCGCCCCGGGACGGCCCCGGCGCTTTCCCGCGCGCGGGCGGCCCGGCCCCTGTCCCAGCGGGGGTTTCGTTTCCCGGAGGAGGCGCCGCTGCCTGGAAGAGGAACCCTCCTCAGGCGAGAGGCGGGAACCCACCCCCTGCCGCGGGGCCGCGCTCGCCCGCGGGTGCGGAGAGGTAGCGGAGGCCATGGACGGCGCCGGCGGCAGAGGGGAGCGGGGCGGGCGGAGGACGGCCCGGCGGGGCCGGGGGGCGGCGAGGGGCGCAGCCCGCAGCCCCTCGCAGGGCCGCGCCCGGGAACCTCCGGGAAACGAGGGATGCAGCGCCCGGCGCGGCCGCCCGGCGCCACGAACCTCGGCCGCCCGGAGCCGTCCGGCGGCGGAGGGCGAGGAAGAGCCCCCCCCGTCTTCTCGGAGCGGCGCTGCGGGCGGCAGAGCTCCCCCCGCGGCGCGGAGGAGGGCGGCGGTGCCCGACGGGGCGGCCGGGGGCTGCGGCGGCGCCCCGCGGCTGCGGGAGGTGCTGTCGCGGCTGAGCCTGCCCCGGCAGGACGTGTCGGAGGCGTCGAAGCTGGTGAACAGCGTGGTGTCGCAGCTGATCCAGGCCATCCGCGGCAGGGGCGGCAGCTTCGGCTCCATCGAGCGGCTGGGAGCCGGCAGCTACTACGAGCACGTCAAGGTGGGTGCCGGGGGCGGCGGCGGAAGGGGCGGCAGGCGGGGACCCGCGGGCCGAGAGCTGCCCCTTCCCCGCCGGGAAAGGCTGCAGGGGTTACTGCTTTGCCAGCTCAGTTTGAGGCAAGGTCAAACCTGGGGAAACTTTATTTTTCGTTAAACCAGCTTCAGGCAGAGCGGTGCATTTTTTTCCTCCCACGCAGCTGAGTCCTGCGGGTGAAAACCTGGAGAAAAGGAGGCTGAGGGGAGACCTCGCTCTCCACAACCCCCTGAAGGAAGGGGTAGCCGGGGGGGTCGGTCTCTTTGCCCAAGGAACAGGTCGTGGGACAAGAGGAAATGGCCTCAAGTTGCTCCAGGGGAGGTTTAGGATGGATATCGGGGAAAATTTTTACACTGAAAAGGTTATTAAGCCCAGGGAGGTGGTTGAGGCACCATCCCTGGAGATATTTAAGAAACGTGTAGATGTGGCACTTCAGGGCTGAGATATTGGGGTCTTTTGTGTGTGTATGGTTGGGCTCGGTGATCTCAGAGAGGTCCTTTCCAACTGTTAAGACTTTGCGATGGGTCAGTGATGGTTTTTGTTAGTGTTGGGTTGATGGTTGGACTTGATGATCTGAAAGGTCCCTTCCAAACCAGACTATTCTGTGGCTCTAAAAGGATGACTTAGATCAGCATTTATACATTACTGGGAACAGCTTGGGAATCGTAAAAGTCTCTAAAAAATCGGCAAGCTTATTGGGAAGTGAACTGCTCTCAGCTCTCCTCCACCCCGATGCACAGCACCTTGTAATACAAACCCACAGAAAGGAGCCTGCATTTCACTCCAGAAGTACAGCGAGGAGGCTGGAGATAACACCACAATGGGTATGGCAGCCTGAAGGGAATGAATAATAAAATTCTCCTGCCTTGCAGATATCGGAACCCAACGAGTTTGACATCATGCTCCTAATGCCTGTTGCCAGGCTTCAGCTGGATGAATGCGATGACACCGGAGCCTATTATTACCTATCATTCAAACGAAACCCCAAAGAAAAGTATTTGTTGAAGTTTTTAGATGAAGATGGAAAATTATCAGCCTTTAAAATGCTTCAAGCACTAAGAGAAATTATTAAACAAGAAGTAAAAAACATTAAAGGCAAGTACTGGGCTAAAAATCGAATTAGGTTTATTGCCCTGTGGTTAGTAAAATGATTCCCCCCACCCCCAGGTCAGCTTGTCTCCTGGTGGCTCTTCCTGTGATCTCTGCTGTCTCAGGTGTCTCCTGTTTGCTCTGGTGCTGAGTCACCCCCAACACACACAGCTAATTGTACCCTGCAATTAACCCATGCCTGCACTCATCAGCCCCGGCCCTGGGAACAGAGTGAGTGCTAAGGGTCCTGGTCCTACCCGACCTGTACAGTTTTGAATCCATCTGCCCTGTACAAAGAGCCAGTTTCTGCACCAGCAGCAGAAGGAAGAGCTTTTCTATGTCCTAATCTCTATAGAAACCATCTCCCCTTTGAGGGTGCTCTCTTCTCCCCAAAGCCTTCAGAACCTTTGCTGCCAAATCTCTCCTGTCTCAGTGTTTTTGACAGTGATGCAATTCACTGGAAAATGTTTCTGTGTTTCTGGTTCCGTAGATGTAGTAAATCAAGCAAACACTGCAGGTCAAGGAGAATGCTCCTTATTTTGTAAAACTCCTCCACAGGTCACCTTATTTTTTATTTCTTCATTTATCCTGTAGGATAAAGAGCCGGTGACTGAACCCAGGTACTTCTTTTGATTGATTATAAATTCCATAGAGTAAAATACCTTAACAGTCTTCCAAAAAAAAAACCCCCAGTTTTTCCTACTACAGGGAGAGATCTATATTACAAACCAATCAATGTCACCTTTGTCACTAGATGCAGAAGTGACTGTGAAGAGGAAGAAGGCTGGGAGCCCTGCAATAACACTCCAGATCCGAAACCCTCCCACAGACATCTCGGTGGACATCATCCTGACGCTGGAAGTGCAGCAGAGCTGGCCCCCCAGCACGCAGGACGGCCTCCGGATCGAGCAGTGGCTGGGGAGGAAAGTCAGGACTGGGCACAGGAACAAGTCACTTTATCTAGTAGCCAAGCAAAACAAGAAAGAAAAGGTTCTAAGAGGTACCTCAAACACAGACCATAAGCCTCAGTCACAAAGTATCATCTTCTCTACAGCTTGGTCACTAACAAGCACCATGACAAGGGAGTGCTGAGCCTGTTCTGGGTGCAGATCCAGCTCCTGGGTAGATCCAGGTCCAAGACAAGTTAAAAATCCCTCTTTTACAATGTGAGATTTGTGGTGCTGCTTGTCCTGTGCTGGGCTGCCACGGGAGCTGGAGGCAGGGAGAGGGACCTCTCCTCTGCTGGTGCCCTGCTCACCTGCAGCACCCGCGCCCTCGCTTTGTAGGGAAAAAAAAGGGGATTTTTCCAAAGGCAGGGCCCGTGGCTGTAGGTGAGACCGTGTAATCCAGTTACACGCTTCTGCAAGACCTAACTCTGGGCTTTTCCAGCAACAGACATTGTTTCTCACTGAACTTTGGGGTGTTTACAACATTTTTCTTTCCCTTTTCTCCAGAGCAGTCACACAAGCCCGTGCTGGCTTGTAAAAACACCTCAACGTGCGATTGCGTTATGAGAACTGATGGCTTCAGCAAAAAAGTTTTAGAATGTAATTATTTTTTTTCTAGTTGCAAACCCTGGCACTTCGTGCTGCACTAACCGTTCCCCCATCTTGTCCCCGCTGTAGGGAACACGTGGCGCCTCTCCTTCTCACACATCGAAAAGGACTTGCTCAAAAACCACGGCAGCTCCAAGACCTGCTGCGAGTCCAACGGGCCCAAGTGCTGCAGGTTGGTGTCGGGGTGCAGCAGCCCAGCTGCCAGAATTCCTGCCTTGCTGTTGGGTTCTCACGGTTGGCATTTCCTGTGACTGTCCTGGGTGATGCCTGCAGCAGCCAGGCTGGGAATTTGATCCAAGTACTCCTTGCAGGGAGGCTGTTGCAGAGCAGTACAACGTCACAGGTACTCCCTCAGCGGCTGCCTCACGCTGACACTGCAGGTGCACACTTGTCACTTGTTAAAATAATCTTTCACAAACTCAGCCCTGTTTAGAAGAACCAGCTGAAAAAAGTCTGCTGACTCTGCTTCCTGAGCTTTGGGAGCAGAGTTACACTTCACACCAAGACAACTTCTAAAACGATGGTGAGAAAAAGAACTGCTGAATGGGATCAGGACAAATAAATGCCATTTTTCACTCCACTATAAATTGGTTTCCGCGTTTCTTCCAAGAGAAAGAGAAGAACAAAACCTCCATGAGGTACAGAACCTCCTTAAGGGCAAGCCAACTTTGTAGTTTGCTGAATTACACTTTGTACTGAGTCCAGGAAGTCCCAAGGGAACTAGTGTGTAATTCTGTGTCTTTGCTTTATGAGTATTATCAGAGGTGCATTCCAGTGTGGATCCACCTGGATCTCCCTTCCCCTGCTGTGTCACAGGGAGGTGGGGGCACTTCCTCCAGGCCAAAAGAGCAGCTTTAACCTTGAGCAGTGATTCGAGTGTATGTTACACCAGCAGGATGCGTAGCAAGTCTCCATATATATATTTAACTGTAACTATATATTCAACTAGTGAGTCTCTCTTCCCCTGGGGCTGCCAGGGAATGTGCTATAGCCACAGCCATCACTAAAAGTGTAAATCCTTCACTGCTGGGCTCTGACCTCACACACAGTAGTTCAAGGATCACCCAGCCACTTATCTTCAGATTTTATTCACAACATTGAAAATGTTACTCTAATACAATAAGAGCATTCCTACTGCTTTTGTGAATACTGTGTACTTAAATATCTAAAATGCATATTTAGAACTATGTAGAAGGTACTTAATACATTCTTTTTTATTTAACAGGAAAGGTTGCCTTAAGCTCCTGAAGTATCTTCTAGAACAACTTAAAATGAAATACACGAAAGAGCTGGACAAATTCTGTTCGTATCATGTGAAAACTGCTTATTTCCACTCGTGTGTCCTGTGGCCCAATGACACAGAGTGGCACTGGGGGGACCTGGAGCACTGCTTTCACAAGTACCTGGGGTACTTCCTGGACTGCCTGCAGCGCTCTCAGCTCCCCCACTTCTTCATCCCCCAGTACAACCTGCTCAGCCCCGAGGACAAGGCGAGCAATGATTTCCTTTCAAGGCAACTAAACTATCAACTCAACAACAATTTCCCAATATTTCAGGAGAGGAGCTGAAACATTGTTTACAATACCTATCCTGTAGATTTACACGTCTAAAACTGGAAGTTCTGCACCCCAGGTTACTCCTCAGAAGTCTGATACCATAAGAAAAGCAAACAAAAAATCAACAGCACAGAGAATGACATCCTTCAGTCATGCTGCTCAGCCATAACCCCTACCAGAAACAGGACATTTAAAGTATTATTTCTCTTCCCTATCCAAATAGAGATGGCACCTGCAAAATATCTTCAATTTATCAAGATATTATCAAGATATCAGTATCTTCAAGGTAGACTAAACTACTGCAAACTCTTCCACCCATTTTAATTCCCCACATGTCATTTCTATACAATTGGAAACATAAAGGCATCAATGGCCAGGTGAAATGAGAAATGGGCACTTTATTTAAAATGAAGATCCACTGCAGAATATCCAAAATACACTCTTCCTTTCAAAACAAACAAACAAACAGAAGTCACTGGAGTTACTTGGACATAAAGAACAACAACTTGTCCAGCTGAGCCAGGTGGATGAAGACCTTTTGCAGAGCAGTTCACAGGGAGAAGGTGGCATCAAAACGAGGTGCAGTTCCTGAATTAACTTATCATTCCTGAGTCTTCCGAATGGCTTTGGAAAGGAGTCTTTTCCCAGGGTGGTGGGCAGGAAGCAATGGTTATCTGATGTGCTGCTACACACTAAGAGGGGTTGGGCCAGTGAGCATTTCTGTGACAAGTCCTGCAGAAAGACATGTATCTTCAGCCCACTTCAGGGAGGAAGAGGCTCCTGATAACCTGTTGGAAGGTTATCAAGCCCAAACCACAGCAGGAATCTAACATTCCTGGAATTAGAACTCAGCTCTTCAGCTCCTGAAGAATGTGTGTTAGGAAAAAAGAGTAACTAGTACTCCCTATTACTAAAAATGTGCAGGGGATAAGTTACACAACATTTTGGAACGGCTGTGCTGAAAATAAATACATTTTTTGCTTTTTCTTAAAGAAGCTGTGGGACATCTGTATTTTTAGCCTTCTTTTTGAAGGCAAAAGAACCTACTGGATAGGTGAAATGCCCAGATTTCTTGTCAATTAAGAGAAAATACAGAAGGAGGAAGGTCAGAAGAATATTTAAAGAATAATTTTAATAAAATATTCTCACTGGAATTTATAAAACCGGAGTTTATTAGTTTTCCCTTTGCTCCTGACGCATGAATAAACCCAAGTTCATAGGAAGTGTGAAGTGAAGGAACAGCTCCTTCCCACAGGCCCTCCCAGGAGTGTCAGGACACCCCACTGGCACCTGACAGCCAGATGTGAAATCTCAATCAACTCTATCTGAAAGAAAGAAAAGCTTACCTTCAGGTGTCTTTTTTTCTTGATGACTTTATTAGCATCACTGTAGTAATCTCTGCTTTTCTTCCTTAAGCTAGAAAAATCACATCCATGGGAGCAGGAGGAGCTGGTTTTCCCCAGTCAGCCACAACCACACACCTCTGGTGACGTTCTCCTCCACCAGGAGGAAACAGGTTTCTCGCAAAAAAACCCTTCAGACACCAGTCTTAACAAAAATGACTGCCAGTGTTAAGCTTTAAAACAAACAAACAAAAAAGACTTGCTTCAGCAAACACCAGTTCCTGCAAAGAGAGAGCAGGTTGTCCCTGGCAATGGTGCCTGCTGGTGGCAGCTGTGGCAGCATTCGGCACCACAAATTTGTCTGACAAACACTGCTTCTGCCCCTACTCCAGTTCTCTGAAAAGAAAAGGAAAAGCTATCTTTTATATTCTTATATACTAATACTGCATTTAATAATAACAAAAAACCTACCAAAGAAACTCACACTAGCCAGTAGATCATGACTTTAGAAGTTACACACATCACACACACAAAAAGAATTATTTTTTCTTAGTGGAAATAGCATCCAAGTGCAAGACTAGATTTATTTTTATAGTAAGTATATACATATTTATATATATAAAAATAAAGATAATCCAGTTTTCTTTTCTAAGCCACTTCTAAAACCCCACATTTTATTTAAATGGGACAGGTACAGAAAACAAGCAACTGAGAAAGGAAGCTTCTGTACCCAAGCCCGTTGCTGCTAACTCTGATGGTCATCACTTACGGGGTCTCAGGAACTTCAGCACTTATTTTGAGGGCTTTTTCTGAGGCCTCCGTATATCCTTTTCCATTTCTCTTCTGATTTGAAATTGTTTGTATCTTTCTGCCATTGCAATAAGCTCATCAGGAACTACCTGATGGATAAGCAGCACAAAAAAAAAAGGTCGGTTTTAACTTGGTCAAAACAAGGCCAAGTTCTTACTCAGGGTTTACATTTTCAGTAAGCATCCAAAATAACAACCACGGGTCCCAGGTGAAAGCAATTTAATTTGTCCCCTCAAATAAAAAAAAAAATAAAGAAAATTTAAATTTTTTCAACTCTAAGGAACTAGGCAAAGCGGGCAAAATGATGTTTCTTGTTACAGCAGGAAACAGCAACATAATTCCCTCTGTCTTCTTAAATATGGTACCAAAAAAAACCCCAAACCATTTCTTTAAAATAAAGAAACAAATCAAATTCCAGTCCTACGTCCCATACTATTTAGAAATGTCTGTGTGAAAGATAGCTTGGAGCGGGACATGGAGGTGTCAGGAGGGTCAGATACAATAAACTGATAGACAGCTGAGCTGCTTCTGATAGAAATATTAACATTTACACCGTTAAACAAGAACACTGTCCAGAAGTCAAATACAGCTGGAATAAAATATTATGAGATAAACCAGATCCTACTGTTCCCCTGCAGCCCTCTCCACGTGCATGTGTTAATTACTTTTTCTGTGGACATGGAAGGCTTTGATTAAAGCTGCTGGTTCTTCTCTGGGACTTGCCCGTAGGTAGAGCACAGGTAAGGATAGTCGGGACAAGGGAGAATCAGCACCCATTTTTTCCCCCCAACTACACTGCAAACACCGAGAAAGGTCTGAGCAGGCTGAGACCTTCACCAGCTGCTGCTGCTGGTGGTAACCCCCAACCCCAGCCAGTGCCAACCTTCCCCAGTAGGACGCGTTCTTACTTGGTTTGCTCTCTCCAGAATGTCAATCAGCTCAGATGCAACCCTCCAGTCACTCCTAGTGACAAGCGTCACCGCCTCCCCACTGCGTCTAGACAAGGAACAAACCACAGCTTCAGAGGCTTCTCCTGCTGCCTGACACAGCAACAACCTGCCCGACACACCGCTACCACCTGCCAGATACAACTGGCTTCAGCAGGTACTGCACACGGGACAGAGAGCAGCTTTTCACCAAGGTCAGAACAGGGCCATTCACACAAAACAGAGCAAAAGCACAACTTTCAGACAGTAAACCTGGCAGAGAGAATGTACTGAAGTATGAAGAGATGTGCATTCATACCACGATTAAAATAGACCTATACACAAGAACAGTCACCCTCCTGCCAGCCCGGGAAAGCAGCATCCCAATGTCCTAACACCAAACTACACTGCCACGATAGGCTAAAAACTCTGAATTTATGGGTTTTTTTTCCCCCAGTGGGCTGTCTAGGAAACTCAGTGATTCAGCAGCTCCTGAAGAAGGAGGAAGCGAAATTTCAGAACATCAACACAGAAGTTGAACTGTAATTCTACCCCACGTTTAAACCAGCTGCCAAACATCCCTCATTCCTACCCACTGCAGTGAAATAACGCAAGGGTGTAAAACTCGTTTGCCTCAACAGTGAGCTCATTTCCAAACATAAAGCAGCGTGTTGTTATTTAAAATATACTTTGACAGACCCTGGAGTCTCCACTCCCCTGCAGCTCTTGCGTTTGACAGGAGAAACACCCGATGCAGCACAGAAGATCCTGACAAGACAGCACTGGTTTCTTGTCAGCACTCACCCGGCTCTTCCAGTGCGACCCACCCTGTGCACGTACTCCTCGATGTTGTGGGGGAAGTCGAAGTTAAAGACGTGAGTGATATCGTGCACATCAAGGCCACGGGAGGCCAAGTCCGTCGCTACCAGGATTCTGACTTTGCCTGAAGTGAAGCACAGCAAAAAAGGAAGGGGGAAATTTATGGAATAAACAGGAAACAGGCTCCAGTCGATTGGGTTTGTGGTGTGTAATGCGCTTATTCTTAGCACAGAAAGGACAAATGCAGTCGTTGCACGTCAGACTGAGTTAGCTTCAAACACAAGGTGGTACGTGCATGCTCAAAGCTCCTTTGATCTTTACTTGTGTCTCACAAGCAGAACAGCAGGGAGCAGAACCTGGAACACGCCTCGCTGCTAGAAAGAGTCTGTGAAGAGGAGACTCAGCTGCCAGACTTACCATGAGGGTATCCTGCCACCATCAGGAGCAGGGCTTTTTCACCAAAAGCACCACCGCTTGGCACTTACATTTAGTTCTTAAATTTTAGTTCTTTAGACATTGACTTTTCCACAGAGGTTTCAAAAATAAAGTAAGCCTTACTTTAAATTGTTTAAACTCTTAGACATTCCAAATTTTATTGAAAAGCAACCTTTTTGCTGTGTTTTTTTTTGTTCATCAAATTAAAAAAATATAATTCAGAGCTCTTTAATATTTTCATTTCTTGGCACTGAAGAGACGCTGCATTTACAGACAGGTCAAGTTTTGCACATGACAAGCTTTAAAAACCTGGGCTAAACAAACCAGTACTTGGGTACAAACATACCCGACTTGAAGTCATCTAGAGCCTGTTCTCGATCACACTGTTCCCTGTTCCCATGAAGGGACTGCACTGGAATTCCCAGGAGCCCAAAGTCGCTTGCTAAGTCATCAGCTCTAGGATGAAATAAAACAATTCTTAAGAATTAAAAAAACACAGAAAAAACCAAAACAAAGCAAAGGAAAAGAGTATAGCATCTCGATTTAGATCCAGAAGATTATTAAGTGACAACAAAAGCTGTGCCTAAGGACAATGCCCCACCTAGGTCAGCTGGTATTTATAGTAAACCAGGCTGAAACCAATGTTTGCTTTCACAGATATCTATTTTTATATACAGATCATTTTTGTGTTGTTGACTCCAATAGCTGAGGTATGGTACCACGACAAACCCCCACCAACCTGACCACACCAGCTGTGTGTGACAGGAAGCACTATCTCACAGCAACAGATCCCCAAGACTCTCAACATCGACTTCACCTGTGTGAAGCTGAGATTCACCACCACCACTAATGGGGTTAGAAAAAGGATACAAACTACCAGTCACTTCGGAGGAATAAATAAATAACAACATTTAAAAAAACCCCAAAAGACTACTGCTACCAGCACATGGCTGACCAGAGCTGTTACACTCAGTAATTATCATGTGAACTGAGAAACTCTGCAGTATTTCTGCCAGAAAACCTGAACAGACACAGTACTGGGAAGTGATTACATACGTCAGTTTTTTTCCCACAAAAATGATGACCTTATCTTTTGGCTTCATGGAGTCGATGAAGGATTGCACGAAAGCTCTTTTCTCCTCCTCATCAAGAACAATAACTCTCTGTTCCACTGTATTTACTGCCTGTTCAACAGCAAAAAGGGATGAAGTAGAAACACGTTAGAATACTATTTTTTTCCTCTTAATTCCAATATTATGATAAAACGAGTAATATGATGCCATGAAAAAGTACGTTAAAAACAAAAATATATCAGTTTGAAGTTCAAACAATGCAGTTTCCTAGTTACTTTAGGAGAATAGTAAAATTTATCCTTAAGCAATTTGCACAATCATATTTGCAGAGATTTCAAGGGCCCAGATTACCAGACTAATGGGGTAAAATAAATATTCCTAATATTAGTGAAAATCAGATTGAAGTACTTTGAGTATATTTTATGTTAATCCAGAGAAGCTGGAACAATGTCACTCTTACCTAAAAGGACAAGCTGGTAAAGAAGATTCTGTAACCTATTTTAAATTATCAGCTCGCTTCAATTCTTCCAACATTTTTGGTAGTAAACAAAAAAAAAACCTTTATGATATCTGAAGGTTGCCATAGAATGTCTAAGGCACCCTACATAAATAGTATAAAAAAAAGTGAGGACTAAGAACTTGCTGAGCAGAAGCTCAGGCAGGAACACCTGGCACTGCCAAGTACAAGATTCACACTTCAATTTGATTGGTGTTTGTTCCTTGTGAGGTTTTCTACTGAAGATCCAGGACAAGATCTTGTATAAAAACATTAGAAGTTTAGAAAGAACTTAAGAACAAAGTTTTTTTCTACTTTTTTTTTTTTAATGAAGCTTTAAAAGAATAACATTGACCTGTTTTTTGAAAGTTTGGATTGATTTTCAGGTGATATGCATTTACAAGCAAATTATTTCCTGGTTTAACTGTAGGCTCTTCTCCCAAGAAAAATATATTTAAAAAAACCAACTTACTGCCAAGTCAAGAGTGCCGACATACACGATCATAGGGCTTTTCAGGTAGGATTTGGCCAGGCGACGGACACCGTCAGGCCACGTCGCGCTGAACAGGAGGCAAAAGCACAGACATCAGAATAGAGAGTAAAATCTTCTCCAATCCATTAATTTCATCACGTTTCTCTTTCTTATACACCTGTGAAACACTTGACCAGTGGTGAGCTTGTACAACTTTTTTGAATAATCTTCAGATGTTATTAATAAACCGCACTCAAGCTTTAAAAGTACCTTTCCAGCTTAAAAGTACAGTTATGGAGCCTTTCTAATGAAACCAGAAGAGAGTTCCATGAGACCTAATAAGCAAACTCTTAGTCTGTTCTTATTCCTAAAACAATAGCTCTAGAGCAAAATACATTATCAGAAATTATCGTTGGGATAGTCTACTGTTAAGCTCTCCAGAACGGCATAATTTAAGAATTAACCCAGGTGCAGACCAGCACAGATACTGATCAGAAGATGAAGAGACTTGTTTGGTCCCAAACGGAGAAGTGGAAGTTGGTATTTCACATTGATATGGCAAATTCTAGCACTCCCAGGACACCTTCCTTTTTGGGAAGAACTCAGCTGTTTTTATAGCTGATGTAAAATATCAGAAGAGGGGTAAAAAATTAAAATAGTGAAATGAGTCCTTAGGACTGACTAGACAGAAACAAGACTGATTGCATTCCCATTTAGGCTGGTACAAGGGTTATGAAGACCTATGGGCTTGTTTTGAAGTTTGGCTGTTGAATGTGCTCCCCGTTGGGGTGACTGAGCCCCGAGCAGCGCGGTCACACACCTCGTCATGACGGTTTGTCTGTCGGGCCGCACGTCTATCAGGATCTTCATTATCTGAGGTTCAAACCCCATATCCAACATTCTGTCAGCCTCATCCAAAACCTGCCCAGAACAAGGTTATTTGCTGTGAATTCAGCCAGACCTTACACAGCAGACCATTTCCATGGTGACAATATTCATTGTAGAACCCGCTCTATGATGCGCTGCAAAAACCCACTCAACCTTCACTTCACCTCTTCAACCTCCTCGAAGCTTTTTCATTTAGTAACACGTTCGCAGGCAGAACAAGAAAATCCACAGCACTTTATGAGCACTCAAAGTCAATGAAGAAGGAAGAACAACAACAGTTGTTTTGTTTTAACAATGATTTGGTTGGGGCTTAAAACTAAGCACGGAGTTAAAAAAACCTACACAACCAAACCCCAGGGACACCCACCCCCATCCCACCACAACACTTTCAATAGAAACTTTTTGGTTGGCGGCGCTCTGGAACTCATCTTCTTGCTAACACACAAGCACACCCGTGAACCTTTCCAGGATCACACAGAGGAAGAAGGCTGCCACCCAACACTCACACTCCTCCTTGAGTTTTCAAATAGTTTATATAAATCAAAGTTATATGGATTATGCACTTATGTAGTGACATTTTCCAGTCACTTATGTGCAAATATAAAACTTTGACAATAATCCCTTTCTACTGTCCTGATTTTGCCGTTCTATTCTTTTCAGATGTTTTATTCTATGAAAGGTTTTTAGTACATCATCTATGTAAATCTCTGGAGTAGTAGGAAATCATCAGCTGAGAGACAGAGGAGGGGAATAATTTGAAGATATGAAAGTACTTTACAAAGCAGCAATGGTTTTAAGCGCCCAGCACAGCAAAAGGCAAGAATGAAATGAAGACCCAAGGATCCGTAACAATCTTTACGTGACTGTTTTCCCACCGAGATCAACAGAAAGTCAGTCACCCAAACATTTAAACACCTGGCTGTGTGGGAGCAGTGCCCACTGTACAAGTTCTAGTAAGAACCTGAGTCACTGGGAACCATTTCCTTTAAAGCAAAGACAACTTGGGAAAGCCATTTCATCCATTAATAACTGAACTTGCCAAAATGAACCTTAAAACAGTAAACATTTCTAATATGAGATAATAATTTAGCATCTTCAAAATGCTTACTCTGCTACAAGCCTATTTTATTATTTTCTTATTTTTATTCCACAAATGCAATGCAATTATTCTAAGTATGAACCATCCCTCCAGTATTTGATCTCAATGTGAAGATACATTAAGACTTAAAAAAAGTTTGAAGAAAACTTCATGAAAGATGAAGTTCACCCTAACTGTCAGCCATTTCCCAGCTGGTGCATTACTCATTCCCCATCAGCTACTTGCCAAGTATGTGATGCTCTTCAAATTCACAAAATTGTTCATCTGCAGATCGTGCAGTCTGCCAGGAGTGGCGATAACGATGTCCACACCTTTGGTAACCATGTTTATCTGTCCTCTTCGGTCCCCACCACCATATATGCAAATACTGAAAAATAAAATGTTTTTCATAAGCAGGTCCAACCGAAGTCGATCTTTTTCAAATAAATGCCATAACATTGCTTCGTAAGAAAAATGATCATCAAGGGGAAGGAACACAGTAAGTGTGACTTGACTACCACCGTAAATGATGGACCAAATACAGAACGGTGCTCCCTCAACAATTCACCAAGAGCTGAAATTTCTGCTGAAATCACAGTGAAAGGAACCAGGGACCCAGCTATTAAGGTATGTTTTGGGCTGTTCCAAAAACATTCACATCAAAACTAGATGAACACATCAAAGGATGCATGACTTTCTACACAAACCCATCAAAGTCAAGAGTTTTGCCATTAAGCCCACCAATGCACTCAGGTATGAAGCTTACACACAAACTTCCTGCGCTCTGTCAAACTCCTCAGTATTTTGGGGAACGAAGCAGAACATACACTTGAGTATTTGAACACTACAGGCCAACTCTTAATGCTATACAAAGTTACCAGTGAGCCCTAAAAGTAAGTTTCAAGTACAATAATGTGTAATAGCTGAAATGAAGAGCCACATTCTGTGGGGAGCAGTCGATACAGGAGAGGGCTGTTCTGCTGGTTCTCAGAAGAACCACCAATGGCTACAGGAATGGGCTGACAGGAATCCCATGGAGTTTAGCAAAAGCAACCATGGGGATGGAACTACCTCCTGCTAGAAGGTGTCTTTGCAGAAAAAGACTTTTTTTTGGTTTCATGTGGGCATGAAACAGAACATTATTCAGCAGAGTAACCCCACACAAAGCAAGTCAGCTGTGTACTGTGGAGAAGGCAGCCAGCAGCCAGGGAGAACTCACTGCTCCCCTCGATTCACTCGTGTCAGACCACAGCTCCAGTAGATATCCAGTTTTTTTTACAAGACAGACATATCCATACTGGAGTGAGACCAGCAGGCAGCTACCAAGATGGTCAAGGTGATGGAGTGCATGATGTGAGAAGCTGGTAAGCAGGCTTGTTCAGTCTGAAGAGGAGAAGGCTCAGGGAGATGTTACTGATGTCTGCAGCTTTGTAACAGCAAGGTGCTGAGGAGACACAGCTACAGTACCACAAACTTCAACTAGGTAAGAAGATTTTCACCATGAGAGTACTCAAAGCACATATTCTAAAAACTGGGAAAATACTAACTCTGCCTTTACTACCTTCCCCTCCCCTTTTAGTAAATGCAACCATGTCAGTAGATGAATTCAGCCACAAGTTGTAGGAAAAAAAAATTACTTAAGAAGTGAGAAGTAAGATTACCTTTTAATTCCTTTGTACGTGTACTTTGAACACTCTGCCTCTACCTGCAGTGCCAGCTCTCGAGTGGGAGCAAGGACTAACATCCCTGGCCCCCCACGCTGGTCTCTGGATCTGCAACAAAGCACCTTTAGAACATGGGCACACAAGGCAAAGCCCAGTACACCTGACACTGAATGGTTTTATACTGCTCTGGCCTTTCTCAGTGCACTGCTACTAATGGAATCCATGCTGACAAGTTTGGGATGCATTCCACCAGGTCTATAATTTTTTTTTTCCCCCCAATTTATGATTTATTATTTTCTTTCCTAGGAAACCATTACATGGAGGGTAGGGGGAAGCACCCACAGCTAAACAAGGGCAGACGTGAGCAGTCCTTACATTGGCTGTGAAGTCAAGTGAATGAATCCAGGCATTAAGTATGCCAGTGTCTTCCCAGTACCGGTCTGTGCTATACCAATAAGATCAATTCCTTGGAGTATGATCGGCCATGCCTGGGACTAACACAAAACAACAAACACTAAAATGCACCTTCCTCTTCTGATTCAGTTAAAGAGTCATCAGAATTGAAGAAGTACCTGAATTGGTGTAGGCTTCTGAAAACCAACTTTTCTTATATTAGCCATAATATCAGGATAATGCTCAAATACATCTTCAAATTTACAAACGGGGTTGGGAATGCAGCGCTTTTCACCTTCCTTCAAGTCATCACAAATTATATTATTATTTTCTTTCCTGTAGAGAGTTAAAGAAGTGCAATTGCTTTAAGGTCTCATTGTCTGAAAAAGTAGAGCCAACACAAAAGATTGCATTTGTGGGTTTTTTTCCTGTTTGTTTGTTTGTTTAAATCCCTAGAACAACAGTTCAAGTTCAGGCTTCTGAATGAAACTTACAAATATTCTTCTAAGAAAACTTTACTACAAAAACAATTCTCCTGGAAAAATCAATTACCACTCTTTCTCAAGAATGATTCGTTTGAAGTTATAGATGCAGCTAACATGAACTGCAGTCTTGTCACATCAGACTTCAATTATACTCTATTACAAATTAAATAACTGTGACAAGTTTTTAAACCTAAAGACGCCCTAGAACTCATAGCAATAGACTGGACTACTTTTTCAGAATCCTATATTCTGACAAAAGTTTTCCTGACATATTTTCAGAGCAACTCCCTGGATGCCCTAAGAATACAAACAGAACAATTTAGAAAAAACCAACATTGTCAGTAAAACAAACTCAAAAAAACCTCAACCAAACCTCCCAAAACAAACGAACCAACCCACCCCAAAGCACAACGCAAACAAAAACCTACAGTAAAAACTGAGGTTTTAAGACTCCCCTGGATTAAGAGGTATTAATATGCAGAAGGAGTTTATCTTCATTCCAGCCCTGAAGATTCCATTGAGCAATAGTATTAGTTCAAGAGGGGTGTGGACTAAGAATAGGTAATTCACCCTCTCTTCAGGTTTACAATAATTTTTTTTCAATTACTGTTTTTTTTTTTTTCTTAAAGCAAGCAGAGTACATGAAAAAGGAAAAACCTGTCTTTATTGCACAAGTGCTGTTCCCCAATGCATGTTCTGAACCTGTTGGCCCTGACTAGGTCTACTGATAACATCTACTTCAAGGAAACAGGTGCCAATTCCCTGTTTCGCTTACGGTGCCAAGGTTTCTCCGGAAGGCACACAGGAGAGGAAACAGACACCATGCAAAAAGAAAAGTAAAAGCAGTAAAACCTCAGGAATGTTCTCAAACTTTCTTAGAACCATTGAAAAGACTTGAAACTACTAACAGGGTCTGAATAGAATCACTTGAAATAGATGATCAAACCAGATCAAACACTTTTAGAGAAGCAGTTAATCCCTAAAGTTAATTTCGCAAGCAACTAATTCCTCATCTGCCAATTATTGTTTAATTCTTAAGAAAAGTATTCCTAAGGTATTACAAGACCCTAACACGAATGCTCCTGTCTCAGTACTTCATCTCCCACCTTCTGAGCTTTATACCTTGGCTGTGATTTTTGCCAAGCAGAGGATGCCCTGTAACTGATCTTACCGCCACAGCTCCACTTCTTCCTGTGACATAGATGCAGTCCTTGATGATTCTTTATAGAAGTTTTTCTCAATTGGAGGCAAGTCTTAAATAAGCAGAAAAAGCAAACTTGAGTCAGTAAGAAATGCTACAGATTCTGGGCTACTCAAAAGCAGCAGCCTATTGCTCATGGAAAGGATGAAGGCCGAGACAAACAATTATCTGCAAAAGAACCACTTCTCCATATTTCAAGTTCCAAAATAATTTCTACTAGCTTATATAGTATAATGATTAACAATTCTCCGATTTTTGCTGTGCCCACATACAAACCAACACCATTTTCAAAGGGTAAAATCAAAATTCCAATTAAGCAATAGGTTTGTCTTCACACAGCAACTGCAGTGTCCTCCATGACCTGCTGGGAAATGCCAACATGGCCGCCCCACTGCAAGCACTTCACTAATTTCAACACTGAAAGGTTCAGCCATCTCGAAGCAAAAATTACAAGTGTTTAAGCATTCACCAGGTTTATCACACGAAGACAAGTACCACACAATTAAAATTTTAAAACTAACCTGCCCATTTCATGGCTTCATATTTAGCTTTGTTTTCTCGAAGAGAGGCCCAGTTAATCACTGACTTCGTTGGGTTATTTTCAGGCTTGACACTGTCCAAGGTTTTTCCTGTGGGGTTAGTACCAAAATGCTGCTGTTTGATGGAATCTATTGCAGGGTGGGAAGGAACCTCCCGCCTCAAAACAAACACCTTATTTTCTTTTTCCATTGCAAGGCCTGTATGCGATTTTTGAATGGACATGAAGCATTTACATAGAAAATTCTTTTCTAGGTTTAGCCTGAATTGCTGGTAAAATCCGTAAAATCCAGTTCTGATAAAAAAAGAAGTATTTCAACATCTTTAGCTACTTAAAGTAATGACAGGTTCTGAAATGTTGCCCCTCCAGCTATAAACAAGGCTTGCTGGGCAACAGAATTTCCAAAAACTTGTGAACCCAGTAGATGTTGAGCAGGCAGAATATTTTTAACAGCTTACCAGAGCAAGGTTTATTTCTAAAGCATCCACTGTCACCACAATAAAATCTCAATGTAGTTACATTTTACACCCCTGGGTTTTTTTATGTGGTTAACACTTCTTAAGAAGGAAAATGTTTATACTGAAGAAGTAAATGGCAACACAATTCTGTATTAGTGGAACAGCAGGAAATGCAGTGAAAAGACTGTCCCACACACTAAGGAAAACTTGTACTTTGGGGGAATCAGACTGATAATGCAAGAAACCAAGTAGCATAACATTCTGAATTCGTTAAAATTGTTCAAAACAGATTTTCACATAAGTCTGGCAGTTTGAAGGGGAGAAATTGTTCACTGATAAGAAAGAAGGATATCGAGATATTTCTGTTTTAATGTAGCTTTATCACTGTCCAAGAACAAGGTGAAAGTTAACTCACCTTGGTAAAATACTAATATAAAAACACCCCAACAAAGAACCAAACATACAGAAATACAATCCAGAGTACTTTTATTTTTTCTTCCAAAACCCACATTTCTTACCTTTCTCAGTCCCACCTCTAATGTAGTTTTGTCCCGATCTTGCAATAGCATCGTCTATCAACTTCTTGGCTTTGTTTTGCACAGCAACGCTGCCAAAGATCTTTACTTCAGCTTCACAAGTTCCCTTTATAACCTACGTTCAAAAAATAAGTTTTTTTTAATACTGCAAAGACAAACATTATATAAGAAAATACACTAAAAACAATCTTTCCTGAATTTTAGCTTCTCTTCCTGGGAAGGAGCCCTTTAATTCCCTTTCTAAAAGGGGAATTAAAATACCCTAATACCACTAGACTTTTCCTACTTTCACATACCAGTCAATTCCCTAAATTCCTCTTCCTTTTTACCAATTCTTGTGAAAGAGCACAAGTATTAGAGCTACTGCAACACCCTTAAACTTGCTGCAGTAACTCTGGTTTACATGGAAGCAAACTCAAGTACATTCCCAACAGTGTCCAGGCTGGATGACACACAGCACATGGTACCTTTATTCTGGAACCTGAAGAATCCTCAAGTTCTCTTATTTTAGCTCCACCCCGACCTGTTATAAAGACAGACAGCTGGTATTACAGTGATCGAGGCCAAACTGTCAAACATAACACAGCAACTAAGTATTTTTGTTGCGACCAAATCCTAACACCTTCATGTGAGTGCATACACCCATAAATAAAAGAACTTGAAACACCGGGCTCTTGGAAAACACGGATAATTTTTTTAGTGATTAACCAAATGCAAGGGGGGTACGTGCATGTGGGTGGAAGGTACCTCAGTGGAAGAGATGGAGCAGCAAAACCAGCTCAAGAGAGCACTGCCCTTCCTCCAGGTGATTAGAAAGAGGCCTCAGCCCCCTGGCAGACCGCTGGCCGTGACAAGTGCTCATCAACCCAACTGATTTTCAGAGGCAAAGCTCAGCTACCCTGGCGATGGGGAGAACTCCACTCTTCAGCCAGCACCCTGTAAAAGCATCCTGCCATCCTCGGGATACTAGAGGGATCACAAGGGGCCGGGGCCCTCTCGCAAAACGCAGTGATGTCCCTCCTTGGGGCGCAGAGGGCAGGGGTCCGCACGAACAAACCGCTCCGTGGCCGGGTCCTCTCCTCCTCCTCTCCCCCCACCCGCTCACCTCAGCGAGCCAAGCGTCCCCGGTGGAAGGGCTGCGGCCTTATTACCTATGAGACTCCCGACCAGGGCGTTATCGAGGTGGAAGCAGAGCGGCTCCGCGGCGTCCCGAAACTGGCCGCCGGCGTCGGCTCGGGGCGGCCGCCGCCGCGCCGCTTCCCTCGGGCTGCGGGAGTCCTCAGCGCCTCGAGGCTCCCACTCCCCCCTTCCGAGCCCGGCCGCCGGCTCCCGCCGCCACTCAGCGCTGCTTCGCCCAGAGGCGCGGCTCTGCGGAGGGCTGGGCGGCGGCTGCCACAGACCCCCGGCGGCGGCAGAAGATGGCGGCCGGCCCGGCGCGCCAGCATCCTCGTCACTGCTGGTCTCCCAGTCAGACATGGCGGCTCCCCCCCGTCTCCGCCACCCATGCGGCAGGCCTTGGCGCGCCTCCGGATAGGGGCGCGCTGATTGGCCAGGGCGGGCGGCTCTCTAGGCAGTGATTGGCTAGCTGGGCGAGGCCGTATCCTCCAATCTCGAGGCCGCGCTCGCGCTCCGGGCTGAGGGGCTCTGAGGGGCCTTGAGGGGCTCTGAGGGGCCTTGAGGGGCCTTGAGGGCCCGGGTTTTGCCTTCACTTCGCTGCCTTCTCCCCCGCCGGCCTCGGGGTGGGCTCGGCTGAGGAAGAGGCTGCGGTGTTTTAGGGCGGGAGGGGCAAGAACTCGGTCCTGAATGCATGGGAAGCCCCCGAAGTCGGGGCGGGGGCAGGCAGGCAGCCTCAGGGGTATTGGGTGTGTGAGGGTGGCCACTAGTAGTTTTTCTTGGTGTCTAAGCTCGTGTCATGCTGATACATTGCAGTCGGAAGATTTTTTTAGGGACATCATAATATTTAATCTGAAATAATGCTGCTTTAGTGAAGATTTTAGTAGGCTTGAATGTACTAAAGCTAATACACTACTGGAAATGGAAGGACAAAATGGCTGAGGTAGAAGGGACCTCTGGAGGCCCTCTTGTCCAACAGCCCCTGCTCAGGTGGCTACACCCAGAGCCCAGGAGTGCCCAGGACACTTCTGAGTGGAGACTCCATGGCTCTGCCAGTGCTCACTCACCATCGCAGTAAAAACAGAAAAAAAACCAAACCAAAACCCCAGAAACCCTTAAGAAAAACCTAGTGTCTTCCCTTTCCCTCCCCCAAATTGTACTGAAAATTTCTTAAATTTCTTTTTTAAGCATGGTCTTGTACCCTACTGAACGGAGCTGAACAGTGAACATTTATAGATGTGTTTATAACATTTATGGATGTATTTATGCAGGCCGCTGGTGCCTGGCCGTTGTGGCCTGTGGGGTGATGAGTAGGAGAGGCCCCACACTGCTCTCCTGACCCTTCCCCATCTCCACGTACACACTGAGCGAGATGTCCTGCTGACACACAAGACAAGCCCGCATATCTGTTCGCCTTTTTTCCCCTCCTGTGTTTATTTTATAGGCAGAACTTGGCAGCGTACCCTGTGGGGACAAATGGCTGACGTGGGAAATCTGCCGTCCTGGAGACTGCAGCTTTACAGTTCAGTATCTAAGGCTGTGTCCATCAGAGAAGTAGGGGGTCCACCTACACATGGAAATACTCTGCCCTGAGTTTGAAGCCTCCAAGGAGGCAGAGACTTCACCACAAGGCTCTCTGTATTTGCTGCTTTACAGTGAAATCCTGAGGCTCCTGCTGGGCAGGACTGTAGGGAGAGCCCAGTGAGGAGAGCGGGCTGTCGGTCTGGTGCAGTTCGTTCCAGAGCATCCATCACAGAGGAAAGGGCTTCACCTCGGCCTCAAGTTAAACTGAGGCAGCAGAGGAGCCCTCCCTTAGGAGTACAGCTCCTCACACAGGCCCCTGATTGCCGATTCCAAATCAATTCCCATTTATCTAACAGGGAAGGTAATAGTATCTGCCAAACTAATTTCCACAGAGGTGCTGAAACATCTGAAGTTTATGTAAACTCTGCTGTGAACAGTTGCCAAAAACTGAACATATCAGACTAGTTGGTGCACGTCTTATTCCAGTAAACTTCCTTTGCGCTGTTCTGGTCCATTTAATAAAAAAAATTACCAAACTTCAAAAATGAGCAAGTTTAAATATTTTTTTTTTTTTTTTGCCTAATATGTGCTTACACCATACAATTGTTTACGTAGGGGAAAAAACAACAGCCCAGTAAGTGTGGTACTTTTCAAATTGTTTTTATTAACAACAATATGGATTCAACTTTGTCAAGAAGTTACAATTAACATTGTAATGTACTGGCTGATGTCATTGCAGTGTCAGTGGGAGCAGCCTTCGTGCTTTCTAAGCCTGTTACCAAACAAGGCTTTTTTATCTTGCAAAGAAGTAAAAAAAAATGCTTCCAATAGCAGAGGATATTGGGTATGTCTGGAATTGTTCAGTGCGTAGCCACCGCTGAATTAATGGTCACATTTGCATCCAGATGAATGAACAGGAAAATATCACATGCTTCCACTGACGCTGCAGGGGACAATTCTTATTTCAAAAACCAATTAACCTTTTTAGACAGTGACAGCACTTTGTGTGATGTTGTAATCCATTTGAATGAAGTCGATTAACACACTTGGGGAAAAAAAAAAAAAAAAGTGAAGCAGAAATATCTGGGGCAAATTCTTTTCTGACCTGTATTTCATTCAAACCTAATGAATCCAAAAGGATTGCATGACATATGAGTCAGGATAAAAGTTGGCCCAGAGAGGCAAGTTCATTCCTGGTGTAGGTGGGTTCAGTTCCTTTCAGGCCAGCAGAACTGCGCCTGATTATCCCAGTGGAGTCTGAACGTCACCCGTTGGGCAGTGAAGTCAGTGAAGCCATCCAAGGATGAATTTAGCCTCGGGTCTTTAAACCCTTTTTTTCATTTCTCGCTGTTACATTTTCTTTTCCTGCTTACTCCTCTTTTTCTGATTATTCTCCTTTTCTCTGTGCTTTTTTAAAAATGTCCCTTATCTTCTTCCCTTTTTACATCAATATGTTGTGCGTTATTTTTTTATATAGTCAATGTGACATGGGTAAATTCAGATAAGTCTTAGTTTCCTCAGGAAATAACTGGAATACTACCATTTTCACTTTAAACAGATGCCCAACAAAATAAGAATTTGAATCCGAGCTCCCGATTCAAGAAAAATTCTTGAATTCCATAGAATTTTTGCTTGAGTGAGGATTGCAGGTCCCAATCCAGAAATACTACTGTACATCAGATGTTCTGCTATGCATCAGCAGTTCAGTATGATTGGACTTATCACAGAAGAGCAGGTGAATTACTCCTCACCACGCTATAATGAGAGCAGTCACTCTAAGGAGGATTATTTCAAAAACATACGGAACGACCGTGGGCACTGTGAATAAAAGTGTATGATCTTTGCAATCTTCAACCCTAGGCTAAAACACTATATTCATATTTAAATAAAAAGTATAGATCATATAAGCCAGGAGCAAATACAAATTTTTAAACAAATAATAATCATCAAAACTATTCTTTTCAGTTCTCTCAGGTACAAGAAACACGCTGATCAGAAAACAGTTATTCGGATAAGGCTTAATTCCTGAAGCTCTTACTTAAGTTCAAATTCTCTCTTCAACAATCCCCAAGTGGGTTGTAGATTAGAAACAAACAAAAAAAAAAAAGTGTCCTTTGTCCCTACTCGTTCCCATGAGCTGTCATGAGCTGGACGGCCATCGGCAGCTCTGGAAAAGGTCCTTCTTTTGTGAAACTGAGGAATGACAGTCGGTCGTGACACTGTCTTTAAAGAGAGAGTGTAGAAACAGGAAACTCCTCATGAGGAAATACGAGCAAAGCTTATAAAAATCCAAACAAACAATTCTTCCTCTCTCCAGAATTTCATATATTTACTACTCTTTCTATTTTCTAGCAACAGTATGTTAAAAAATTCCTATATGATAAGACTTGCAGCTACAAAAATAATAATGGTGAGCATAAAAGAAAAAAAAATTAGGATTTTAAACCATAATTTGGAAAGATAGGATCTTCTGGATTTATTAGTACTTTGTAAAGACATTAACATTTTCATACATAATTTATAGAACTCATTCTTTTGTGCACAAAATTGTATTAAATAAATTAACTTAAAATTAGAAGGACTCAAGCATGTCATGTAAGGCAAAAATACCAAGTTTCCGTGAGATAAATTTTCAGCAAACCCTGGGGCCCCGTCTCTGCGGGGGGTCGGTACCGGCGGGGCCAAGGCTCCCTGCTCCCACCGAAGAGTGGGGTCCCGGTTTACGACCCCCTGGGGTTCCCGTCTCCTCGAGGAGGGGAAGGGACCTGCGTTCCCAACACACAGTTGCCACGTGCCCCGGCTCTTGCTCCTTAACTGAGCCCTAGGTTAGGCCATCGGGAGGCTTCGTATGAAAGGCAAGAAAGGCACCGTAAACCGTTAGGAAACAGAAAGAAAAGCCTAAAAAAAAACCCCAAACTTTTAAGTTTTGAAAATTTTGGATACTGGGTGAGTAAACTCTTACCCACCCAGTAAGATCTGCCTGGGTGAAGCGCAGACATTCAGATGAGTTACTAGATAAGTGAACTGAGATGTGGAAACCCCCCCTATTACTCCTCACAGAATTGCTGTAATACAGACAGACTGCACAGAAACGAAACCAGGAAAGGCTGGATGTGGTAAATTGTCTGGCGAATCAGTGGTGGGGAAATTGTGCTTCGAGGTATCTTTGGGGATTGACCAGCTGACGTTTGCTTTGTCGTAGGCCATGGAACACCCTGTACCATCTGTGGACCCCGCGTAACGACACAATACACACACTCTGCAGTTTCCATGTACTTTCACAAAATAAGGTTCTCGTGTGACACCCAGGAATACCTCTGTAAAGGAAATATGGAAGCAGAAATAACAACGGAGTCCTTCACGACACAACCTATGGCGTGGAGTGGTGGTGTAAGACTGGAGTGACGTTTCTGGTGAACACACCAAGTTCCCAGCAGGTCTGGGCCTTGAGGGGACAGTGCCCTCAGCAAGGTGGCACTGTGCCCCCACGCACACCCGGGGGTCCTGCTGCTAGAGGGAAGTGGGGCCCCAGCCGGACTCTCGGTGGGGTGTGAATCTGGGAGGAGGACACCAACAGAGACCTCCTCCAGCTGGGAAGAGCGAAAGCCTATTGAGGCTCCTCTAGGGTGCTCCCAAGGCCAAGCCTTGCTGGGGATGTGCAGATAGGCACTCACACTGCTCCTGCACCTCGGCAGAGGGGAAGTGTGGGTCAGGACAGGAAAAAGAGAGGATTTATCAGGCAGAAGTGGTCGGCTTTGGATGGGAAAACTGGGGTGTTTGGAGGAAGGAGCCTGGAGGTCCTTTTTGGGGAAGCTCACAAGAAATGACAGCGGCTGGGACACAGTGCTGAGCTAAAGTGTGGGACCTCTTCCCCTCTCTCTTCCTCCCCTTTATATTCAAAAAAACCCAAAACCCAAACAAACAAAACCCCTTTTCCCTTCAGGTCTTTTTCAGTTAAGGCGGTTTTCCCTACTTCGGTGTCCATTTCTGGCTGTCTTCAAGGCTGATTTTTTTGGAAATAGCATTCAGTATCTGTGACCTGATCTGTGATCTGTGGCTGGGTGTAAAACAAATAAATCTTTTTGCCTCTTTAACTTCCTTCCTCTATTTTCTGGGATCATTTCCCTTCCTGCCCATCTTAATCCATATCTTTTTCTTCCCTTCCTTGACTGTGTCGCCTTTCTCTCGTCCCTGTTCTATCCCCTAGAGTTTTACTCTGTATTTCAGCTCCTGGTTTCCCCTCCTTTCCCAGCCTTAGGAAGCGCTGTCCCGGCTGGGACTGTGAGGAAAATGGCCAAAGTTTCCGCAGAAGGAAATACTGCTTCTACAAGAAAGGCAGTGCCCGCTTCCTTCCCTCTCCTCTGCTGCCGGAATGCCCCACGTTCCCAGGGCAGCTCCTCCGCGGGGCCGGGAGAAGGAGAGATCCCCTGGAATTTCAGTGCAGTCACCCGGGTTACCCATTGCTGAGGCCAGCCCCAACCCTTAAAATACAAGCATTTCGCAGCAAAATAACGTTCCCGTTATAAAGAGCAATGTGACAGTGGTGTGTCAGGTGCTTCTGCCGCACCGCTCAGTCGCCAAAAATCGGACGGATATTAACGATCTGCTTTTCAGAGTTAAAAATAACTGATTGCTGATGAGCCAATGTGTGTATCTTGCAACTGGCAGCCATTTCTCACCCCCCGGTACTGGTTTCCTTGGTACCTTGCTAGCAGCTGTAGATCTTTTTTTTTTTTTTGTTGTTGTTGTTGTTGTTGTAAACATAAACTATCATCTAAATCAGGACATTATATATATATCTATATTATTTAATTAGTTCAGAAGCAAAGTGCTTTAAACCTTGCGATTTTGACTTCTGCTCTGTAGAAACGGCACTAGGTCTGAATGCTGGAATTTTTGCTTTTCGGTTCGTCCTGCAGCGTGAGCTCCGCTGAGCCCCACCGCGCTACAGGAAAGGCCGCCGGACTCTGGGTGTAAATTTGAATGTCAGCCTTCACCGAAACGTGCATTTTCATGCAACTGGGAGATATGGGCTCATTCGACTGCTTCTCAGATTCATCCTGATTTTTTGTGATTTTTTTTATCTTATTAAAAAGGCTCTCAAAACAGTTCACGCTGTGATATGTATGACTAGAGGAATGACCCAGCCAACGAAGAGAAGCCCACAAGCTGTTATTTCAGCTTGACGTGGAGCAGATTGAGTGCTTCTGTGCCGTCCCCTGGCTTGCAAAGGCTTTGAGATGATCTTGATATTCCAGTCCTCAGAGAGTCAGCAGAGAGAGCCGTTTCCACCAACGGGCGCGAGATGGCTTCAGGAGTCTCCGCTCCCGCCTCCGCCTCCAACTCTTCATCAGTTATAAATAATTTCGACTCCCTCCACTTGGAGTACACGTCTTGGCTACCTCTGGAACCGCTGGAGTCGCTGCCAGTCACCTGCACATTCAGTTCTTCCGTTGACTGGATGAGGTTCTGTACAGACAAAGATTTTCCTAGATCCATCTGCACCACAGGTTTAACGGAGAGCAAAGGTTCTCCTTCTACATCCAGGCTTTTCCTCCACGTGGTGGCGCTGGGCGGTGCCACTTGTCCGTTATCCTTGGATGCGACAAGGCAAGCGGTGACATCGGAAACGTTCTCCTGCGTGGTTACAGGAATAATATGGACGGGCTCCGGCCTGTTGATGTGCTTCATCGAGGAGAAAGGCGGTATTTGCAATGTCGTTGGAGTTGCTGGCTTAGTGGCCTGGTTCATTTGGTTTGCTGAGTTACTGACCGCTGCAGGTCCATCGTTTGGCACTTGCGTGGCCTGACTATGCGTAGCCGGACTGAGAGCATAGTAAGCCTGAGTGCTGAATTCGTTTGGGGTCAGGATGAGCTGTAGGCCACGAGGCAGGTTGGCACTGGCTGATCTGGAAAGACATCCACTGAGCTGCGCGGAGCTGGGCACGTCTCGGCTGTCGGAAGGGCTCTGGTAGTCAGAGGTCTGCTCGCACTCGAAGGCCGGCATTTGAAACGAAGCCAGGGTGAGCGCGGAGGCAGGTCCTTTTCGCAGCACTTGTTGGTAGATATCCAACAGACAGTCCAGTTTGGACTCAATGGATTGTACCTGCAGGAGGAGAGGAGAAGGTTATCGCCAACGCCAAGTACCCACTTAAAATATTGGGAATCCAAGCAAAGGGAAAATGTGACGGATGAAGGAAGAAATGGGAGGAGCTTGGTGTATGCTACTGCCCCTTGAAAAACCAAAAGCCAAGTAGATATTTCATAAGCAGATGATAAAATGGAAAAAAAAAAAAAAAAAATTAGTAACCTGCGATTTTTCCTTCCTTCCTATTCTGTACATGGAAGCCAGTTAAGGTAACACGATCTATACCAATTTTATTTCAACATGCAAATGAAGCAGATATTAGAAAAAAATTAAAATTTTTTACCAGTCCAGCCTTTGAAACTGTCAGTAAAATGCCCAAAGGGCACGAGCAACAGAGCAAGACAAAGCGACACAGCTAACACTCCACCTGTTTCTCCACCTTGACCACACGCCCCAGCATGCTGAGATCATCGGCCGTCTCATGCTCTGTGGGATTCTTCTCTCTGCTTCTCTTATCCGCTGAGATTTGTCCTTTCCCAAGAATTTGGTCAACGCTGTGAGAGAAATCAGAAGCTGCTGTGATTCCTGAAAATGGTGGTGATTTGGAAGCGCTTGCTAATCTGCGCATTAAATCTAGACCCTAGAACATAAACACTACATAAATAGGACATTATCAGTAATTCCCGATTTGTTCTACGTGAGAAGAGGAATTGTGGGATGGGAGAAAGGCAGTTCTCAGTGCTGACCTCATCATTTTGGCAACCTCACGACTAAATCCCTTGTTTAGGAATGGCCCGTTCAGATCATGGATTACCTTTTCTGCTGTTCAGACTTCCATTTTCTGGGGGACAATCTAAACACGTGGGTTTGGGGTTTTTTTTCACCCACAATGTCATTTCTGGCTCAGCTGTCTTCACAGAGAGGCTGGGCTGAAGCATGGGTGGCAACTTGCACCCAAATGAACCAAGATTCATTATGCAGCGAATGACGTAACATAAATGCTTACACAGAACAGAAGTTATTTCTCTCTTACCGAGACTGGAGACTCTTAATCCTGCACAACATGTCCAGGTGGCCTGCTGAGTACTGCTCGATGACATCCTTGACATCATACGGACGAAGCGTTTCCTTAAACTTCCTCTTTGCAACATGGAATTTCATAATTCTGCAGGGGGGGAAAGCATTTTGCAGATGAATCTTCGGCAGCTGTGACACAATAGTGCCTAATCAAAACGTGACAAAACGTGACAGCTAATTTTTATATGGAGGGTGCAAGGGAACCTTCCCCCTACAACACTGTAAGTACAAATGCATAGTGTCTCTGCATTGTTAGGTCAGAGGGACTGGGTAACACTATTTTCAGGAGCGCAGAGCATGTTTAGTTTCTCAATATCCACCTCTTTGCCCTGTGGATGCTGGGTGTCTGACTGAAAGGCTCAAACCTGGCTCCGTCCCACGGGCTCTTCGGAGACACGTTTGGGCTTAAGCCCAAAGCTTAAGCTTAAGCTGCTTCTGTCCTTGTTAGAGGGGAGGTTTGCCTACACAAACAGGAATAATGGTCTTCTTTTTCTGGTGCTCGTTTGAAGTTGTTTTCCATTTTGTATAAAAGTTTAAATTTATGCACCTAATTAATTTTTCATTAATTTTTATTTTTAATTAACATTCAGGCCTAAGTATTTGTTTTTAATTCATTTTGCTGACTTAAGATCAAACTTTGCAGGCCAAAAAGAAGTCTTCATCTTTGTTCCATATTGAAATCCATGGGAATTATTGTTGAATTAGCATTGGTGACTTTTACTGCAGAGCAGTAAGTATCAGATAACAGCAAATATCCCAAATTACGTGAGACTTGCGCAAGTTCCTGTGACGCTCATGTCAATATGTGATGTCCCCCGAGTAGCTCTTCTTAGGATGAAAGGCTGGCTAATAAATGGCAGGTTTTGAATGACAGGAATGAGGGACTTGGCAAGTCAATGACGGGGAGCTGGTTTCCCTGTGGTTTCTGCGGGAGAGCCCTCTGGGAGCCGGGAGAGGAGCTGAGGGACCAGGCGTGTTGGCCCTTCTGCCCTGTGTCAGACCTTATGGATCCTCGTGAGGGACAAACAGCCGAGATTTTCATTTTTTTGCCATCTATTGCAATTAAACAAGCAGAGACATTAAATTGGTATCCTATTCCAAATCCCAGTATTTCATGACAATATATTCCCTCCCTGTTTTTTTACGGAATGTATCTAATAAACACCAAGGCATGGCTCTCACTCTGTGATAAAATAGATTAGTGGTGTTCCAGTGGAATTTAGGAAAACCATACTATTTATAGTTAGGACAGACATGACGGGTGTAGAGCAGCCCATCCCGGTGACAGCTCGGGGCTCAGCTCCCGACAGATGACACACTCTCCTCCTTTCCACTCTCCTCCAGTTCCACAGACCAGTGTGTCCACATCGGTCGTAATCTGAAGGCCTCTGGAGCTGGGATGCAGATTTGTTTTTCCTTTTAGCTGTCAGACGATGCCACGATGCTCTGTTCCCAGCAGCCTGGCACCGCAGGCTTCTCCTGGAATCCAGTTCTTGATTCAGGTTACAAAGGGTAAAGGATGTAGCTGACATACAGTATCATTTTTTTTAGTTTTGCTATTATTCTCTCTCTTTTGGTATTCACAATTTTTTACTTCATGCTCTTGATAAAGTCAAAATACGAAACCCTGTTAGAAAAGCTGAGCCAGAGGATTAACAGCATCATTGAAGACAACAGAATTCACCACAACTGGGTGATTTTACAAGGGAAGAGACAGAAGGGTAATTTTTATTAACAGCCACAGAGGCGTCTTAATCAGTGTGCACTCTGCTTTGCAGCTCTGTAATGGGTTTTTGGTTATCAAGGCATTTTTTTCCATAATGTTCAGAAACCAAACACAGGCCCCAGAGCATCCCGGTGTATCCACGGGGTGTAACTGGGCTCCTCCTGGGTTAGCCATCACCTCAGGGATGCAGGGTTTGGAACAGGCCCGGAGCACTAACTTCTTTTTGCTTCACATAGACAGAATTTTACAAAAACTGTGCATAAGCAGAAAAAAAAAAAGAAGGGTGATAAAAGATTGGCATTTCAAAATCCTGAAAGATAATTAAGAAACAGAAAACCTGAATTCTTTCACTGATGGAGCCCAGCAACTGCTTTGCAATTCTTAAATTCAGTTGATGTTCAGTAAATAGTTATTTACTGTCCATTTTAAAAATTCAATTCTGTTTCTGTATCTTGAGATAACTATGTAATTGAACTTCACAGGCTTGAACACCCATCCTGGAAGATTGTTGCAACTGTATAGAGTATATTAAAAAATAATGAACAAAAAAGCCTTTGGGTTTCCTTCACTCATGCTTCTGAAATACACTTGCCATTCTGGGGTGTTCCTGTGCCATAAAACCGATGGGCTCAGTTCTGTGGGCACAGGTGGATAACCTGCCCCTAAAAAAAGGGGGAAAGGAGCCCAAAGTTCTTCCTAGCCCAAGTGGTGGAACCGCTGGCCCTTAACACAAAGCAGGAGGAATCGGGCAAAGCCTTGACTGCTCGGTCTGTCTTCCGTGCTTGTACCAGGAGGGGGCAAACGAGACTCGTCAGAAAGCAGCCAGAGTGGCCACGGGCGGTAACTGAAAGGCAGAATTAACCCCAAAGAACAAAGCCTGTCATCCCCATCATGACTTGTATTTTTAAATGGCAGTATGTCATGTGGCAAGGTGGTATTTTATAACTGAAATCTAAGGTTATAACCGAAATGTTTCAACTGAAATCTAAGGTGCTGGACACTACACGGCTGTGACGCTCCCCCAGTCACAAGCGGGACGGTTTTCCAGTGAGAATCAGCCACAAAACAAGGGGTTTGAGAGACACTTCCACCACATGTGGGGTGAGTGGGTCAAAATCACCCCCTCCCTCGGGTCCTGACCTGGACCGATCCATTCCCCAGGAGCCAGAGACATGGTTTTCCCCCAAGCACAGCGTTGCTGAAGTGAAGAACACAGCTAAGAGCCTTGCCCAGGCTCTGTCCACCATCTGGGCAGCAAACATCAACGTGTGGGGATTTAAAAGGAGCAGAGGATTCTGAAACGCCGCCATCGAACACATTCCTAATGGCTGCCAAACCCACATCTTGTGGGTGCAGCAGAAACGTTTCAAAGACTGAACATAACTGGTAAGTTATATTTTCCTTCTTTGGCTATTAAATATGTATGACTATTCAACTCTTCAGCTTCTCAATTCTCAAGTTGTATTATGTTTGCTGCATTATTATTATTATTATTATTATTTCTTATTAACAACAAATGAAACCGTATCTATGGAATCACCAGAATTAAAGAGAGGAAGGACCTCTTAGGTCAGCAAGTCCGTCTTCCTGCCATCCCAGTTATTTCCTACTGCACATTTATTTATGCTTCTCAAATCTAATTTTATATTCCATAAATAGTAATATAATGCCATCATTTCCATTGTGGTGAGTATTACAGATTCTATTGCCTCTCGCTATGAAAAGTGATCAGAGATATCGCAATCTATGGACAAAAGCTCACCCCATCTTCTTTTGACTCTCTTTCATATCCATCCATCATTGTGAACTGTCAGGGAGAGCTGGAAAACGCAATGCTTTGTTGTTAGTCTCCAGGAACTCCGCAGGATATCGATGGCTTTTAGTTGGCGATGAGACCAGGGCCAGTTGAGCAGGGCTGTGAAAGCCGGCTGGCACGGAGGCAGGCTGCAGGGCTAGTGAGGATGGCTCGGAGCTCTGCTCCCATCCCGGCTGGAGGAGCAGGATGGTGCTGGCCTGGCCCAGGCTCACTGTGGAGCACGTCTTCCCCCCTGCCCACCTGCTCCTGATTCTCCTAACCTTTCTCCTGGGCTGTATGCCCAGCCCCACGGCCAGCAGGGCCAGGGGGGGATTCTGCCCCTCTGCTCTGCTCTGGGGCCACCAACAGCAGAAGGACATGGAGCTGTTGGAGCAGGGCCACAGGAGGCCACAGAGATGCTGGGAGGGCTGGAGCCTCTCTGCTGGGAGGGGGGGGCTGAGAGTTGGGGGGGTTCAAGTGTATGGTTGAAGCCGTACCCTTTGAAATTACTGAAAGGGAAGATGCTAACTAACCCACTTTCACCTTCGGTTATGTCAGGGCTGTCCAGCCTGAGAGTAACCAGCACATTCTAGGCTCCTGCCACAGAAAAAAACCACCCCAGTTCTTTCTGATTCCGAAACTGAGAGAGGCCCTACCTCTGTAGCCCCACAGGCAGGAATTAATTTCGTTAATTTCATTTTTTCCCCCAAACAAACAAAGGGACCATTTGTATCATTCTAAACCAATTTCTACCCAGCTCTAAGCAAAAAAAAAAAAGAACTACTCTCCCTTTCTGCAGTTTTTCCAGGTGATGTAGCCAGAATGGCTTCAACTGTACATGCTCACGTTCGGGGTCTTTTGCACAGTGTCCCGTGAAGCTACAGAAGCACCCTCTGTCTTCATGGGCTCCTGCAGACCAGTGTGAAAGGAAAAACAGCCCCCTCCCCCCCGGAGCCTTTGCAATTCAAAGCCGCTGCTAAGAACAAACTTCAAAACGAGGCACACAGTTTCCATATCGGCAGATGTTATCATCTCGAAATTCTACAGTTACTATAAAGCGTCTCAGATCCTTCTTCAGATGTTTGCATAGATCCCACTCTGGTCAGGTAACGGATACTCGGGATAAGAAGAAAGAGGGGTATCAGCTACCCGAGGAACCAAATTATCGGCCTCTTGATTTGGAGAGATGAAGGTGCAGCGTTTAAGAGATGATGGCACGTTCCTGCTGTGCAGATCTCAAACAGGGGTGTGTTTGCGAAGGCAGAGCACTCCCTAACAGTGAGTGGAGACACAGAGCTCTTGCTGTCAGTCCCAGGGCTGAAAGGAGTTGGTGTCTGTAAACCCAAGCGCGCAGGGAAGCAGTTGGAGGTGATCTGGAGAGTTGACTCTCATCAGTTCAACAGTCTGCACGTCTGAAACAATCCAGCAGTTGCAGCTTTACTCTTCTTATTCGAACATCTCTCTGGATGGCACCGAGGAGAAAGTTTGCCAGCCAGGTTCTTCCCATCTGGTTACTTTCCCTTCCAGCTGATAATTAGCAAGAGAACCAGGCGAAGATGCTGGTGACACACTGAACAATCTGGCAGTGCCTTTGTAAGCAACCTCCAGGAATTCAGTATTAAAGTGTCAAGTGGATCTTAAGGAATTTGGACAGTACTGGGAGTGAGATGACCATTGGTGTCACCTGGCAGCACGGTGGCAGGGTGTGCTTGGAGCCCAGAGTCAACCCATCTTTCAATGCAGCACCACAGACAAGGATCTTTGGCACCGCCGCCAAGGAATTATGCTGATTGTTCCTAATTTGATCATTTTCCACTGGAAGGACTATCTCTTCCTCACCGGTGGGTGTCTGCTCTGCAGCAGGATTTCTGCCGCTGCAGGAGCCGGCTCTCGGCCGTGACATTTGAGTGGCCGGTTGCAGTGGCTCCGGACACGGGCCTGGCATCTGACACAGCCTCTGGGGTCACTTCCAGGCAGGTTGGAAAAACAGTTGGAACAGTGGTCTGCAAGTGAGCTGTCGGTCTGTCCGTGCTGGTGGGGACGTGTTAGAAACAGCCTGACTCGCCCTCGGTCCTCATCGTCACCAGAGGGACGTGGCAGTGTCCCCGGGTTATCACTGCAGGTGCTACTTGATAAAGAACTCGAGTTCTTCCTTCCCCACGTGCTGAGAGAACCAAGGACAGAGTTCTACAGCCTCTTCCCGTTGGGTCTGGCAGAAATCTCCAGTGGCTGGAGGTGATGGTGACGTGGGGCCCCCTCACCCCCTCCTTCCCTCTCCCTCTCCCTCTCCCCCCTGCCCTGGGAATCTGGCCAGCCAGGAGCCACACTTCCACATACCCCAGCAGATGAAGAGCCTTGGCAGCCCCAGGAGGGTGACTGCTCAGTTTAAGCTCTCGTTACAGGTGCTTTTATAAGTTTCAGTGTAGTTTTGCTGATTTCTTGGAAAAGGAGGAGACTATTAGTTTTAAATGATTGGGGCTACATTTAGTTCAAGGGACAGCGGCAGGTGAGGCTTAGCACCGTGGAATGGATGCAATTATTCTGCTGGTACCAGAAGAAGGTGGCAACGAAAGCTGTATCACAGTTTCAGGAATGTGAAAATGCAAAAAAACACTCTAAACTTTTAAAGGAAACAACTTTTCCAGGAAAGATGATATACATTCAGTAAAACTACATCAAACTGGATCACAGTATTTTGGATTATAGGGAATACAGTGGGACGCAGCATCCACTACTTTCTTTTCTGAGTCAAATCACATACATTTTTTGACATTGAAAAGTTGATAACAGAACAGATAAAATATTTTGACTCTTAAATAAAATACTGATGAAAAGAAAGCATAAATAAACTGTATTAGCATTAGCTGTGTAACAAATATACCCAAGCAATAAGTTCAACGAGCTACCATTTTGTTAGCTGACACGCAGTTAACTAGTATCTTAATTAAAGGCATCTCAAATACCAATTCATTCAGTATTTTTCACTCACCTGATGGCTCTGATGACAGTTTTCAGAGCAGGGGTGAGATCTTCCACCGACACATCACACTGGCACCCTTTCTCATCGTAAACGTCGTCCGTTCCCAGGCTGGTGTCAGCTGCAAAACACAAGAGGGGACTAAACGAGCAGCAGCTAAAATTCCCTTCCTCGGTGGTGTCCACCCGCCTGCAGAGGGGCTCTGGGAAAACAAGGGCTACAAATCAAACAGGACAGAGCTGTGTCAGTTTAAGAACTCCCCGATGTGCTCGTCTGTCTGTCTGCCCGTGCCACACGGCCGGGACAGCCTCCGGCGCACACAGGAAGAGGCGGAAAGGAGGGAAGCCCTGGTATTTGTCAAACAAATGAACACTTTAGTACCAACATGGCTGCTCCTGTTTTTCATCACATTCTCTGTCTTAAGGGGACGTGGTGAGCTAACAGCTGGGGTGGCAGGATCAAAAGACGCTGAAGTTATATTGAATTGTTATTTATTCATGGTTATGGATGAACCTGACGCTGAGGACAAAGGGGAAGATCCATTCCATTTACCAAGGAGGCTGTGGAATGACCCAACACTGTCTTACAGCTGGAATAAAGAAATACAGCTGAAAGAAACAAAACTTTTTTGTTTTCAGTGTCTCTTTAGGGCTTGAATCGACTCAGTTAACCCAGTACAAATTAGGAATAGTTTTGCCAAGGTCACAAAGGCTACAGCCATGAAAGCCCCGTGAAACGGGAAGACTCCAACTTGAAAAGTTTAAAATGAACATGTTTCTGAGTTTCTCTCACTGGTACGGCTCCCGGGTCCTCTGCCAGGTGTGGGGTCCTTAATAAAAGCTCTACCTTAACACTGTATCTTTGCAGATCCGTTTTGAAAACAGCGAGGTACAATTAGAGTATTCCATGTTGCTCACACGGGGATACAAAAATCAGCAAAATCTTTAGACAGACACTGGAAAATTCTTATAAATTTAAGCCAGCTTTACAGAGAGATGCCGCTCCTAGTGAATCGCCTTCTTTTTTTCTTTCCAGTATTCCCACTGACATGAATTTCCTTCATTAGGGCAGGCCCTTGGTACCACATGTCAATAAAACTTGTGAAAAGCTATAAACCTTGCTTGATTCACATGGGAAACGTTCCTGTTTGGTTAGAACAGTGAGCAGACTTGGGAGAAAGTTTGGGAAATGAATAGAAACAATTTTGGGAAAAATCCCTTCCAGCTTAAACATCTTCCCCCTGAAATTGAAGTTCACATTCTGATGAGTTTTTCCAGTGGGAGCTGACGTTGTGCAAGCCATAGTTATGAGGTGAGGTATGTCCCTTCTGTCCCCCCTGAATTCGCCCTCGGGGTCGGAGGGCTGTGGTGGGGCCCGTTTGGCTGCTCCAGCTGTGACAGTCCCTGCCACTTCCCAAGCTCCCACCGGCCCTGCTCGCCCATGCTGCCCGTGCCCACAGAGAGCCCTCCCCACCATGGACTGGGGCAGGCAGACCCTTGGGTAACGCACCACTGACCCACGTCCCTCACCACCACGTCTGCCCAGCTTTGAAATCCCTCCAGGGATGGAGACATATAAACCTCGACCTACTGGAGCAGGGCCAGAGGAGGCCATGGAGATGCTGGGAGGGCTGGAGCCCCTCTGCTGTGAGGACAGGCTGAGAGAGTTGGGGGGGTTCAACCTGGAGAAGAGAAGACTCCAGGAGACCTTAGAGCCCCTTCCAGTCCCTGAAGGGCTCCAGCAGAGACGGGGAGGGACTCTTGATCAGGGAGGGGAGCCATAGGAGGAGGGGAAATGGTTTGAGACTGAAAGAGGGGAGATGGAGTTGAGATGTGGGGAAGAACTTGTTTGCTGTGAGGGTGGTGAGAGCCTGCCCAGGTTGCCCAGAGAAGCTGTGGCTGCCACATCCCTGGAGGGGTTGAAGACTGAAGGGGGCTTGGAGCAACCTGGTGTGGTGGGAGGTGTCCCTGCCCAGGGCAGAGGGTGGGAACTGGATGATCTTTAAGGTCCCTTCCCACCCAAACTGTTCTATGATGACTCCACCATTTCCTTGGGCAGCCTATTCCAATGTCTGACAACCCTTTCTGTGAAGGAATTTTCCCCAATATCCATCCTAACAGAGACCAACCTTTGACTTGCTTTTTGGAAGCCCTCAGTAGGGGCGCATTAGGGTGATCTAAATCATCCTGCTGAGCCTCAGCACCCACCTTTTGGACACAGCAAAACCTGAGGCTGATTGGGGTGTGTGTGGCTCTCAGTTATTCATGTGGCAGCAGAGCATTGTGCCAACTTCTCAAAAAAACCCATTGATTTGGAAAAAAACCATCTGATTGATTTTCATTGTAATGCATGGCTCCAGGTGAAAAAATGGATGGTGGCCTAATTTTCACAGGTGCCGAGTTCCATGGAGCCATAGTTTGTAACTATCACTGCAAATCCAGAGTTCCCCTCGGGAACTCAAGCCCAAGAAATTAACGAGCCTCCGGCTGCCCGGGGCACCCGAGGGGACACGCTCCTCTCCAAGCTCATTTTCTGCCTGAAGGGTCAGAAAGAAAAGGAGCAGAGAATCCAGAGCCTCTAATTCCGGGGCAAATCGAATGAGATTCCTAAATCCAAAGCCCTGGGAGGAGAGAGGGTGCCACGGCAGGATGCGCAGCCCCGCGGGAGCTGGGGACGGATGGCCGGCTCCGCTCATCTGCCGCAGCACCAGACTGCTAATTGCCTCCTTGTCAACGCTGCTGGGCTCCGGGGTCCCCTCCTGCTCAAGGAGTGACACTGCCAGCTTCATACTCGCCTTATTCTGGCCTTTCAGCCCCTTCTGACAGCAGTGCAGAGCCCCCGTTGTGCCGCTGCAGGTGCTCACCAGGAAGGGGCATTTCACTCATTTCCCCACCCTGAGCATCTGTTCTGGAGACTCAGAGATTTAGCCCTAAAAAGACTGAGGTATCCTGCACGTATTTAATATTTTTCCACAAACTCCATACAGAATCACAGGATCACAGAATCACCCTAGGTTGGAAGGGACTTTAAGATCATCTAGTCCAACCATAAACAAAAAAACCCCAAACAAACCCAAACACACACACCAACACTAAACCATATTCCTGGGCACCATGTCAATTCCTCTTTTGAGTATCTCCAGGGATGGTGCCTCAACCCGTTCCATGGGCAGCCCATTCCAAGGCTTAATAACCCTCTCAGTGTAAAAACTTTTCCTAATCTCCAACTTGAACCTTCCCTGGCGCAACTTGAGCCATTTCCTCTTGTCCCATGGCCTGTTCCTTGGGAGAAGAGACCGACCCCCGATACACAAAATCTCAGGGACTTTTTTCCCTCAAAAATTTTTGTAAGTATTGCAAGTACAAGCATCTGTATGTTTTACATTCGTACAATTAATGCAGTTTCTCCTTATCAAAATATACCGTGTCTCAGCCTGCTCCAGAGGAAAAAACAACTGAAAAAAGACAACACTAATTGGGATGGAACTTCATCACATGCTTAATGAGAAGGCTGCCCAGAGCTCCCCCAGAGCGGGACAGGCAGTGGCACGTCTACACCATTTCCAGAGCAAAGGCCAGGAAAAGGAGGCCTGAGGGAGCAAATCACATATTTATTCCCTTCATCCCTGAAAAAAAAAAAATAATAAAAAGGTTCCTTCTAATCATGAAAGAAGGAAGGAGGCAGGGAAGGAAATTTTCCTGGTGTGGTCTTCACCGTAGATGCTTGATATTTGGCTAGAAAATGAAAATGACACAAAAATCCCTGGCAGCGCACAACAGCATCCAAGTGGCAAAATGAAGAGAGAAGGCCTAAGGATGCCAAGATTCGGAAACGGGGATTACAGGGAGCTTTTATGAGATGGTTGGCATTTCCAGGCCAGAAAGCAGTTTCTCGGGAAGGGGAGGGGAGGGAACTGGTGCTGCCTGGAAGGAGAAGTTGTGGAACCCCCTTTCCCTCCCGCACACCCTCAAAAAGGCAAAACTTTTCAGGTGGGGAAGAGAAGAAGACATCAGAGCTGGAATTTGGCAGCTGCAGCAGTGTGAAGCACATCATAAAGAATATCCCTGAGAACGTTTCATACGTGAAAGCATTTCTAAAAAGGCGCAGATTTGGCCAAAATGGAAGATAGGATTGTTGGAAAGTATTTTACATATCCTGGTTATAATTATCTCGTCTCCTTTCTTCGTAAGTGTGATTTCTTAAGGCCAGAAACCAATTTATATCAGTTATCATACAATGCAGGCAAGTTCCAAATATCTAAAACTCTAGCATTCCCTTCTAACAATTCTCAATTATCTTTAGTTATTATTTAACTTCTCAAAAAATTTCTGCCCTGGCAATATTTCATGGAACAGCTCCCACTACTTAATTAAAAAGGAGTCCTTCTCATTTTGAGTGATGACACAGAGGACCAGGAGATTTTCTAAAAACACTTCATTATGTGCCCAATAATTGTGCAGTTAAAAGGGCTGATCTTATTATAAATAGGGGCACACAGACGGCCACGTGAGAAGAGTGAGAAAGGAAAATGCTTGGGGATGCTAAATTATGGGCTCATATGGCCAGGACCTCAGGTGGAAGAAACTAAAATAATGCCCCAAAACCAACAGCCTGCACATATTGACACAAAATTAAAAAAAAAAAAATGCCTCAGAGCTTAGATCAGAATGCCAGGTTATTTTTATAAGAGCTTCCTAATTAATTACAATGACAACAGGAATACATGAGAGCTCTACTATCGAGTTGAACAATTAGAAGACAATAAATCTCCGGCCTGGTGCAAACTGAGGCGTTGCTGAGAGAAGGTCATTGCGTCCCTTCGTATGGGGCTTATACCCAGTGGGAGCTTCCCCTTCACACCACGCAGCTTCATTCCGACTCGGAGAATTTACACCAACTGAGACCTAAGAGGAACGTGTGCCAGTGTCCCAAGGAAATGGCCGCCCAGAGGCCGTCTCAGCCCCTAATGTTCGGGGATGGAGCAAGAGATCAAGCATTTCCTTGGAGACTTCTTTTTAATTAATCAAATGAAATATGTTTGCAGTATCTCCGGTGCAGGGCACTTTTGATGTTTTATTCAAAAAGCCACACAGTGTCTCTAAGGTTATGGCAAAGGCACAATAACTCAGCAGAGATCTCAGAAGCACTGGGGATGGTAGAAAACAAGTAGAATGGGGTGGATTTTTGTCCCTCCCTGAGAGCTGTAGGGACAACGTCATGTGCTGCAGCTGTGGCTGTGCCCCACTGGAGCACAATTTAAGTGGAAAAGGTTTTCTCCCTCAGAAAAGAGGAAAGGATTTTGTGAGGTGGATCTCTGTGGATGGATATATGTTAAATACAAGACATGGGCACATTCAACCTGAGATAACCCAGACTGATTAATTGCCCACACAAAATAATTGCTGGCGCTGCCAGCCCTGCGTCGGCAGCACCAACACCTGGTTTATAGGCAGCCTCAGAGGACTGGGCTGCCCACAAATAAAGGCATTTGTGCCGCAGGTTTGGTGGCACAGTCCTCAGGCTGCTGGGCCAGAACCCTTCTGGGGATCCCTGTGGCCAGTTTAGGGGTTCTCCTCACTGCCAGACCCCCTCCTCCTCTGCGGTTACTGCCCAGAGGGGGGGTGTTAGAAGCTTTTCTTATGGGGCAGCCTAAGAGGAAGGCTACTACATTTTCAGCCGTGTTAGCCCCTCAGCTGCCCCTGTAAGCTCCTGGCTGGATCAGGAACCTCCCTTCACAGACAGAAAGCAGTCTCTTTCTGATGATTTTGGCCCAGATTCCAACTGCATCCTTTACCAGAGTTCAGTCAGCCCTGCAGAGTCAGGGTATTAATGATCTGCCTCTGGTCATCCTTCTAAGCTGACTGATTCCTCTCCCTTCTGCACCCAAATACTAAGTAAATAGTTAAATATTTGCTCCTTTGTTTTATTTTTACATGGAGTTCATTCAGTGCATCTCACCCACTCCATGAGGCAGATCCTCCTCTGCCTGGGCTAATGGAAACCCCAAACCCCATAGGGTGAAGGAAATATGAAGCTAAAATGAATGTCTTTTCTTTTCATAATGAGAGGTTATTATTTTTTCATTATATCGCTGATTTAGTTTTGACACTGGACTGGATACCCATGTTGTCTCGCTCTGAAAGGTCTGTGGCAAGTGTCATCTCCTCCCTCCCTGAACATGCCACAGAGATGTAAGAATCACCAGAAGGGCCAGATTTTCAGGGGTGTTGCTTTGTGCCCAGGTTTTCATCTAGAAAGAGCTGGCTTCTGGTTTGGCTAGAGGATCAGCATACTCAAATAATTAATGCTTTGGCCAGAGAATGCCTTGAGAAGAAAACTGGAGGACCTGACAACTGAGAGGTATTAATAAAATGCTGCAAACAATCCATTTTAATCCACGGACAAATGCAAGATGTTCTTAATGAAATATGTCCTCTCCAGATCCTTTTCATTGAGTCATCAAATGCAGAAAGCACATCCAACCAGGAAATTGGTAACATATCAAAAAAAAAAAAAAAAGAGGAAAAAGAAGAAGAAAAAGAAGGAAAAGAAAGGAAAAGGGAAAAAAAAGAAAAAAAAAAAGAAAAAAAAGAAAAAAAAAAAAAAAGAAAAAAAAGAAAGAGAGACCAAGGCTGGCAGTGCCTGACTTTTCCCACGAGGGGCAGGGAGGAGCTGCCATTCCACAAGGAGCACAGCGAGGTCTCCCTATGATACCTGTCCTAGAAGCTGCTGGATGAGGTCCCAGAGTGGAAACTTGGCATTTGCCTAAATGCCAGGGACAAGGGAAGCCGTTCCTCCTGCCACGGATGAGAAATGGGTCACATCTGTTGTCCCCAGTTCCTGAGGGTGGCCCAGTAGCTGGAAGCTGCTGACAGGGAAACGGGCTGCGCTCGCCCCGAGGAGCGGGAAGATCCTTAAGGGTTTAGGCTCATCTAGGAACACGCTGCTGCTCCTGTTACTATCTTTTGTCCACAGAAATGCCCAAGGTGCCCCTTCTGCCACCCCTTCCCTGGAAGGGAGACAAGAGGAGGGAACATGCTCTTCTGGTGTGGATCGTTGCTATGAACCCCAACACCCGCGGGACGAAAGAGAGGAAACTGTTCTGTGACAAACGGGCTGATGGAAACTGGAATGATGCTCCGGAGAGGTGTGGGGTCCGGCCTGGAGCAGCAGTGACCCCCCCGCACCCCAGGGTGGGCTCCACAAATCACTCTCTTCTGAGCTCCCCTCCAGGCAGGGTGTGAATTACAGGACTTTAACCTGTGAAATCACTTCTGGTGTGGTTCTGGGGAGACATAAGCCACTATGTAGGCAGCCTAAATATAGATGGGGCAGCTTGAACCCTGCTCTGGTCCCCAGGGTTCCCTCTTCCCACTGGGGTGCAAGTGTCCCATGTCCCAGGCCATCATCCCACTGCCCCTCTGCCACGGGACACGGGCCAGGATAGTGGGCAACCTGTGGGGCAGCCAAGTGGCTGGCACAGCCAAGCAGCTCAAGGGGTTTGGGCATCTGAGAGGTCTCCGCAGGGGAGGGCCAGCCTGGAAGGACAGGCCTGGCAAACCCCCTCGCTTTGCCTTGTTTGCCCTCCAGGAAATGTTTGTTTACCCGGGCTTTTCCTGGGGAGAGGAACTGCGTCGTTCCTCCTCAGCTGAGGGACGGGGCATCCCAGCTCAATGGGTACTTTGTGACCCAGGTGTCTGTGATAACACGTCAGCTAAAAAGGAAACAGACGCCAAAATTGCAGTGCTGCTTCATGAGTTTTACCACAACTGTTGGCTGTAACGTGCCTGATTGCCATCGCAGGAGGAGTGTAAAGTTGCACCTCTTCCCTCAGATCAAGCGATTTATGTTGTACCCTTCCCATACAGCCAGGGGCTCCAGAGAATAGAGAAGGGCTGAGACCCTTCCCGTGGGGACACAGCGTGGGGGAAGGTCTACGTTCCTGCCGGCTGTGGGGCAGCAAGCCCTTTTCACAGAGATCCAGCATCAGAAACTCTCCTTATTTGAAGCCATTTCCTCTTGTCCCATGGCCATTCCTTGGGAGCAGAGACCGACACCCCCCCGGCTACCCCTTCCTTCAGGGGGTTGAGGAGAGCGAGGTCTCCCCTCAGCCTCCTTTTCTCCAGCTGAACACCCCCAGCTCCCTCAGCCTCTCCTCACAAGACTTGTGCTCCAGACCCCTCACCAGCTCCGTTGTCCTTCTCTCGACCCACTCCAGCCTCTCAGTGTCTCTCCTGTCACGAGGGGCTCAAAACTGGACACAGCCCTCATGGTGGGGCTTCACCAGTGCCCAGTACAGGGGACAGTCACTGCCCCATTCCTGGTGGCCACACTGTTGCTAACACAGGCCATGATGCTGGTGGCCACCTGGGCACTCTGATGGTGTGCCACTGTGGACCAACACCCTCAGGTTCTTTTTTAAACCTGGCAGCTCCAGCCACCCTTCTTCCAGCCTGGAGCATCCATGGGGTTGGTGTGACCCAAGGGCAGGACCCAGCACTTGGCCTTGGTGACCCTCCCACCATTGGCCTTAGCCATCAATCCTGCAAATGATTTCATTGGCATGCTCTTTGAAGCAAGATATGGCTTCCTTGTGCCTCTGCCCCCAAATGACAATCCCTTCTGCTTTCCAGAAACGGATAGGACTCACAGGGAGGTGTGGGGACGCGCGAGACGGCTGGGAGCAGCATGTGAGGGCAAAGGAGACATGAGAAACCCTACCGTCAACCACGGGTTTGGGCTGGGAGCTCTTCAGCCGCAGCGAGGGCCTGAAGCGGGTTCGGTCGTTGAAGCTCCAGCTCTTCTGGACTTTGGTGGGGCTGCCCTCGGTGGCCACGTCGGCACCCGGGGACCGGCGGTCTCCCACTGAAGATTGCCTGTTCTTTATGCTCTGCCCTCGGGGGCTGGCCATCCGCACCCGCTCCTTGAAACTCAGCTTCTGACTGCGAGGAAGAGAAATGCATTTTATTTCGTGGTTACCCCACTCCTTTTTTTTTTTTTTCCCTATCGTATGATATCAGGAAATAATTTCTAAAAATTCTCAATAGTACGAGTCTGTTTCTTACACACTTTTACTTTGTTTGAATATATTTCATTTGGGAATGAAACCGATTTGATATACTTGTTTTTTGATAGAGGCATCACCAATGGCAGTCTATTTACAGTACAGAATATCCTTGTAAAGGAAACTGAAATTAACAAAGAGAAACAAATTTCACCCAATTGTTGCAGATTAATCTTTTTCTATTCCTTGGCTTTTAGAGAGATTTATTTTCATCTTAGTCAGCCCAGCTCAGTGCATTCTGGCGATCTCTTTGGGTGAAGAAGAACAAAACGTATCCTGTTATTACTGCATGCCACGTAGGGGTGTTCTGGGTGCTTGGGTTTGTTTAAGCAGGCAAGAATACTGTTAGTAAACTCATGCTTTTTCAAAACGCAGCACTTCCAACATTGTTAGTGATCACCCAGGCCCAGATTTCCTCGTTACAGCACTTACTTGGACCAGACGAAGCCCAAGCCACCAAAGGATGCCCGGTCAGCGCGGAGGGGGTCAGTGGCACTGCCACACCACGCCGTCTGCCCGCTGACCCCGGCACTGGAGTCAAACCTGGAGGTGGCTCCCGCAGCCAGGGCTGGGCAGGAGCTTTGGGACAGGCCCAGGAGCCCAGCCAGCCCCAGGACTGTCACCGTTGGAGCAGTGGTGGCCCCATGGTCTTACTGTTGGCCAATTCTAAACTAGTTTTTATTTCCCTCCTGCTTTCATAGCCCTCCCCTCCAGCCAGCTCAATGTGGGAGATGTAGATTTTCTACTTCCCAGTGCTTACAATTACCTTTGCTCATGTTCAGACACAGCTGAGGGACACCCTGGGGTCACTGTGACCTCTGTCTTTTCTTTATTTAGTATTTTTGCTTGTCCCTTCGTGTAGCAGAAGGCCCGAAGGGAGCCTGGCACCAAGGCTTGGAAACCTTGATTTATCTACGAGATTAATCCAACGGCCTGTCCGAGGGAATGGTTGTCACCCAGAGCTCCTGTTCTCGCAGGGGAGGAGCTGTGGGGTGGTGTCACCGTGTCATCAGTCCTACTGCCCGGCTGCAGGCTTTGGGGTGCTTTGAAACTCCCGCAGCAGAGACCATCTCCCTGCAAATTATGCTGTATTTGAAGTTAAGACACTTTCTAGTACTCTCCAACTCTTGGTCTTTAACTCCAGTGTGCCGTAAGGTGTCCTCAACAGAAAGGCATCCTGCAGCTCATTACCCCATGCTAACATGGAGATGTTTAACCTACTGCACCCTGAAAACACACCGTTAATAGGTAGTTATATGACATGGAAAGTAGTTATGAGCCTCTGTCGCTGTGGAACGTTGAGATAATCAGGTATCTTGGTCCATGCACAGCACAGCCCAGCGTTCCATTCGGAATGCAAACAGCACGGAGAGCAGGAAGGATGCAGTTTGTGGCAGGCAAAGAACATGCTGGGAAGCTTATATTGACATCATTTTCAAGAATGCTAAACAATGAGCACGTCCATAGAAAGGATATTAAACAAGTGTATTTCCATATGGCATGTTGAATCACCTGAAATAATACCTCTGCTATAATTCCTGAATGCAATCCCCTCCTTCCCCTGCCCAAAGTAAGCACTTGTTGAAATAAACACGTGGCAGTGCTGGAAATGTTATCTATCCCCATCACAAACTGCTACCTGGACCTGCAGCCCTGGGCGCTGCTGCACGGGCAACGCAACCCCCCCAACCTACCACTGGAAAAAAAAAGGGAGTTCTAAAGTTTAATTTGCAATACAAATTGTTGAATTACATTTCAGCTCAGGAATCTTTTGTGTTGTACAACTTCATGAAAATATAAGCTGTAAAATAGTTATCACCCACATTATTGCATTGCCATACTACACAGCATGAGCAACAGAGTCAACATGGACTTCTTATTCCAGATATTATTCCTAGGCATCTGTCTCCTCTGCTTGTTTTGACTACTCCTATGTCTCAAACTGTATTTCTATTGAAGCATGGATGTTATTTTTTTTTTTTGACAAATCTTTGAGTTAAAAAGCTTTTGGACTGCTCCTGTTGCACTAATTCAAATGAAAGGAAAATTGATAGACTATTCCCACCGGCTGGATGAGCACTGCCCAGCGCTGTGCAGAGAATCCCTCACCTCTTGCGGGTCTGAGCCTCTTACATGTTTCTCTCTCCCCTCTTCTCCTCTCTTTTTACATGATATCCAAAGGAAATCCCTTGAATTAGGGTAAACCTGACAACAGCCAAAGGCACATATCCCCACAGGTACCCCCAAGGTTTAAGTTGAATGTTGGTCCAAAAGGCCAAAACCATGAGAAAGAATCAGGAGAATGAAATTACACAAGTTCCTGAATCAGAAGTAAATAAGGAAGCTCTGGGAGAGCCCCAGCTGTGCCCTGTCACCCCCTGACATGTGTCTCCACCATTTCTTCTGCCTCCCGGGACAGATGGGTTCTCTCAGGTGGTTTATACACCTATTTGCTTCCTACTGCAATCTTCCTCGGCCACAGTAATCTCTTGGCACCTACTGCTCCTCTGTTCCTGCAGGCCACGAGCTGTGGAATGTTCCTGTCCATAACCTGAAGCTTTGCAGACCTTTTAGTGGAGATCAACCACAACTGGTACCCGAGGGACAGCAGCAAGTGACCTTGCTCCATTTGTTTTGCTTCTGGAAGGTCGGCTGTAGGATCTCACCACTCGTTCCTGCTGTCAGTTCCTGCATAAGCCCTTCATGTCCCTGGGACAGGGAACCAGCAAGCACTTTCTAGTTCTTATATCTTTAAATTCTGCCCTTTCCACCTTTGATTTGTGAAGTAATAGATGTTCAGGGACACTAGAGGTCACTGTAGCTTCACTGCAGGGGACACCAGTACTCTGCTAGACCAAGATTTCTTATCACCCACAAGAAGTGGGTAATAGATTTGACTAGGTTTGATAAGATTATGTTTAAATTGATAAATGCTGACAAACCTCTGCTTTTCTCCCTCACACTCGCAGCTCGCTCTGTCTCCCATAGACCATCTTACTACACTTCTTGGTTGACTGGGCATCTCTTTGCCTCCCAGTCCCTCTCCCCTGTCTCCCTGCCTAATTCCCTGCATTTTGGGCCAATTTAATCTTCTGCCCTGCTTCAGTCCCAGCCCTGCAGCACCGCTGCTCGCTCCCGGACACAATTATCCCTTCATTTTTCAGCTTCTCACACTGAGCTGGCCAGTGGAAGCGGGAACAGGAAGAAACTGAAATGAAGCAGAAGGACCTGGGGGTGAGGGAGAACACTTTGGGTCTCCAGTCCAGACAGAAGCTAAAACTGCCAAAAATTCTCACCCGCGGCAGACAGCAGCAAGCAAAGGAATGGGCCAGTTTTCAGCAGTTTGCTTCCAAGAAATGCAGATGTTGACTCTTACCAAGCCTACAGACGACTTCACTGAGAGTAAGTTGAACGATTGCAAACGCAATGGAGAGCACAGTGAGGCTGGGGTTCAGACCTTCAGGACTTCTCCACCAGTCTCACACTAGGACCACGAACCCAAGAAACTTCGTGTTATATCTCACACCTTCAGTGAGTAATAATGAGAATTTCAGGGACATAATGTCTTAAAGTTCAATTGCCAAACAGAAAAAAAATATAGCAACTTCAGGGGGTTTGGGTATTTTTTTCTTTTTTCAAAACAGTTTCCAGATGAAGAGAAACTATTTTTTATCTCACTTTTCTATCATCAGTTTGTACTTCTATTGTCTTTTAAGATGTTTGTTAAAAATAAAAAAAAATGCAATAAACTTGAGTTATAAATCAGGGGTTTCTTCCCGTAAGATCCACCCATCTAGGAATTACCATTTTTGGTAAGAGACACAATTTCCCCAGAATCCATCTGAGGCAGATGGTTGGTCTCACATGCATCCCCCTACTTCCCGGAGCAGGAGGCAGGCACAGCTCCCTCGGGCTGTGTCCAAGGGGATTCTCTGCAGCAGCAATTGCTCATTTTGGCCCTTGGCATTGCCTGGCCTCTTAGAGCTCAGCGTTCCCCACCCATCAGGAGATGGAGAACTCGACTGCCGTGGTTATACAAATCCTCTTGGACTCGGGGAAATGCCTTTACCCAAGTAGCCAACCACACATTCCGAAAGTTCAGGTCTCAGGCAGAGAAGGGGAACGGGGCTTCGGCAAACCGGGCCGTGCCAAAACCCGCCGTTATGGCCATCGTATCAACGTCACCGCAGGCAACAGGCAACAAGGGAAGTACAAGCACTTAAATCAATCAAGAAACCTCCTTTGGAGGGGCAAGGAACTTTAAAGCACCGAGGAGGGGAAGTAAATGAGTCATGCACCTGATGTTAGCCGGCATTCCCACACGTCATGTGAATAGGCAGGATGCTGAGTACCTATGTTTCCGAGGGGTGTACATCCTGAAGAGCTTCTGTTTATTACTACAAAGCTCACTAGGAGTGAGGGGAGACAGAGGAGCGTGTTACTGAGCGTTCTGCTGCTGGGAAGGGGTTAGGCTTCCCCCCTCCAGCGAGAGGCCCCGGCCACGTTCATGGGGAGCATGCAGAGAGTTCTCCTCAAATCCTCCTTTAGACACGGGGGAAACACACAATTCGGGAGTATCATTTACTTGGGTCCCTCAGAGGAGGAGTTCTTCCCCCAAGCTCCCGTACCAGCAAAACTCCTTCTAATTGCAGCAGAGAGAGCAATCTGAAGGGAGAGCTTGTATTTTTGGCTGGCTAATTACAGCGTGAGAGGGGAGAGGTGCAGACACCCAGCGGTGTCCTACGCACAGCCTGGGAGGGCTCCTGCTCCCGGCGGGTTCTGAGACTCATCACTCTCCACCGAGGTTCTTGCAGGGGAAGAATCTCAGCCACATAGAACAGAACAGAAATAAATACTATGTGCCTTCAGCATGAGCATTTGTAGATACAGGGAATTTAACATACTGCCTTGTAAGATAACTTGCAGAACTCTAGAAATTATTTTTAGAAATATCTCATTTTCCACATGGATTCACCAGAGAGGTTGTCTACTTTTGATAAATAGAATACTTATATATAATACATTGAGAAATGTATGTATTTTTAAGAAATGTGCATAGTATGTTGAGAAAGAAATGTTTTTCTTAATATCAGTATGCAGGGACAACCTCGGGAGCCCAGCTCTGCCCAAGGCACGGCAGCGTTAGCTGCCTCCTGACGGCCTGGGACTCTGCATCTGACAAAGATGTGAGAATTCATTTCTGTAAATAGAAAAGTCACTGTGGTGGGAAAAAAAAATAGCAATTAGCTTTCACCTAAAGCAATAAAAGTTTGTCTCCACCGTTGCTGGAAGGGAGTAGAGAGCGAAGAGCGTGTTCGGGGAGCAATGCAGCGCACACCGCTTGTGCAAACACCCCCTCACTGGGACAGGCAGCAGCTCACTCCACACAGCACCCCATGCACGTCCCCCAGCATCACCCGGAGAGGAAGGAGTTAAACAGCAGAGGACAGGTCTCTCCAGGTACATCCCAGCAGTCGGCATTTCCATTTTTATCACAAACACAGGTATTTTGAGTGATAGCAGCACACAGCAGCCTGTGAGTGCAGGAGTGAGGAAGGGCTGCTGACAAACACCCCCGTGTTCCTACACCAGCATCTCAGGAGTTAATGAGTTCATCTTCATACCTACACTAATTTGAGGGTTTCTGGCCGGACAAACACCTGATTTTTGGGCAGAGTCCTTGTCCAGGAGCGGGGTCTGGGGAGGGGGCTCCACTCACTGCTCTGACCCTGTTCAAATCCAGCCCCCCCTCCCCCGGTTACAACATCTGTCTGGAAAAGTAAAAAACTGCCTAGATTTTCCCATGCAAAAACTGGGACAAAGAAGCAAATTTCAGCAGCATTAGTCTATCGATTGGAGTTTAAAAAAAAAAAGGCAATTTGCGATTATTATCAGTTTCCAGCTACGGGTCATTGCACCTACTGCACAGACCCCGAGACATCAAAAAGCCATTAAGAAGCACTGATTTTGCAGATAAAAGAAATAAAAGAAGCTACAAACCTGCTGGATGCTTCCCCTTGTTCTTTTCTTCAGGTCGGGGAGTGGGAGAGAAAAACACACTTGTTATGCAGGTAGTAATAGTCACATCACTGGGCTACAGACCATGTTAGACACACGATAAACCTAAATGGCTATGTTAATTAGTGTACAACACACCCCAAAACAGTCAACCGAGACCAGTAACTACAAGGCTTCTGAAAAAGAACCTTTTTGGTTGATTTAACACACACACATGACATGCTCAGCGCGTCCCGCTGCAAAGCACAGGCAAAACACACACATTGCACAGAAAGCTGTAGGCTCTGTTATCTCGGGTAAATAAAAGGTTTCATTTCAGGACAGCACAGCAATACGCTTATTTAAAGTAACAAATAGATGCCTTTCTGAGGGACGGTCATATTTTAGAATATTTTAGGTGGGACAAAGCTTCATTATCTATGTAATTTTATATCCATCTGTCCGTTTATACCACTGTTGCCTTCAACCTGGCTGTATATGTCAGAAATCTATATTCCGTGTAACTTTTAATCTAAAAGTCCCTCTTAGTCTGGAGCAGTTGGGAATTACCGTTACGGCAATGGATTACTCATGGCTCTGTTCTTGTTGACTCTTTGAAATGCAGAGACCAGCTCTGGGTAACCAGCCAGCCCTCCCTTCGGACCAGCTTTTTGGCAGATGGTCACTTTTTCATCACCCGGCTGGGAGAGAAACCACCGATTCTTTGGCACTGCTGCCTGCAACATGGCAAGAGTTACCAATTTCAATAATAGCAGGGAGGGGGCTCCTCGGGGCTTCCCCACTGGGCTCTGAGCTTTTTGATCTTCATTGAGCATCCTTTGGCTCCTGCTCTGAGCCCTGTACTGAACCATCCCACCACCTTCTGGTGACTCTTCTATGAACCATTGGAGAGTCCCGGGCTGCGGCTGCTCTGAGAGTTCTCACCCAAAAACCATACTCTCACCCAATATTTCCTCTCTGCAAACTGTGACATCGGGGCCTTTTAATCGTCCCCCGCTGCCCGTGGGTGTCACTGAGGATAGCACCTGCCCTAAGGAAATACTGAATCGAGGAGAAGTTGTGCCGAAAAGGAGCAAAGTCCCTGGAGCTGAACGCCCGGGGGCTCTGCTCCCTCCCCAGGGCAGACCTGGTCCAACCAGCCCCAGGGAGAGGCACCGCCACCAGATGCCATGAAATCAAGGAACGGGCTCTACATGGAACTTCTCCTCCCTGCAGATAATTGGGAACTGGGTGAAACATTAACCCTGATGCCTGGGGGGAGTGTTCCCAACGCCTGGTCTCAGGTAAATGGCAATGATTTGATTTGTCCCACTGCCCTTGGCTCCTAGTTACAGTGACGTGGTTCGTTAGTCAAAATGCTTAACGAGAGGACTTAGGAAGACAAAACAAGACGAAACAGACAAACAGCAATCCTCTACAGGCTTGAAGAGACAGGGAGAGCAGCAGCAGCTGCCGACTGGTACCTACTTTGTAGGGCTGCAGGTATGCAGGGCCTTCAAATGGGGCTTCCAGGTGGCAATGGACACTGACTTCTCATCAGCCGCGTAACTACGCCACACGCACTGCGGGCAGGAGAGGGGGTGAAAAGGGAAAAAAACCCAACCAAACAAAAAAAAAACCAAGGCAAAAGGGAGCAGGGGATGAAACAAAAAAAAAAATTGAAAAGCATATTAGTAAGCAATAGAAGTCAGGGGTCTCCTCTGTGGCTGGTTGCACTGATACATGCCTGAGGGGAGGAAGGGAACTGTCATAATATCGCCAGGCGGCTGCCAGGTTTGCTCGGCCGGCGTCGGGAGGCCTGGTGTGGGGAGACAACAGAAAAGCACAGAGGATCCAAGAACACGAAGTGACACTTGCCACCCCACTGACTGCGGGGAGAGGGGACTTTGCTCACATGGGGATGGGTTCTAGTAGGTCGATTAAGGAAATAGCGCTAAAAACCTACCAAAACTTTTGTGACCCACGCCTTACGGGGTAGAGTTACTGGCTTTGTGGAAGCACCAGAAGATACTCAGCAGATAAAGGTCCTCAAAAAAGCATTGCAGTGATTTATTTGTGGCGAGTCCATAGGGGACACCCGCACAAGCTCACAGTCTGAGGTAACGAAAGGGTCATAATACATTTTGTAAATGATAATGAAAACCAGGCAAAAAGCATTTGGAAGAAAAGTGACGTATTCTCTGTGGTTTGAAACACTGATAAATGTTTAAAAACATGAAATAAATCCTTTCGAAGGTAAGCGACCAAAGCACAGCATTGAACATGTGTTCACCTCTTGGATTTATAACTGCCATGTGGACGGTAAGAGAGAGCCCCAGTTCTACAGCCTGGAACAGCCTCCCTGCTGTCAGCAGAACTGCATCAACCTGTACTTCAATCTGCGCACTGTCAACCATTACGTGTCACCCAGCTCTTCCTCTATCGTGTCTAATAACCTGTGTTCTCCTACTGCATATCTCCCAGAAATACATCTAGTCTTCATCTACAGCTGGAGAACCTGTCACTTACTTTGTAAATTGTTCCACTGGTTGATGACTCTCGTTGTCAAAAATCTGTGTGTTATTTTTCATTTGAAATTCTGTTTTTTTCTTTATAGCCAGTGGTATTTGTTATGTTTCTGTCTGCTGCATGAAATAGTCCTGTAGGTTCCAGTAGTCCCTCTCTGGACTTTTATGCTCAAATAATATTCACGCTGAATAATTTCTTATAATCTAAAGAAACTGAGAAAAGTATGCCCATATAAAACACTTCATTCTTCTACAGCGATGCCGTAGCTCTCTTTAAGTCAGAGAAAGGCTCTAGCAGAGAGTATATCTATGGCAACAGAGCAGTTAGCACAGACTAATTCAGCAGAGTGACTGATTAGAAAATAGACGTTATCCTGATAAACTAGAGCACACTGATTTCCACTGTAGCTCGTTATCAATATCCTCAACAGACAATTTAAACAAGCCCAGGCACTTCCACAGGAGACAGTCATCCGTAGCTTAGACACATCCTGCATTTACGGACATGGAATTTTCTCCAGTTCTGGACTCATCTTTTCCAATCTTTTCTTTCCTTTTTCCAGCTTTCCAGTCTTATTTATGAACTGTAAATGCTGAACTCTTTCTCCTCCGTGTTTCCCAACCTTTGTCAAATCCTTTCCAGAGTCACTAATACTGGCATAGAGGTCTCTTGTAAGAGTCCAAATTAATTAATAATTTCTAGTTCAAGTTCTGTATGGGGTGTAATAAGACATTTGGTAGGGATCATTCCACCCTGTAAAGTCACCCAGATCACCCTTGGGTTCATTCCTGGGTGCCTGCCCTCATCTTTCCTGCTCTGCCATGCTTTGTGCTCTTGGCAAATGCTTCCATCAGCAATTTTATAATTATCTCCAGACCACTGAAATTGCTGAATATGAAAATGAACATGTAAATGCCGAGCAGCCTTTGCCATGGGATCCCACCACCACCGTCTTCCCTTCACAGTGATTTTTGCCCATTGAGAGTCCTTTCTGAAATGGCTCCCTTAGTGCTCTCAATCTGCTTTGGGTGCTGCCTCACTCACCTCTGGGGTGAACTGTCCTACAATACAAAGAGCTGCCTCCAGACCCTAAATCTACTGTGTGTTTCCTCTGGCAACCAGACTTGGAAGAAGCAGATTAGAATATATGTGTTAGAAACTATCTCAGACATTCGTTCTACAGTGCAATAGATACTTCAGACAATCTGAAGTGCCAGCCCCTGCATTTCCAGCTTCTGACTTGACTACCAGTGAAAGCAATTCTGTGGGCAGGATGCTGTTCATCTCCAATCATTCACTGGAGCATTCTAAACCCCATAGTAGGTGAAAAGTAGCTTAATACTGGGAAAAGTGCTGTGCTGTCAGTTGAGCTGTCTCAGCATCAATTCTATTTTTCCAAGTCATTTGCTAACTGCAGGTGTACAACTGACATCCTCCACTTGGCTTCTTCAGCGTGGATAGAAGGCCCCAAAGCCCACACAGTGAGATGCAACAGACACAAATATGGCAACACACGGGAATCACTGAATAAACCCATTTCATGAAACTAACCCATCTGATAAACGTCATCCCCACAAAAATTTCCAAACTGAAATGATAAAACTTGCTCCAACACATACTTTAAACCACCTCTTGTTATCTTTTCACAGATTTCATAGTTACCTGGATTAGACTGGCCGCTGGATTCCTTCTTTTCTCAAAGTGTTTCTGACGATGCTGCTCCTGCACTTTCAGTGCAAATCCTGAGCCAAGGATGCCCTGCAAAACAGCACGACATCCGTCACTGTGCAGGCAGTTTTCTTCAACAGATAAACACAACCAGCTACACCGGGTTTGGGAAGACGTTTCACCGTAGGATTTCCCCAGCTAAACCATTTATGACTGTCTGGGGTTTAACCACAGTGACCACCCCTCACTGCTCGGGGACATACAGGGGAATTTAAGCCAGGACCGATGAAATAAGCAGCTGCCAAATATGCCAGATACATATGGGCTTCAAACTCCGTATCCTCAGTGCTTATCACAAATTTTGTTTTTGTAAAAGTGAGAAAATGCCTTGTTTTATGGATTGAGACCATTTCTTCTTGCTTTTTCCCATCTAAATAGTCCCCATCGTTTATTCTATAGGTTCTGACACAAAAGGCAATGATGAAATGTCTCCCCGATTGACTTTTTTATGTTTGAATAAGTAAGAGAAAGCTGACTCTTGCTGAACAGACCCAAAGAGTGAGGATGTTTCCCCAGGAGAGTAGTATTTCTGCTGGACGTGTCTGCGTTAGAAAGAAGAATATTTCCACTTGATTCTTAGTCAGGGTAAAATAAGATTAGAAATGCACAAGATTTACACATATCTCTTGTTTTACAGGCAGACTCCACATAAAAGTGTTTGTGAGGAAAATGATGGCCTGTACATAGATATGACATGAGGATCAAAAGTCCTGGCTTGTAAGAAATTTGTAAGATTATTTATCTTTTACACGTCGATGGTAGCCCTGCTAACACTGACTCCCTTAGTAGTGGTGACTGGGCAACACAGAGAATGAATTACAGTAACTGCCATTAAACATCCAAGATTCACAAACAGGTAATGTATTATAATTCTAATGCACTATAACACGCCAGAAATACAAAAATATTCCCTTTACTCAGAATAAGAAGTAAGTGCAGTACACTGGATGATCCAGTGCTCTTGGGAAATGCTGGCTGTTAATCTTGGTTTGTCCACACGGCTGAAAACAAATGTGTTATTATAACATTCATATTTTATAGGGATCTACAAATGTGTTATTATAACATTCATATTTTATAGGGATCTACAGATAATGAATCCAACTAGTAAAATATTGATTTTCTGTATATGTTGCAGTGGATGCAATACAACAAAAGACAAATGTCACTTCCGATTTCATGCTTATTCAATATCAATTCAAAGAATAAAGGAAATTCACTCAGAAAAATGAAAAGTTATTTCTGAAGCTACACTATACTTTAGTCAATAGATGGTTCCCATTTCTATTAAAATCTCTTGAACGTTGATAAAAGCAACATAAATAAACTGTCATGTTCAGTTACAATCATTCACAGAAAATGGTAGTTGCGTTTTTACATTCAACAACATTAACCTGTGGTTGATTTAATGCTTCTACTGCTCTCCTGGGACCTGAACATGGTCATACAAGACAACCTATTAGAAAAAGCTCACTTTTTTTTTTAATCTAATTCAGAAAAACATACTAGCTGGGATGGGTTTGGGGTTTTTTTTGAAAAGAAGCAGTATATGAGCCACAATTCATAACAAAAAAAGGAATTTCAGCCTTACACATGCTGCCTGATTTAGAATTATTTCCGGGTTTTGTCTTTGCCAAAGAAAATCCCCCAGACTCAAGGAGTGACAGCAACACCAGACAGTTGGGTTGGGTTTTGGCTAGGGGTTCCCCGATGTTCTCAGAGAGCAAAACCCCTCAGCAGTTCTTCCTGCAGGGAGACTCCTTCAGCTCCGTGCATGGTACCAGGGGTAGGAGCTACTGAAGTCTCTGTTACCTTCTCGCAGCCGCTCTGGGCTCACATACTCACAGCAGGCAGCGCAAAGAAGGAGATGCCAAGGAGAGCAAATCCTGCCGACAGCAGCCTTCCAAGCCAAGTGAGGGGAGTTTTGTCGCCGTAGCCAATGGTTGTCAACGTGATCTAAAAAGAAATCAATGAACAGTGTGGTTTACCAGAAGTCACCGGGAGATCAGTCGCGGATTATTTACATGGCATGAAACAGCATTTCCTCTAGAGCGGTTCCAAGACATGTGAAATCTATATAGTTTTTTTCTAAAAGAAAACCAAACGTAAATAAATGTTTTTCTCTGAAAACTTAATACTGTTTATCACTGAATAAAACTGAGGTAAATAATAACTGTCAGAAAAATACCTAAATAAGCAATAAATGAATTTTTAAAATAATAAAACAGAAGGGTGGGCATCTCAGAATTGAGGCAAATTATAAGAAATTATGAGTCAAGCAGAAAATAGTGTTCTTTTCCATGGCTGTAAAAGTGTTTCACCCATTTTCTACGGGGAAATATAACTGTATGTATTTGCACAACTACCCAAATATAAATGATCATATAGTAGGGCTAAAAGGAAGTTGAGGTTCACAGATGAGACAAAGCCAAAGGAAGAAGAAGCAGCAGCTGCATTTCCTACAAGCCTATCAGTACAATTTGAAGTGAATCATCTGAAACACAAAAACCACTAACCACACGCTGGAAGGATGTTTAAGAAGTTCCTGGCCCTTTCCTTTTTCGTATGATGGGCTCAGCTATACCTACATCACTTCTGACATAAAGCTCCAAAGACCACGAGGCAGCAGTCTCTGGCTGTTGGCCAGCGTGAGCCCAGGCCTACGTGGGGGAAAAGAGGAGGGCACCTCCTCGTGTGGCAAGGGTCGTCAGGGCCTCAGCTTAGGATATTTTGATCCTACCTCTGCTGTGGTGGCACATAGAATAGAATCCCAGAATTGCCCAGGCTGGTAGGGACCTTTAAGACCATTGAGTCCAACCATCAACCCAACACTGACAGAACCACCACTTAACCCTATCTCTAAGCACTATGTCCAGCTTTTAAATACCTCCAGGGATGGCAACTCCAGCACTGCCCTGGGCAGCTTCTTCCAATGTTTGGTAACCCCTTTGGTGAAGAAGTTTTCCTAATATCCATCCTAAGCCTCCCCTGGTGCAACTTGAGGCCGTTTCTTCTTGTCCTTGGGAGAAGAGACTGACCGCCCCTGGCCCTCCTTTCAGGGAGAAAGTGAGAAGGTCTCCCCTCAGCCTCCTTTTCTCCAGGCTGAACACCTCCAGCTCCCTCAGCTGCTCCTCACAAGACTTGTGTTCCATGTGTAGCAAGGGTGCAGCTGATGGTGGAGTCTGGTCCACCTGGGAGGACTCTCCACATGCGACTCATTGACCACAGGCCATGTCGGTGCATGGTTACTGTTTACTGACCATATCTCCAAGGACAAAGATTATGACTTCATGTTTGTGTGTGGCTGAGGGTTTTCCCTGACCCAGGGCAATGTCCTCCAGGCCACTCCTGGCCTGGGCAGCATGACAGTGACAAACATGGGGCCTGGACTAGCAGGAGGAAGTTGTATCTCTGCACTTCCCTCTTGGTTAGGTTGGACCCAGGGATGGCTTGGTGGGGGCAGTGGGAGGTGTGGGCAGAGCGGGGGTCCCTGAAGGACAGCAGGGAGGTGGTGGGCCACGTGCTCAGACAACGGCACGCCATGTTAAAGGACAAAGATAGACAACGGTGGGCTGAATGCCAAAGACTCTGGGGCCAGCTATTAGCAGAGAACATGCGCATGGAGAATTATTTTACATCGTGTACCAAATGTGGGCAAGTTCAGGCTTAGCAAATATTCTGGCTGGAACAAATTCTTCAGGAAAATGCCTTCTAGAGACATTATTTCACTTTCCAGCTTCCTCAAAGTTCATTCCTAGGCAAGACAGCCAAAGCAATTCTATTTAATGCTGGGGTCACCACAGGACAAAAGAAGGAAAGTCTTTTGGAAGTAATTAGATTTCAACTATTTAGAGCTCTGTAGATAGTAAACAGTGCTTCTAATTGCTCCCATTGTTGGGAACAAACTGCGGGTGTAATTTACCCTGAGAAAGCCACAGTGACTAAAAGAGAACAAGCTGAGTTAAGGCTGCAGCTGAAATTTCAAGTGGTTTATCAAGTCTCAGGTTTTGTAACGGGAGCCTGGTGGCAGCCACACCACCCTGCCCTGCCTCCACTCTCACACCCCCTCCTTGCTCCTCTTCACTCCCTGCCCTGACCCCTCTTCCCAGCTTCTGCTGGATTCTTTGGAGAGGACAGAGAGAGTCGGCCACATCTCTGCCTGGCTCCTTTCTGCTGTTTTGGGCGAGCTGAGTTGGCTCACGGAGGTGCCCAACGTGCCCCAGAGCCTGCACGAGGCAGCGGTGGTGGAGACTGAGCGGTGAGGAGGTGGGGAGATGGGAAAGCAGGGATGAGCTGATGGATCCACACTCTCAGGCTGGCAGAGGGGCTTGGTTCAGGTTCGTTGGTTGGCTGAAGATGGTATTCCCAGCTTTCCCATCAGAGGGCAAGCACAGAACAGTTTGAGGCTGTTAAGACCCAGAGAGCAACAAAGCACTTGAACAAATGAATCCCTGAACAAAAGTTCCTCAAAATTCGTTTCCAGGCCAGTCATCGCGAAGCAGCTTGAAGCTCTGGAATGAGCCCAGTTCCTTGGCTTCTCTCCAGGTCCCTATCTCTGCCAGACACTGGAAAGTACAGAGATATCTCCTGCCTGGGCTGACAAGAAGGAAACAGAACTAAGTGTCATCTGCATATTAATGATATTGCCACCGACCTGTCTCCCGAAGAAGTCACAGATAAAGTCAAACCTTTGGGATCTGACATCTGGGAGCGATCCAAAGCGAGGAGCCAGACCGTATCTCTGGAATTTCTCCAAAGAAAATATAAGGACAGTATTAAAGCCTTTCCCCCTATACTTTTAGGTCCTGGAGCCTTGATGGTATCAGTCTATGATTAAGACTATCAGTAGCTTCTTGCTCACTTTGAGCTGCTTTATCTCAGGATGGTCTTTACGGGAGTGTATAGGTGTCAGCACCGCGCCGTATCACCTTACTCAGTGCTGAACAAATGGGTTTGATCTCCCTTTTATATTCCTCTCATCACACAATTAAGAGAATATCTCCCAGACAACTTCCAGGGCCAAGCTTGGGAATAATCCTCTGCATCTTCGTTAGCGCTGCAAGCCAATGAGGGAGCCGCTGGGAGGCCCTGACTGGCGCAGCCCTGAGGTTCAATTAACTGAGCAGGGTGTGGAGAACTACCAGAGGTGAGACAGTGGCAGCATGAGAAATTTCCAGAGCTCAGGGATACTAACGCAAGAGGCAGACAGAAGTTACAGTGACCACTGTGAGGGAAGGCTGGGTCCCACCGGTGGTTCGAAGGTGACCGGAGGAAATTATTTGGGACCTTTTGGGGACCACAGTCTTGCAAGGCCAACAGCACCAAGGTGCTGGCACCAGCAGTGCTGTACAAAGCCAAGAGCGAGGAGGTGACAGAACATGTGTAGCAAACCCTTGCAGGTAATTAGGGACAGGTTGTTTATTGAGAGGAGACTAAGTCAGAGGAAGCAAAGTGGTCAAAAAGAGGATCAAAGTGGAGTAAAAGGAATAACACAGTGTGCAAATCATGTCCTTATGGGGATACCTGCTGGGCAGCCCTGGGTCTGGTCACCACAGCCTGAACCAGGACAATAAACCTAGCCCTTTAGGGTTTCCTTGGATAGGATTCATTTCACCCAACTTGGAAAGTAAAATGCTTGGGTGTTCAGTATGACCTGGTCACCCCAACATGAACAATGGATGTCGATTCCTCCAGCAGGTAACTCATTCTCTCCAAAAATGTAGGACTTTGGCTTGTGTCTAGAGCCACTGGAGATGCCCCAGGGTCCATCTAAACAGGGCCCACCTGAGGAGAGGCAGCAGAGTTTCCAACAGATCTTCCATGGTACTGTATGTCTATGTTTAATCAACTAAATCTCATTCCTACGTGGCCAAATGGGCTGGATGGGTGCTGTCATTTGTACCAGATGCAAACCACTCCATTTTGGTCACTTCTCTAAACAAGCCGTCTGGATGGGGCAGCCAAGGCCGCCTGCCCAGACTCCGAGCTCACAACCCTGAGAGAACTTCTGTTCTAGTTCATTCCCGGAGCTAATAAACATGCTAATAATAACTGAGGTAATGTGATAATGAATGTGATTATATAACCTAGGTGCTCTCAATTAGATGAGACGGGACCCAGGAGGCCCCCCTCTACCCCAATATTTCTTTCTGATGTCACTTTATGCTCTGCGAGCAGTACTTATCTTTGGAATCTTTACCTGACATCAATTAGCTGAAAAAAAAATGTAGTTTGCTCATGCTATCATTACATTAACTGGGAAAAACGTCGTCAATATGAACTCATTTGAGCTAGTCACTGTGGCGGTATTATTCATCCTAGGATGTTTTGTTCAGGTCACGGTGGAGTGGATACTACTCCTGGATACTACCAGAAAATAGTGATTTATTACAAGAAACTCTGTCAACTGTGTAAGGGAGACAGGAATCTTAATTGCATTATGTTTGCAGGTAACAGCAATTAACATATGAACTAAATGCCACTATAAGCACACAGAGTTCTAGCCAACACCAGCCGTTCTCAGCAAACCATGCCTGCTTTGATTTCGAAATACTAAGGTTTCTGAATTGACCTTTTTGCTCCCACATAGTTTAGTTATTTTATTCTGATGAATGAATTTACCTTCTCTACCAAAGCAAACCCCGAGCTCCTCACAGAGTGCCTCAGCGTAAGATTATGGGCATCAAAAATGGAGTCAGTGAAATGACCGTAGTACTGCCCTCAAATAATCTGAATTAACGAGCGGGTAAAGTGCTGCGTGCTGGGTCTGGCCCTGTAAAAGCAGGGGGACACACACAAGTGCCCCTAAAATTGAAATTTAAGATGACCATTTGTGCCTGACTTCACCGCAGTCTTTTCTTTGTACCCGGGCCATCACAGAACTGACGCTGGGATTTGGTAGAGACTCTGTGGTTTAAATCAGAACAACTTCTGCAAATAAACAAATCCCTGAGATTAGGCATTGATTTCCCCTGGAATGCCACACAATCCGACCTTTTCAAAATCTGCATGTGGGCTACCCTGGCAGTAAAAACAATCATGACTAAGAAGCACGTTGTGCCTGTCCCACATACTGTTTTACATATTATACAAAAAATACTATTATTAAAATGGCAAAGATAACAGGTAAGGGGGAACACTGATTTTCGTCAACTTTGTGCACTTAAGCACATTAAAAATGTAAATGTATTCATGTCACACACTGGAGAAAGAAGAAAAGATACAGAAACATACAATATGGATTGTTTTCAGGTTTTTGATTATAATTTGTTGTTTTTCCTGCTGATGTCAAGCAAAGATTCCTGTTTTCTCAGTTGCACTACTTCTCTGACCTATGAGTCATGCATTTTCACTTCAGAGCGTACAAAATATTTTAAGCGCCGCTTTATATGATGATTATTTCTTAGCAGGGTTTTTCCTTAAAAAAAAAAATCCCAATCGGCAGGTAGTGGAGAAGCAAAGTCCAAAATAAAAGATCTTGTGGCTGCTGCCTGAGCTGCTGGGGGAGGAGGAGCTGGGGCTGGCACCGGCCTCGGTGGGATGTCGGAGCCGGGACTTCCCAAACTCTGCTCCAAACTCTGCCCCTGGGAGGTCTCGCCTGGGCTCTGCGGGGACAGGAAGGGTCCCGCCTGGAGAATCCAAGGTCTGGAAACTCCCGTTCCCATCCCACCCCCCCGGCCTCGGGAGGGGCTCTCGCGGGACCCCATCCCCAAGAGGCAGGTGTCCCAGCTTTCAGCCCAGCCCAGGCCTCGGCTTGGGAAGAAAAGCGGAAAAACAAATAACTGACAGTGGTGCCACCGAGGGCAAAGCTCCTCTCTCCTGGCTTTAGTCAACATGAATTTTCCAGGTGTTTGGATTACAGGATAAAAATGTGCGTTTTGTGAGAGATCTGCACTGATGCTCTAAAGCAACAAGTTTCAGGAAAAATATTTGTGTGTATTTGTGTTTGGAAATGCACAAGTAAGAGCTATTGGGTCTGGCCTTTCCAAGCTCCCAGTTTTGTGCACTGAAAACACACAAATGAAGCCTCTAGGGAAGATATGTAATGAGTTATTAACCCTTGATGAATGAATTTCACATACACAAACTAGTCCTACTGACAGGACCCCACCTTGACCTTGGCTCAAAATATAACCCCGACTGACTGAAAGTCTTTTTCAAGGGTTCAGAGCATTTTGGGAAAGGTTTTTTTCACCCGCTTGGAGCCTGCGGAGCCCTGGCAGAAGGTCTGAGGTGAGAAAGCTCATGAGAAAGAGCCTGCTCCGGGTCTCACACTTATTCCAGGAAGACTAATGAGTGCCGTAGGTTGTGTCAGAATTAATGAGCTCACAGGCACCATCTTTCTGCCCGGCTGCCGTCAGAGCTCAGGGTGGTTGCTCCTCTGCCTGGGAAGGAGAGGAAGAGCAGTTCTGTGCTGCCTGGGGAGGAGAGGAAGAGCAGTTCTGTGCTGCCTGGGGAGGAGAGGAAGAGCAATTCTGTGCTGCCTGGGAAGGGCTGTGCCACAGGCTGTGCTGGGGCAGATGCCCCTGCTGCCCAAGGGACAGGAGTGTGCTCAAAATCCCTCCACACCACACTGCTGAAAAATATCAACATTTCACACCTAGTTTTTCACTGTTCATTTAAAGCCTATTTCTTTAAGCCTGTAAGCATTCATATAGCCCTCCTCCTTTCAGAAATGTACTCAGGCAGGTACTTACATCCCACAGATTCCAACAGAGTTAAAAAATCAATTGATTTTTTTTTAGTTAAGCGCAAGCTCAACTAAATCAGGGCTTTTACACCTGTAAAAATAATTGGAGAACACTGCTGAACTGGAATGGGAATATTCTTGTGTTTTCATGCCCAAGGTGCAAAGGTAGCAGAAACATCATCATTCCAGAGGTGCTGGTGATGCTCTTCACCTCAAAGCTGACTAAGAATTTTTTCCCTTTTTCTTTCCTGATGTTTGTTGGCCTCCCTGCCCTGCCCTCTGAGTTAGATCACAGCAGCTCTTTGGGGGACCATATTACAAACTGAAAGGATCTGGGTTAAAAACTAAAATGCTCCCTCCTCTGGAAGGTTCCAGGCTCTGGTTTGCAGCAGAAACAGGGGACCAGCTGCTTTGCAGGATGGGGTGAGACAGGCTGGGGATGTGCAAAGGAGTTCCCGGAGGAGGGAGAGTTTCAGACCCATTTTCTGGCAGCAAAAATAATTCACTGAAGAGACACCATGTTAAAACCCACCGCAGGTGAAACCCAAAGCACTCCATCTCACTGGTTAAACAGCGCATACTGTGTTTCTGTCCTTACCGTGCCCCACCAGAGAGCGTCTGCATACGTGGAGAACTGGTTATTTGCATCCTTTTCCACCAGATAAACCAGGAAAGATGAAAAGATGAGTACTAAAAATCCTATGTACCAGGCTGTGATTAATTCCTAGAAAAAAGAAATCAAAGATCAATATCCATTTGAAAGACTGAAGACAATGGCATTTCAAGGGAGACATAACGAAAATATCTATATACTTTTTGGGCATTTGAGCAGTTGAAAGTCAAATGCTTCCCTACAGATGCAGATTTTCTCTAAAACTGGACCAAATCAACTCCTACAGCTTGATGCTCCAGTAACTTCACCAATATATATCCAATTACAACAGTGTATCAAATACAACATTCTCAATATACTCTAAAAGCTGTGAGCCTTTAGCACGGCCTGACGTGTCTGTGCCAATGCCCATTAGAACTGATGTTGCTTCAGAAAATTTCAGGTGTTCTGCTAAAAACCGATAAACATTTGTGTTGTTGAATCACATCAGGTGAAGGAAGGGATGGAAGCCAGCATCCAGGATGACGTACCTTACTGTGTGCATAAACTACTGAACCTAATAATTTCCAAGTGCCTCCTCTTCGGTCCATGCGCACCATACGAAGGATCTGTAGGAAACGAAGACTTCTCAGTGCTGATGTTGCAAAAATGTTACCCTGAGTTTTTGCAGAAACAACTGCTATTGAAGCGATGAGAACAATGATGTCTGAAAGAAATATATTACAGAAAACATTAATGTCCAAGTACCAATAAATAACACAAACATGTACATGAGCTGAATGGGGGGATAAGGGAGAGCCTTCTCCTGCAGCGGCTGGGCATCTGAGGCACTGAGAATCCTGTGACAAAAAACACCTTGGGAGCCTCCAGGGTGAAAACTGAGGGTAGGGATTCTGAAAACGGATGGATGGGAGGAGCAGCCCTGAAGGAACCTCACGCAGGAACTTTGAAGCCTGATGGAGGAAACCATACACATTAGTAGAGGGACCAGAACTTTCTCCTTTTCTGTCTTTTCCCCTAGCAATTCTTCTACGAAAAGGCAAAAAAAAAATTAAAGAAAGGTAAGAAAAAATTAGAGCAGCTGGAGTGGTGGGAGTCCAGCGGAACCGGACATACAAGCAGATGCACTTTGTCTATGAGTACAAACAGGGCGCGGGGGAGGCAGGAGTTTCAGGACACAACTCAGCAGCGTTCCTTTAGCTGGCAGCCTGGGAAGTCTGCTGAAGCCCAGCAAGCCTTAGGATTTATTTCTTCAGGTCATAGATTCAAACGGTGAGAGCAGGTTTGTTCTGCGTGAGCTCATCAGCCAAGTGCCCTTTGGGCCACAACAGCATTTCAGAGGGTGAGGAGAAGAGGCAGAGCGACGGCCCACGGGCGCTGTGGGACAGCACGAAGTAAAAGTCCCTTTTACCATGACAGGGACAGACACAGCCATTAATTTCTGGACCTTCTTCAAAAGCTAAAGAGCCTTTGTAAGAAATACCTGTTTTAAAGCTAGGATTTTTGTATGTTTCTAGGCAGAGGTAATCTAACCCCATCTTTGCCAGTATAAGATATGTAATAACATATCTATAATAGTGATATGATGATGCTAATAATAACAATAATAGTGATGATGATGCTGATAATAACAGTAATCACAGAATCACATGGAGTTGGCAAGGACCTCTGGAGATCACCCACTGCAACCCCCAGCCAGAGCAGGGCCACCCAGAGCAGGTCCCACAGGAACGTGTCCAGGTGGGGTTGGAATGTCTCCAGAGAAGGAGACTCCAACACCTCTCTGGGCAGCCTCTGCCAGGGCTCTGCCACCCACACAGGAAACAAGCTCCTCCTCATGTTTAGGTGGAACTTCTTAATAATAACAAGAAGAATAACTGAAAGCAAGTTCTTATCTACACAAGTTTTGCTTCTTTTGTGTTGGGTATGAACACTTGTTCCAAGGATAACTCCTGCAAGCCACAAATGACCCAGTAAGTGAGAAGGTCCCCACAGGCAAGTGGCAAGAGACTGGCTGTACCTACAAGCAGGAGACTCTGCTCACCCTGCTCCAGCACAGCAGGAAACAGCCCTGACTCTTTCTGCTCAGCCACCCAAGCACGCTGAGGTGCCTGCAAACAGCCTGGGTTTCTCTGGACTCGCCTATGGATGGCTTTGCTCTCTTACTACAACTCAAAGGCCACAGACAACCTCTGCGGTTTAAGGAGCATCCTGTTAAATTGTGGAAATCCTCGTCACCAGACACTAAAAGCTGACATGGGTTCAAAGCCAGTAGAATGACCTCATGGGGGGAAATTTAATCAAAGTTAATTAATCCAAAGGCCCACCTCTGGCTCAGGAGGTCCCCACGCAGCAGGCTGTTGGAGGCTGCCAGGACACTCTCATGGAGATAGACGGCTGTGTGCTCACCCTGCTCCCGTAACTGCTCACTGTCAGCTGGTGCCACTGTTGGACACACTGTGCTAGGTCAGGCCCACCTTCTGACCTGTAAAATGTCTTTGGCTACTACATCAGTGGATCACAGGAGGCTACACTAGAGTTGGCTACCAAAAGAAGCTGGGTTTGCTTCTAAATGTAAATCCAACAAGTTCAGACATCAGGAAGAGCCAGAATGGGTAAGGTGTCCCAGGGTGTCTCCACTTGAGAGTGCAGGAACCAGATGGGTGAGAACTCAGAAACAGGGTAAACTGAGAAAGGTTAAGGGCATCACAGATTCTACAAGGTCAGAAAAACAGATGGGGTGGGATTCAGCTCCACGTGAAGAAGTTTAAATTTAGGTGTCCTCACATGAAGCAGGCGCAAGGAAGCCACAGCAGCTGAGAGAGGTGCAGCTAATCCTGGAGACGGCTCCCACCCGGGCACTGGCACAGGAAAGGCTGGGTTCAGCTGCCCCCTTTTATTCACCCAGTGCCATCTGAGATGTCTTAAGGCATGTGAGACATGCCCTCAGTCCAGCCGCTATGCGCCGGGACCTGGAAGGCTCTGCCCTTGAGGAGAAGTCACTGGAGAGCAGGGAATATCAGGTAACAGGGGACACGTCTACGTGATCCCAACCAACTGTCCCACAAGTGTGGACAGGGAGCACACATGGACTCACCTATAGAGCAAACATCTATATTTAGGTGTTTTTATCCGGACCTGAGGCTCACACAGAGCGTGCCAGAAAGCCTTGAGCCACACCGTGTGCTGAAGGAAGAGTGTCCCCAGTCCCCACCATGACCAAGGTCAGCTGGGCTCGCTCCTGCCCACTCGGAGGGGAGCAGCAGCCCAACAGCCATCTCCAATTAGCCCTGACGGGCTGCCAGCACATCAGGTGTCCTTAGAAAAGCAGCACACACTCCTGCAGAGCAGGCTTAGAACTTAAAAAAAGAGTTCAGGTCACCCAAATAATATGAATTATGCATGCGGTCCAGAAATTATTCAACTGCTTCCTGAGGGTTTTGGTTACCCTCAACCACTCCTAATTGGGCAGTTCTTTACAAAAGCCAATGATGTGCCCCTGCCTTTATTCCTTCCCATCCCAGGAGCTCTGGCTGCTTGCTTTATAACACAGAGTTTTCTGCAGGCCTCCCACTGCAAAAAATTCAGATTAATTCAGCTTTGCCAGCGCTGCTCAGCATCCACCCCACGCTGCTGGGAACCCTCCGTCCCACCAAGGGGCTCCAGTCCCCTCCGACCACCAGGGATGAAGAAGCCAACAGCAGTGTAGCTCTCTTTCCCCTTTTTTAAAGTCCAAGGACGTTACCCAGGTTTGTATCCCCTTGCAGAGGGAGGGCAGGGATGGAGAGAGGCAGAGGGAGGAGAGGATGAGGAGTGGGTGAGCAGAACACACGCTGGCACACGTTTAAAAAGCAGCCGGAGGAGGGAGGAGAACCTTCCCCGGCTGCTGGTGGCTTTTTCACACCTCGCTCTCTCATCTTCTTCATCTCTTCACAACAACCCCCCCAAACCCTCCCACACCAGCTCCGGAGGCTGGGAAGAGGGATGGGGAGTCCGTAGCCCAGGGCAGCCCCCCCGGCCGCGCTCCCCTCGCAGGCACGTCGCTCCAGCCTGCCAGGAACAGGTGTAGGAGAAATCAAAATAAACCCTTCTTGGAATGAAATCAGAGCCCAAAGAAAAGCCTGCAATACTGAAAGTCAATTCTCAATGTGTTAAACTTGCTTGGTTTTATTGTCTAAATCTACCTATACTGGAAAAATTCGAAGTTAAGTCCTCTGTGATTCTCTCCGTGCCATGTTTTTATCAAACACACCTCAGGTGCCGTTAAGTAAGAGAGCAAAATATTCTTCTAGACTTCCTTTCATATTCCACTTGAATCTAGCTAAAATCCCCATGGCACTTCTGTATTTTAAGAAGGATTTAGCAAACTTCTATCAATATTTTCCTCTTAAACTTTTAGTGGCAAAACAGGGAAATCAGAGAAAAGTAAATAGCAATGTTTCAATTAATTTCATGAGGACTCGAGTTTCACTGTGTCTGGCTGTAAAGCACCAGGGAAGTTTGGGATGTGAGAGTGAGTAATGGGCAGTATAATCCCCAACTTCTCTGCAATGACTTATTAGAAGACAAAGTTTCTGATATCCATTTGATTTTTTTTCCCCAAGCTAATATCTTGTGTATGATCTCCCAAAACATCGTGTCTCTTCAGCTATGATAATGATTTTATTCACTCTTTAGAAACATCCCTCTTATTTTCCCCCTGGCAGATAGTGTCCTCCCTCATTAACTCCAGCCTGAGATTTCCCGTCTCCTCAGCAGCTTTTGCAACGCTCACTTTTGAACGCTTCCTTTCAAATCAGATTTCAAACAATGAGTTCTGCTTCACACACTTCATCTTGTACCCCTCCAAAAACCCTTGACATTACACGAAAATGTTGTTAGCAGTAACTCAGCAAAGGCCTTTTTAGCTGAAAGCCACGGTGTTAACAACTGGGGGGGTTGCCCCCACAAAGTAAGACAGATGAATCCAGAACCCAGGTGTGTAATAGATCACACTCGTGTCTTGTCCAGTCTCACTAAAATAGTGACATTTACTTAGGGACGAGTAGTTGAAGGCTGGTAATGTGATGACCTGGACCTGGAATAGCTCCCGGGGGGATGTGGGGGCCTGAGTTCCCCACCTCACCACGGCAGGGCTCCCTCACCCTGCACAAGCTCCACCAGAAACCCTGGTCACTTGGGCTATGGGTGGGATGTGGGTGGCATTTCTGAGCTAGAAGCACTGCCTGTGGCCACTCTGTGACTTACAACACTCATAGCGACAGAAAAGGAGGTGCCACGAATCGCCATAATAGACTGTGTTACTGCTAATCACTTTTTCAATGCAGATTTCCTGCCATGAACTTTGTTGTGAGATTTTACAGTATTCGAAGTCATCGTGCCACCAGGCCCAGCCTGGTGTACTTTTACCAGTACAGGTAAAAAGATGAACACAGAAGCTTTACTCGGATAACGCAGAACGTCCCAAAGCCAGGGTAACCTCTAAGACTACACAAAGAATGACAGGATGATATTAGGAAATGTAATTAATGGCAATCTGTCCCCTGCTCAAACTAACACACAAACCTCCATCGTTCTTTTTTTCATATCTGAGTGTACAAGAAGGTATTAGTGAGAGCTTTTCCTGCTGCTTGCATTTAATGCTGGTGTGACCTTCGAAATAAAAATGACATCTTGAGCCAATACAGGTTAAATGAATCTTGTGGCTTTTTTTTTTTATTGTATCTGAATAGAAAATGAACACTATGCAATCATTTTAGGATCATCACTATATCATCCAAGCAGCGTTTGCTATAAATTCACAGAAAACGCTCCCAGTTCACACATCTTTCTTGAGAATAGAGAGGTTTGAATTGCAGTGTCTATTCTGGCCACAAAACAGCCCGGGGAGGGACACATCTGTCCCCAAAACTGCAGGAATAAGCAGAAAATCCCAAAACTGTGGTTCATCCAGCCTGCAGCTGAGTAACTCCCAAAGGAAACTAACCAGCAACAGTATGACCCAATCTGGGCTACCCTGAGGCTGTCTTTCTAAGGGCTAATTTCGGGCTAGAGTAATGATCTGTGGCCCAGGGAAAAGCCATGGCTTGTAGTGGCCGTTTCCTATGAGCAGTTCTCAGGACAGCCCATTATCCTGAATTTCAGAGCTGCTCCTGAAGAAACCAGGGCTCCGGTTCTGTGGGACAATGAACCAGAACAGGAAGGGAATGACCAGCATTCTACTTTTAATAAGAACTCTTTATATACCAGTGCTCCCAGTAGCTTCATGGTGTTCATTTCAGAACACCCTGCAATTTGTCTCCACTGATCTCCACAGTTAGCTGGCTGGGGCCGGAGGGTACCATCAGTGTAGGAATGTACTATGAATTTTTCATCAGCCAGCACAGCACCAAGGTACCACAACACACGATGTGGAGCACATCACACTACAGAAACAGGGTAACACAAATATATTGCATGGGCTCTATCCTAAACTGATACAAACGGACAGGTTAAAGATGTTTAAGGTATAGCCTGATCACCAATGCCCGGCTTCAGCCATACATCAGCACGTGGAAACAAGGTTGCTCTTTTTCAGGTTCCTAAAAGAAAAGGTTTGTTGATCCAAACTCCTCTATAGGAACAGCAGCCCCTTTGCAGAGCCCTAGTAACAGATCGGGCATTGGTGTATTTTATGCTCCTGTGGGTTAGCTAGAAAAAAAATGAAAAGAAAAAAGACATTCATAGAGTTTAAGGCTTCTGAATAGGGGGGTATTCAGAGAGGGAAATAATTGCGTCATTATTCCTTGAGCACTTGTTGAGAAAGGTCATAGAATGGAAAAGGTCCTTTCACTGTAACTGGCTGTGAAAGCGCTTTCAGCTTCAAACACGGGATTAACCACTTCCCTCCGCCGGTTCAAGAGGGCAAATAATAAACTTCATGATTAGAACACGCTGCAACAGCTAATTTGAAAAGAGGCAAATTGTAATGTTTTTACCAGGTGGCAGTTCCTTTGCTCGGCGAACAGTCCCCTTCCTATGAAATCAGTCAGGTATTTCACATGTGGCAGCAGAATTTGGTCTAATACGGGCTGAACTTCCAGTGACCCTGCATAAGTATTTAACCCAGAAACCAAGAATTTAAAATATTTTTATCTTTAAAATGTGCAGAATATTAACTTTTTTTAAAGGATTAAACCTGTAATTAAATCTCTGAATAGAGAGAAAATCAGTATCACCATGCTCAGAAAGACGACGGGTGTTACCATATTTTGTAAATATTCCCGTTGGAAGTAGCAGAACTAGTTACTGATAAACTACGATTTAATCCAGCATGTGCAAGACTGTCAGAATCCACAAACTGGGTTTTTAGAGACTACTCCGGAGATCTCTTGTCTTTTGAGGTCACCCGAATTCACCCTCTGGAATAGGACATGCTCGAGCATTATTCTCTGCCCATAAAAAGGCAGTTTAATGTCATCCATTGAATGACATCACCCAAACATCTCCAGCGCAACCTGGGAGAGGCAGGAAGCCGAGATCTGCACCTCCCACAGCAAGCTGAGCAGATTTACAGCCATAAGGCCCCAACGATAACAACAACCAGCCTGAACAGCAACACCAACAACAAAACCCCCAAGCCATAGGAAATAATCCAAGTTTGGCGTATCCTAACGATAACGGGGGATCAGGATCCAGAGTCCTGGCAAAACCCGCCTCCAGCTCTGCCCGGGAACAGCTTTCCCCTCTGCTCAGGGCTCGGGTCTCTGCGGTGGGATGCCAGGCAGGTTATGATTAATCCTCACCTCCCAGTCAAAGTAACTGGCAGGATGTCACCAGGAAATTCTTGGGATGGACGAGGCTCTTTGATTTCTGCAGATGTTGTTGTCACTCCAGCCAAAAGGTCTTCGCGTTGTCAAGTATCTAAACTCTCTGGAGGGAAACCATCCCAATGGTCACTGCAGGCAAAACAAGCCAGGCATTTCGCTTCCTTTTATAACCTTTTTTTTCAAGACGCAAAACAACTTGGTATTTTTAGAAGCAGGAAAGCGAACTAGTTCTGCATATCAAGATAATTCGCAGAGATAAGCACAGATGAGTGTGAAAATTGACTTTTATTACTGTTGAAAAACAGGAAGATAGGGATGTATGGCAGTGGCACACAGGAGAGAGGGAAGTTATACAAACATGTGTAATACTGCCAAGGCACTGAAGTAGAATTTAAAAAAAAAACTAGAAGTTACTAATTCTGTGTTATTGGTTCTTTTTTTCTTCTAACAATGGAAAATGGCAACATCAGTCACTGACCTCAGTCCTAAGGAGTCCACTAAAACTCATCTGTGCATAGAAACTTGAATTTTTCTTACTCATCATCTAAGCAATACTCAGTGAAGAGTCAAAAGAGATGAATGATCTTGAATCCTTCTCTCAATCTATAGACTTCAATTTGCAATGTAGTGGAATCATCTGAGTAAGCAAAGTATTTTCATGTGAAATGAAAGTGACCTCCTGGAAATGCAGGCACCTTCTTTGTAGGGTATATGTTAGTTATAAGTAGCCAAAGTGGGTCTGTTTAGAAAAGCAGCTCACCAACATGTAAAGCTAACTTTTCTGGCAAAGAGAAAGTGGTAGGAATTAGAATTATTTACGATAAAATAAATACAAACTTAAAACTTGCATGTAAAATAATACACAGTATTATTTACGTGATATAGAAACCCGCTATAATATGTAATAATAACAATATGCTATAAAGACATATGTATTTATATTATAAAACCACCAGTGTGTGGTGCATAGTTGCCAAGCGATGTTAAACCACCACACACTATAATGCAAACCAGGTTTCATGTATTTTCAGTGCCATGGAAAATGCGCTCCACATTAACCTGCAAGTGGGCTTTAGGGGGTCAACTGAAGGGCTGAGGATGAGCTACAGCAGCAAGTCCTGATGCTGAAACGGCAGATTTGGTGGGAGCCCCCAGTGGGTGCTGGGGATGAGGTTAGTACTGCAGAGCACCTCTGTGCGAATGGGAGACCCCCCCTGGAGAACTGTGTCCAGCCCTGGGGCCACCAACAGCAGAAGGACTTGGACCTGCTGGAGGAGGACACAAAGATGCTGGGAGGGCTGGAGCCCCTCTGCTGGGAGGGGGGGCTGAGAGAGTTAGGGGGTTCAGCCTGGAGAAGAGAAGGCTCTGGGGAGACCTTAGAGCCCCTTCCAGTCCTTCAATGGGCTCCAGGAGAGATGGGGAGGGACTCTTGGTCAGGGAGGGGAGCCATAGAAGGAGGGGGAAGGGTTTGACATTGAAAGAGGGGAGATTGGGATGAGATGTGGGGAAGAACTTCTTTGGTGTGAGGGTGGTGAGAGCCTGGCCCAGGTTCCCAGAGAAGCTGTGGCTGCCCCATCCCTGAAGGGGTTCAAGGCCAGGCTGGAGGGGGCTTGGAGCAACCTGATGTGGTGGGAGGTGTCCCTGCCCAGGGCAGGGGGGTGGCACTGGATGGGCTTTAAGGTCCCTTCCCACCCAAACCATTCTGTGATTCTATCAGTCTATAATACCCCAAGTAGCACCAGTAAATCCCTTTCTTCACAGGCACCTTAGTTTGCCTTCACTCACCTTGAGTAAAGCTCTTTACTGTACAATGCAATGAAACAAAACTGGAAACAAGTCAAAACACTTGTTAGTAAAGCTAATCAAATACACCAAATTTGGACTCAGTAGGTCAAACAATTTTTGAAATAGAAAAACAAGGAATATTTTCATAAAGTCAATCTTGGACATTTCCTGTGTAAAGGTGGCATGCTTTCAGGTCATGATGACAAATATATAAAAATAATGTCATTTTACTGTTTGTTGTAAATATCCAAAACACTCCTCTGTGGGCTGGGAGTCACAATAGCCCAAGTAGTACTAAATTTTCAACTGTAGTTATGGTTACCATTTTTGATTCAATCCCAATAAGAATAACAACATTAATGGGAACATTTCACCTGTCTTTGTTACTGTTAGCAATTACAGTTGACGGCCCTGTTGAGTACACACACTTTCTATGGACTGAAAAAGCCCTCAGCAAACATCTTTATGTTATTAACAGCTGGCTCAATAAATCTTAAAAATCCAAGGGCTTCCTGCAAGCTAAGATTAATTTCAATTGCAAGCCCTTCATGGATTTATGCGTTATTTGCCTTTTCCAATCATTGATCTTTAACATTATTAATATGTACCTGCCAGAAGGAATAAAGCACTATTTATTCAGTAGGAGCTTTATTTGGCTTTAAGACAGGCTGACAGAAACCCATTTAAACCCGTGGTTTTTAGCCAGTGTTCACCAACACAATTTGTGTCCAAACCATCAGTAACTCAGGCAGATTCTTCCCCTAAATTTGCTTTTTTTTTCCTGCCCATTAACTTACAAGCCCTGGGAAAAGAGGATTTGCTGGTTGCTTTACTACGTCTGATGGTAGCAGACCTTAGTGAAAAAATCCTACTGTTGTGGAGAGAGAAACCCCTGAAGATTTCTGGAGGGAAAGGCAGCAGGAGGGACACGCTTCTGACGGATAAAGAGGCTCATTAGGTGGGACCATAAGCAAACCACAAAGTCATCAGCAAGAAAAGAACAGAATAAGTGGAGGCATGGCAAGACTTGTGTTGGGAGAAAGGGCTGAAGGATGGGGGGTGGTTAGTCAGGAGACAGGTATGAGATGGCAGATAGCGGTATGCAAACCAGCGGCAGGCAAGAAGGTGTGCTGGATGCCTCCTATTTACCCTTCCTTATGAAAGTGAGATCAAAAGGCAATTTAAATCTGATAAAAAGAAATACAACATGCAATTAACTTGTAAAATACATCGCCACAGGATATAATGGAACAAGCAGGGCAAATTAAAGGCAAGACTGGATGCTTCTCTCCTGAACTGCTGGAATTAGATTTTTCAGGGGATCCAAATTCCTGTACGAGTCCGTCACTGATAACCCAATGTCCGAACAGAAACACGGTGTGATTGGCTACTTGGGCTACAGGTATCTGGTATTAGCACCTTGTTAAGAGGCATCTGGTGCTAGTCAGCATGTAGAAAGACACCAACTGGGGCTCCCAGGTGAGGTGGCCCCAGGGGAAGCAGTGCTGGCCCTGGATGTCCTGGCCTGAGGTAAAACAGGACCACTTCTTGTTCAGTAATTTCACCTTTTAGCTCTGCTGGGTCCTTGTAACCACACAGGCAGGACCCTGGAGGCAGGAGTCTGCTCTTTCGTGGCCTTTTCAATCATACTCTACAATCTCTGGCGGGCAGGGAGTCTGGAGGTGTCTGACTAAGGCATCCCCAGGTTGTTCACAGAGCAAAACTCACGGGAACAGAAAAATCCTGGGGGTGAGGGTGAAAGTGAGGTGTGAGGCAAAAACTGAGAGGCAAAGATGCTGAGAAGAGGAAGGGAGAGAAGAGCGTGTCTCTGAGGTGGGGGGGGGAAAGGCCTGTCTGTAGATGGGGAGGGAAGAGACAGTATTAATCTCTTAAATTCACGGGGTTGGGGGCAAGAGGAGGAGGTATCCTCTACCTGAGTTATCTAATGCAAGTTTTGAAGACAGGAATGTGAGTCCCTCAGTGTTGACTGAAAGCGATGAATTCCTGAAAACAATGAATTTGGAGAACACCTTGCAGCCACCCTTGGGACTTCCTGGTGTGGGAGATGTGAAGAAAGACATGGACACTCTGTTTAGCGCTTGTCCGAGAGGGAAAAAACCATCACGTGGTGGCCCTCTCACAAACCCAAGGGAAAGCAACCCCGAAATGAGATCTCAGATACAGACGTGTGAGAACCTCTCCAAATAAGCATTTACACCATTTCGGAGCTCACAGAGGTTGATGTGAAAAAGATCTGGTGGACACCTTCCTGGGAGCTATTATGGACAGCAATATCATCCATCAGCGGAAAGGTCACCTCCTCACTTTTGAGAGTTATTAGCACACGCTTAAAGGCAAAAAAATGCCATTTCTCTTAAAGAGGAGACTACAGGTTATGGGAGCCCAGGGCTAGGAGCGGGAAGGCAAGCGAAGGGAGGAAATTAAAACATTTTGGCCCAATTTGCCATCTAGAAATACGCAAATATTTCTACTGAGTTGTATTAAACTTGAGATATAAATACTATAACTCTGTTACGCAATTGTCAAATCCTTTCTAATTCCTGTGTTTAACACAGCAGCTGTAAAAAGGAGGAATTAAAAAACTGCACTTTCTCTTCTTGTACACAAACCTTTTTCTAAAGTAGCAGCTGGAGGGTAACCATTCAAGACAAGAACATGAAAAATAGAGATTTCCTGCAATTCCCACTGGACTGCTCTGCCCATCAGTCACTTTAGCGGTGCTGGTGGCAACACACAGTCCTCTGAAAGGATGGTAAAAGAATGGAAACATCTGCAGAAACCGAATTTCTTCAAGCTCAGTGACCACTAATAAGCTCATTGCAAGGCTGGCTGAAGACACCTGCCCATCCATTCCACTGCACCGAGGGTAAGAGCGAGCAAAGCCTGTGTTTTAATCTGCCAGCATTTCCAGGCAGCACACATATATATATGCTCAGCACATACCAGAAAACTGCATTTGAAGAAAACAACACTGTCTCAAAAGCAACTGAAAATGCCTGTTTTTCTGGATGACAAAACGGCCAAGCAAACTGAAACCACTGTTTTTAACTGCATCTACGAGCCTTTTCCTGGAGAGCTCTCTCCACACACACAATGGCCTGAACAGAAATAAACTAGTCTTCAGCAGAGACAGCAATAAACTCACAAAATTAAACCAGCATAAGAGTAATAATTATAAACTAAAATCACCAAAGAGGTGGAAAGACATGCAGCAGAGATAAGAATATAAGATAGCAGTGCATTGCCTGCTGTCATGTGTTGCAGGGGGAATGTAAAAGGAATAAGGTGACCTGTGCACAAGGATGAGTAAAAGTGCAATTACAGGAAAATGTGAATGAGGTAGTTGCCCACAATGCAATACCTGGGGTGATCTAACCCTTTTACACATTAGTAACATGCTTTGACTTGGTCAGCCCTAAGCAGTTAGGCAGGTGGATTAGATGATAGTACTATGTCTATTCTGTTCTGTTCTATTCTATTCTATTCTATTCTATTCTATTCTATTCTATTCTATTCCACTCCACTTAATCCTATCCTACCTTTTCAAACCATTCTAGAAGGATTCCTGCAGTACATGCCAAGCCAATAACTCCACTTAGACCTCTCCACATACCTTTGTTTGGGCTCCCAGGGGGGAGGGCTGGGACACCATGAGAGAAAGCTTGAGCATCTCCAGTAGCAACAAGGTTAAAGCCAGTCCCTAAAAATGTGAGCAAAACTGAACATACCAAGTCTAACACCAGAAAATGCCAACTGCTGCTTGCCCTGTCAGTTGTTTACCTCCTCACTGTAGATTTCCAAGTCACTCAAACCCTGGGGTCATAAGCAGCACTGGAAATTCTATAATATACATTTATAATATATAATATTTCACAACACACAGTATTTTATAATATAGAGCTTAATAATAATAAATATCATATATATATATATACAATATATGTTCTGAGGTTAAAATATGAGAGATCACCAATCATTTCAAAGACTCCATAAATTATTTACAGAATCTGATTTGGTATGGGGAGAGCATCTCATTATTTCAAAACAATTTAACTATGACATTTGCCTTTAGGAGACTTTCCTAACAAAATCAAACTGAATTAGGAACCACTAAACATTTTAGTGAAGGTATACTGAGTTATATCGTCTTATTTGGAATGGACATAACTTCACATCCCAGTGCTCTAACCTATTTCATCCATTCTGGTGTGGATCTCTTTTAATTTGTACTGGGGGAATTGTCGCTTTACGAATGACTGATTATTTTTCGGATGAACAAAATCAAAGTTTGTCACGTAGCAGGTAACTACAATGAACACCAGGTGACAGGACAAATCAGCTTCTCTCTCTGGACAAATTAAGCATTATTTATTGATGTTTGGATAGTTTCAATGGCAATGAGAGATTGTGGTTTCCTGCTCCAAATCTACCAGGGCAAGAATTTAACCATACCTTATCCAGAAACTGTATAATTGGATTTTCTGCATTATTTTGGGAGAGAAGGTGCTTCTAATTTTGGCGATAAATAGAAAAAGATACAGACTGAGCATAAAACACCTTTCCTTGGGACTGTTTCCATGAATTGCTTTGATTTCAATTAATCCATATTTTTCAATGGAAAATAATTTCATCAGAAATTTTGTGCTGGCCTGGCTGACCTCCTTCATCACCAGGCAACTCGGCAGATGCACAGGATGCAAAACGTGCTTAACCCCCAGATCCAACCCCCAAATTCCAAGCCTCACGCAGATGAGAGGTGAATCACAGAATGGCCAGGTTGGAACCCACAGCTGCTGCCCAATGGAAAAGAAACATAGAATGGTTTGAGTTGTAAGGAAACTTAAAGCCCATCCAGTGCCACCCCCTGCCCTGGGCAGG
>BJBW01000944.1:92166-117482 GCA_004320125.1 Scolopax mira
CCTCACACCAAAGAAGTTCTTCCCCACATCTCATCCCAATCTCCCCTCTTTCAATGTCAAACCCTTCCCCCTCCTCCTATGGCTCCCCTCCCTGACCAAGAGTCCCTCCCCATCTCTCCTGGAGCCCATTGAAGGACTAGAAGGGGCTCTAAGGTCTCCCCAGAGCCTTCTCTTCTCCAGGCTGAACACTCCCAACTCTCCAACCTGTCCTTCCAGCAGAGGGGCTCCAGCCCTCACAGCATCTCTGTGGCCTCCTCTGACCCTGCCTGTCCTTCCTATGCTGAGGGCACCAGAGCTGGACACAGTGCTCCAGGTTAGGTCTCCCCAGAGCGGAGCAGAGGGGCAGAATCCTCCCCCCTCACCTGGAGATGCAGCCCTGGACGTGGAGAACTTTCTGGGCTCATGTGGTGCTTCTCATACACCAGCACTTCCAAGTCTTTCTCCTCAGGGCTGCTCTCTAGCCATTCTCCACCCAACCTGTGATTGTGCCTGAAGTTGTCGGACACCTCACTCAGGCTGCCCCATTTGTGGTCAGCAAGCACTCCTCTACCCAAAATAAGGTGGTAGCCACACCAGTGTACGATTAAAAACCACACCAACCAACAAATACCAGCTGCCAAACTTTTTAGCACAAACAGGAGAGATATTTCAACATGAACTGCATTCACCAAACGAGCAGTTTTGTTCTGAAGAGCAGACACACAAGTTCTAGGCAAAGCCCGGAGCCCGATGCCGTTCCTGACAGCGAGCGGTACCGCTCCCCGCGGCGAGGGCAGCGCTGGGCATGAGGAACCATGGAAGAGCAAGGCCCATGGAGGATACTGAGAAGACACTCTTTTTTTCCTATGCTTTTCTAAAAACAGCACTGCCAGGACTGTCAAACACAAAGATAGGACACTAAATATTAGTTTTAAAAACCTACACAACTTGGGACCGACTTAACCGTAATTATGGCCAATGAAATTATCTGATTAACTTTCTGCTTCCAGTCTTCCTTTCTGGAAGTGAAGTGGGACGTGTTCCTGTGCTGGGTTGAGGGCAGGCCGGCAGGAGACCCTCCAGCACGGGATCTACTCCCCCGGCAACTTAAGTTTTGCCAGGATTTTTAATGAGATGTGATGTGAGATGTATCTCCTTGGTCAAGCACGTACTATAATTACAGACCATCACTGAGTTATTTAGAGTTCAAATTATACTGGAAAAGGGCTATTTATATTGTTTATCAGGAGCAGCAGATTTACTGTCTGTCTGTATTTAAACTACATAATGTGTCTAAATACCAAGGTGACAGACACACAACCTATCATTACATAAATACACTGAATTAATCCAAATTAAAAGTTCAGCAGATCTTGTAACACACTAGATATGGATTTGTTTACAAAGGTCTGACAAAAGTGCCATATGATGTTTCATTACCACTCTAATTAATGAAGAATAGATCCAGCAATATGCAACAGCCGCCGCTATCACTTAATGCTCCGAAACGAGCTTCGCCAGCCACGGAGTTCAAGGGCCTGATTACAGATAATGGGATTAGGCTTCCTGTTGGGAACTTGTTCATTCTGCAGCCTCCACAGAATTCGAACCTGTGGCATTTCCATCCTGCTGTGGCTTGACCAGAGGTAAACCAGCAGCAGCTGTGGGGAAACTGGTGATGGACTCGCTGAGATACATGGAATGACCCCCAGGAAGCCTGGCTGCCCCAGAGAAACAGGCTTCACAGGGAGGGGACCCCAATGGGGAGATGTCCCCTCTCATAGCAGGGACCTTCAGGGGAGCTTGGCTCCCCCTAAGAGAGAGGCAGACACAGATTTTCCCAGGGGAATGGGAGCACCCAGCAGGTAGGAGATGCTCTGCCTTGATGTCTACATGTCTGTGCAGTATAACACAGTAAAACCCAGCGTAACTCAGCAACACTGTCCTACCGTGCTAACAGCCAGGACCAATATCCCAGGAAATGTAGGATTTGCAGGAGTAAGTGCTTCTTCGAGTACATATTAAGTACATGGGATGGCCTGGTGGAAGCCCTTTACACAAGCAGAGAAAACAAGGTGGTGGGCAGGTAACTCCCCACACAGAACAAAATACAAGTCAAGGCTTAATACGGCACTATTATTCCCATTTTCACAGAAATAAACAAGGGTATGGGACTGTCAAATAATTTGATAGATATCTTTACTAACCCAGTAGCAGCCAGAGCTGCTCGATGAACTAATTTGTCAGGGCAGTGACTAATGTCAGCACAGAGCTTTGTCCCTGAACAAATTTTTTCTGGTTATTAGCTTATTAATGGAAAAACATAAGGGCTGTCTAAATGTGACCCTTTAGGCAATCCTCAAATTTATTATTTCTAGCTCTTAGGCCATTCCTGTATGTGATGTGTGTTTGATCACAAAAATAATCAGAGAACAGATCTGCTGGAGACACAGAGCAAATCTAATTAATAGTAAGCAGACTAAGCCTGCTGAAATATTATTGTTTCATTCTAACAATAAGCAGGAAGAACAATTGAGCGGCTGAGTAAGTAAATAATTAAACAAACACATGAAAAGTAATGGGCTGAAACTGAGGTCTCCTGAAGAGCACTGAGGTCCCAGAGTTCCCCCCAAAGCCGTCCCTGCCCCAACAAGCTCAGGTCCCTCAGCCCTGGGCAGGTGACACGAGACACACAGCTATTCTGGGTTTACATCTGGTTACCGTAAACGGAGTCTGATTCCATTGGTTTTCATTCAGAAGCAAAACAGAAGGGGGAACGTTTGGGTTTTTTTAATTTTAAAATAAAGCAGAGCTGGGACACTCACCTATCACACAGAATGGTTTCCTCGCAAAGCGCAGCCGTCCTTGCCATCCTCGGTACCGACAGCAGCATCCAGCAGACCAGATACGAATAATAAATTCCAAACCAAAGACAACAATCATGACAAATTCCTAGGGATGGAAAATAAGAAAAATAAGAAAAAATATTACAGATAACCAGCACTGAAGCATCAGGAAAACTCATGACCACTGTGTGTGTGAACCACTTCACCTTGAGCACCTGAAGACCCCAAGCCAAAGTGGGCACCCTGTTCTCCAGGATGGTTGCCCATCTACACACAAACCACCATCCCCAGAGCTTCCTGGGGAAGGGTCCAAATCTCACCTGAATAATAACATTAAATATCTGCTAAGATTGGCTCCTGACTATGAAACACTGAAGGACTGGATCGTAGTCAAAAAATACCAAAGCAAAATACTCAATGACTTTGGATCTTGAGGGTGAGAGCGCAGGTACCTTAGACACCTAGTGAAAAATATTTGTTAAATATCCACACTTAGAAAATCAGTTTGTTCCTAGAAACAGGTTAAGATAAATGCAAGGGGAATTACATACCCTTGGGGTATGGAATGGTTTGTATGACAGTAAATGAACGTTCACACCAGGTATAGCTGTTCCTGGACAACTTGGGAAGGAAAGCATTTAGAAGTCTTGCCTTGTTTGTCTGGCTGGCTTTCCTTTCACACTGGAACCTCATAGCCTGTCCACTTCAATAGCATCGACCTTGCATTAAAAAATATGCAACTTTTATTGGAAGAAAATTTTCAACACAAGAATGAGGTCAGCAGAGGGTCAGCAATGGAGCACGGAGCACAGTCCTGCTCTGCTCCTTCAGGAAACCAAAATCCCTACAGTATGCAGTGATTAGTATGTACACACTGCTATGGAACTGTGAACTTAATTAGATACTCTCCTGAAACACCATCATAAAGTTCTGGGGATTGAAATGATAAAATAAAAATCTGTGTGTTAACCAACAGAAGGAGAAAAGCACTTGAAGGGCCTTCTTAAACTGCTCATCAAGAAGAGGGTGAAAGTTGTGTTTTCTTTGGCAACCGAATGTATTTCCACATCCAGCAGAAAGCTGCTCCTTGTCAGCCAATGAATCTGTTATTCCTCCCGGGTGAGGACCAGTGGGGTGCAGGTACGAACACACTGCAAATGAATCAAATAGAGGAATATTTGCAAGGGGAAGTCTGATCCAATACTGACGTTTTCTGAACTAAAACCCTGCATGTTTTCAGACCGTTAGACCCTACAACTTTGCAAGCCAATAAGGCTGTAAATACCACATATGTCAACTCAGGCACTAATTTACCTGAACAAGTGGCACTGTCATGTCATGGTGTTTTACCAGCTTAGGAATACTGGCAGTACCTTCAAACACTGGGTTTTTAATTTGCTTCTGTTGTCATAGAACAATTGGAAAAAGTAGTATTCCTTCCTAAAACATGTCAGCTTGTAGAACTATGTCATGCTGAAAGAGTTTTCAGAACCTTCTTCAGAGTCTTTCTTTCCAGTTTTGTAAATTCCATATTGAATTCCTAAATCACAACAGCAGAGTGAATCCCTCTGATAAAACTCAGCTAAAGAAAACATCACATTTTTTGTTAGAGAAAAACGAGTGATTGTTTGAGTTTCTCTTTTTACTCGTTCTACTGCAAGATACTTCAACTTAATTCTGTGTACAGTTATTGCACAACTTTAGAAAGGATTATGTGCAAAATTGAAAAAGTTGTCCATACAGTAACAATAATTCTTAATAACTACCTGCCACGTGGTACATTGCATTGCATTGCAGGAAACTCTGGGCAGGCCAAGAATAAAATGGACAAGAAGCCAACTGGAAAAAAAGGAAGAATATGCATTTTGGTTATTTCACTGCCACTTTTATAGCGGTAGTAAAGTTGTGCATTGTCACATCTGGTTTACACATCGTTAGGTGATGTCTCTGAATTAATGGGGGTTGGTGGCTGGTCTCCAGGCCATTTGACATCGGATTCTCCTGAAAAAGTTTCTTCTTTGGGGCAAGGTAAGAGATGCCAAAGGAAAGGGGCCCAGCAAAGCATGAAACATACTTTGCTTCCAGTAATGTGACATTTCTTTGTTCATTCCTTGGTAGCTACCGTTTCTAGTGACATTAGGACTTTATGCATAGTGATAGTCTCTCAAAATTAACAGAAATTTGTAGTACTACCATAACCATAGCTACAGTTACAGTAAATGAGCTCAGATACAGCAAATATGTCTCTATGCACTGGAATGCTAAAAGAAGAACTGATTTTAAAAATATGGTATATGATTTTCTTCCAAATTTCTGGAGGTTTTAGAATATAGTATGAGCTCCAATAACAGAAAAGACATTGAAAAAAATGGAAATAGGGTTTCACGCTTATTTTTGCACTTTCCAAAATAGTGATGTTTAAAAACAATCCTTATACCCTGGTCACTCCAGGTACACTCAAAGAACAGCTGATTTTGAAGGGAATACACATCATCATGAATAAAGTCTAAAGGAAAAGGATTTTCCTAGAAACTGTGAATGCATCAAACCAGAAACTTTTCACAGTAGTATATGTAAGGGTTTTGTTGAGTTCAGGCTAACGCCAGAGAGAAACAAAGAATCCCACCCCACCATGGAAAAAGTAATGTTTTAGTAATCAGTGCCCTCAGTCACGGCGTAAAGTCAAATCTCTGTCAAGGTTAATACAGGCCAGGGAATGACATTATTTTTTCCTGTGACAGCTGCACAGTCACAAGGTGCTTGGTTTTCCATGGTCAAAAATTGGAAGGATGCATCCCAAACAAGATCAGGATTTTTTTAAAAAAAAATTTCATTTGGAATAGCTTATTACAAAATTAATCTAGGCTTTGAAATAACTTAGTTTTAGTTCCCCAGCAAGTGAAGTGGAAAATCAGGACATAAGTGGAAAGGGGTGTGATGGAGTACAATGTGTATAGGCTTGCTGCAGAAATGATGCATCCCAAGTATGATTAATTTTGGATTACTTATAGATTTTAATAACAACATTTTCATCAGAATGGGATACTTCTGCACTGGTGATAAATCTGTCCTCCTTCAGGAGGGTCCTTCAGGAGCCAGCAGCTCCAGCTGCATTTGAACTGATGGGCACGTTTATGTTTGCTGGACACCCAACCCTTCCCTGCCCAGGGCCGCCCCAGCCTGTGCCATTCCCTGAAGCTCAGGGGCTTCAAATATTCCGGGTTTTATGGCCCAAGGAGCAGAGGCAGCAGTGCTGTCCTGAAGGTTTCTCCCACCTGCACATCCCTCGGAGGCTCTGCCACCAGACCCATGGGAGTCACACACGGCACAAAAGGGAAACAAGGCGTCTATTAACAGACAGTCCTGGAGGAGTCTAATGAATAGGGCTGATAATTAACTAAATCAAGCATACTTTGTACAATCCAACTATGATAAACACTGTTTTTTTCCCTTTGTTCGCCCTATCTAATTAGGGTAGAAGTGATGATTTGTTGAAATTGTCTCCACTAATATGCTTCTCAGGTAGTTTTTAATGATAGGGATTTCCCAAAGCAAAACATTATAACAGCAAAACCTGTTTTTCTCATAGCTTTCTTATTCATTAACATAATTGCTTACTAAAACTTTAAATAATTTCCTGCTGCTGAAATCAGGTGCTGTGGCTGTAGCCCATACTTGCTGGGAATTAGAAGCATTTTTGAGATGAGAAAAGGACCAGAGTTGAGCACTCTGTGCTGCCCCACCAGGCTGCTCCTGGTCCCTTTGCCATACGTGAATGAGCCATATCGGATATGAGAAATCTGCCCACAAGACAATGGCTCTGCTGAAATTTTAATTATATTTCTTGCATGAAAATCGTGGTGTTAAGCATTCTAAAGGCTAACAAACTGGGACACCAGGGCTGCAGAGTGACGTAAGGAGCCACCTGCCCTTAGATTGTGGGAGAACTGGGGCTACAAGTGTCACCAGGCCAGGAAATGGACTACAAGAAATCAAATTAATCCCCTCATCTGCTGTAAATCACTGCCCCAGTACAGCAGCAGGACTAGGAGGAGCAATGTCATCTAACAGAGCTTGGGAAGTGTCCCCTCTTCCCTAAAAACTCCTGACCAGGGAAGTTCAGTGTTTCCAAATCAGTTGGAAAAGAAGGAGAATAAATGTGTTCTCATGCTTTAATTTATGGCTGACTGGTTTCAGAATGTCACTTTATGGTGACATCTCTTTATGGTGGCACATGATGATGAGTTGATACTATTCAAATGACAATGCTGTATTATTTATCGACAAAGAGGATCACATTGTTTTCTTGTTCAATTAAAGCAAGAACATAACACCCCAACTTCTGCACCCCTCTCTCAAGCAGAAATCCCCCCCAATCTCTACTGATGAGCACCAGCACTAGGCTCTGCAATTTAAACAGACACTGTGGGGAAGTGCAAAACCAATCTGCCTCAGAGAAACCTGAAGAAGGTTTGAGCTTTAAATAGCTCAGTGATACAGAAGCTGGCAGAGGAGCAGGGACACCCCCATTGCCAGCTGACAGATTAAAACCAGCAGATTCGAATATGTGCATGCTTTATTGTCCAAAATAATAGCATAATTTGAATGCACATTTTTATTATTCCTGGTTCAGCATTAGAAGGGTAGATCTTTGATCTGAACAGCAGATATACACTCAAGGAACTAATGTTTTAATTCTTTCCAACTGCAGTTTAGCAGTGGGAGAGGAGGGCATAAATCTGAAAACATAACCCAGAACAGACCCTATTAGTGGGTATAAATCACAGCCAGAGCCTTCAGTTCAGCTCCCAGCGCAATGCACAATAAGCATTGTGAAATGAAATTTATGCACCTTTTTGTCATTTATCAGTTTTATAATGAATGTGATACTTTTACTGCACTTGCTTTTACAAATTATGATGAAGATTTCCCACGCTGATTCCACGTTAACAGAGGATTAATGAGAAATCAGTTCTGTGCCTTTTAATCTAATAAAGAGCTACAAGTCTATTGATATAATATTAAAATCCCAGTGATATGCTTAGTTTTGATTAGCCTCGTGTCACACAGGACTTCTGCTTTCCAACTCTCTGAAGAGTCTTTACCACTTGAAATGGCACCTCTCAGTCATGTCTCTCTATTTACTCACACCAGAAAAGAGCCTAGAATTTTTACGTGAAATAAACCCAGTTTTGAGTCAGACAGTAAGAGCTCGCACCAGAATCAGGGACCTACCATTTAATTATGTTTTTCATCATCTCTTATAGATTTACCATATCAGACCCAATTCCTAGCACTGAAACTGCACCAACCTTCCCCAGCGCCCATGGAGGAAGGACAGAGACCCTTTTGCCTTGCCAGAGCAGCAGATACCACCAGGGACTGGCCACTGAGGACCCGATGGTGCCCCAGGAGTGACTGGCACCCAGATGTGGTGGCCAACCATACTCCTGGCCACCAGCCATCACACTGTCAGCGCGCCCGAGGGCAAACACAGCCCAAAACTCCTTTTTTGGAGTGGATGTGGTTCTTCTGGTGAGACCCTCTTTCCAGCTGGGAAAATGGCAATGGGAGAAGCTGATTTCACCACCCATCATGTCTCTCCTGCTCTTCCCCAGGCAGAGCATCGCCCTCAAATGTGGCTCTTTCCATTCCCTCCCATCGACAGTCACTTGGTTCTACCTTAGGTACAACTACACTCCTGAGAAGATTCCTGGAAGAAGACAGCAGCCATAAAACTCGCACTGGAGAATAATCGTCTACTTTCCAAATGTCTTTGTATCCTGCTCTGTGCCTGTTCACATTTGCTTTCCCCGTAGTGAGATGTCAGCAGTAAATGGTCTCATTTTGGTGTATCTGAAACCACAAAGCTCCGCACATCTGTACCCAGGCCTTCACCTTCCCTTTCTCATTTCTTCACGCTTTTCTCTCTGCTGCCATCACGTTTCTGATGTCACATGTCACAGGCAGATGCCCAAGCACATGTCTCTGCAGCAACACAGCCCCCAGATCTTCCGTTTGAGATGCTTGTGAAGAACTTGGTATTTGCTGTGTGCCGAGGCAATGCGGAACGTCTGCCAGAGCCAGCACACACGCTGAACCCTGCTACACTCTGGTTAATTATCTTAATTTTGTATTGATGCAAGGGGTTCAAGCTAATTATTACGGCTGAGCACATGTAAGAGAACTGACTGAGAACACCCAACACGCCGTAGAGCAGAGTGGGACCGGATAGTTCTTCTTTTAGCCTTTGGTCTGAGCATGCTTGGGGCTGTTACACCCAGAGACTCTGCCAACAACATTTGCTGTCACCTTTTAAAAGTGATATTTTCTTGCGGTTTCCCAGTTCACAAAGCTCGTTAACAGAGCTTCCCGAGGAGCACATCAATGCCTGTTTTGACCACTGGGAGACTTATGGGCACCTGGGATAATAGAGACCGACATGCTTCCAGTACCAAATGTGTTCAGAAAGCAATTTTAAGAAAGCATTTTCTGACAATTGATAGATTTTGGAAAACTGGACTTGGAAGGTACTTTCCCTGGACTACCACAGTCTGGCTGATACATTCAGTTTGTTGAAGATATTAACCTCAGTCACCAGGAAACCTCCTAGCCTTGGTCCTTGGACTATCACCCAGTGCTGCTCTTCCATGGGGATGGCGATGGAGCCGCAACGTGACGGACCTGCGGGTGTTGGTCAACAGCAGCTGCATATGAGCCAGCAGTGGGCACAGCTGGCCAAGGAGGCCACCAGCATCATGGCCTGCATCAGCAACAGTGTTGTCACCAGGACTGAGGCAGTGATCGTCCCCTGGACTGGGCACTGGGGAGGTCCCACCTCAAGGGCTATGCCCAGGTTTGTGCCCCTCATGACAAGAAAGACACTGAGGGGAGCTGGTGAGGGGTCTGGAGCGCAAGTCTTGTGAGGAGAGGCTGAGCTAGTGGTAACTTGGCAGTTCTGGGTTAACAGTTGGACTTGATGATCTTAAATGTCTGTGATTCTATGAACTTATTCTCACCAAATATTTCTGTTACTTGAACGAGTCCTTGGTTACAATATTTTTCTTCATTTCCTCCTTAGATTGAGTGAAAACGTTGACTTGGTCCCCTCTTTTCAGTCCAATAACTAGATTTTGAGAGCCATTATACCAAATCTTGTGTTTTACAAATTATACCATTTGCTGATTATTTTGCAGCTTTTCCTATTATCTTTTTTCAAGGCTGATGGAATTTTGGTCTCTTGGAAAAAAAGAACAACCCCCTTCCACATCCTCTCAAAAACACACATATATCTTTGTGAGACATTCATTTCCCGTGATCATATCTTCATGTAGTGCAATCAGCCAATTCCTGTCTGGTTCAGATTGGATACCAAGGTTGTTATCATGACCATGACATACACCCTTTCTTTTGGTGCTTCAGGGAAGCCTAGGAGTTTAAAATGACTAGTGCTTATTTTGCTAATTCATCTTTGAATTTATTATCACCCACACTTTAAACTCTCTTTGGATCCATGTGTTATCGGTATGTCCACTCCACGTCCTTATTTCTTATACTTGCCTGCATTTTGACACCTATTCGCTTGTCTTCGCAGCTTTTCTACTGAACCTCATGAACAGATTTGTTCTCTCACTTGAGGGAAGTTCCCATTTTTTTCCTCGAGCAAGCCATGTCTTTGCTTTGTCCCGTCTGCACAAAGTGACTGAGCGGATCACAGTCTCTGGCTGTTCCTCAGATGGTGGGGTTCCCTGGGTTTCCAAACAGCTTTCATACCACCCATGCTCTTTTTCAGCATTCTTTCCTTTTCTAATTTAGTGTTTTGTAGACTTTTTCCTCACATATTATTTATAACCATGTACTCTGGCTTTTCTCTGGAGACATATTCAGCATTTCCATTTGGCAAATCAATATTTCCCTAACGAGGGTCAGGGCTGAAATTCTGATAGAGAGCTTGATATCTATCTGTTTTTACTGCTGCGACCTGAGCCCTTTGTGGCCTGTGTTAAGGAGGTAGCTCTTGCTCCCCATATAACAAGTTTGGATCCTTATCAATCCCTGTCATCAAGCCAGCAAAATTCACTACTGCAGCGTTTAGCATAAACTATTGCAAAGCTACAGCTATGGAAAAAGCGACACTTATGTCTTGGAGGTGGTTTCCCATGCTTGTTATCGCTCAAATTGATAAAACAAGAAGGCAGACACGTCATGGAAGAGCAGTTGTTGCTGTGCAAGGAGCATTGCTTATTTGTCCTTAAAGGAGGTCAAGAACAGCTGGTTTGGTCCTTTGGCACCATGTGTTGATTAGTCCAAAAGGAGATGTGCTTTTCCCTCCTCAAAGAATTACATCCCTATTAATCTGCATCCTGACACCCCATCACTAACATCTAATCCTCCCCGTGTTCCACTCTTCATCTCAGAATCCTGTAGAGATTCCGTGTTCTCCCAGAGAAAGCAGCCCCTTGAAGGCCTGGTCAAAAGGCTCTTTGCCAAGTAACATGGACAGTCCTTTCCCTCATAAGAGTATGTTCTGCACCTATGAATGCCAGTCCTCCCTGTGCTGGGACACAAAGGGAAACAGAAGATGGACAGGGTTTGGAGCAACCTGGTCTGGTGGGAGGCATCCCTGCTCAGGGCAGGGGGTTGGAACTGGATGATCCAACTGTAACCATTCCATGATTCTATGATTGTTCACAGAATTAGCATCTGCTCTTCTGGCTCTCTGCATATGGCCATATAATGTCCTGGACAAGATAAGCTCAATGATAGCTCTTGCATAAGAACAGTTTACAAAAATATAAAGGAATGAAATGTACCTATTTAAAAATCAATGCTGACTGACTTACTCCAGGTTATTGAATTTAATGTTATAATTATAACGGGCCATGAGCTGTGTGAGGTGTAACACTACTTGCTTGCTGCTTCCATCCCTCCCCATCACACGTGCCACCCATTTCTCTGTTCCTTGCCCTGTTCTTTCAGAGGGAATGGAAAATCATCTCATGGATGGCATTTCATCCAGCAGCCACTGTCTTAGGGCAGCACAAATGATCTTAGCGGTGCCTGGCAAATGGAGATCTCTTGTTGAGATGTACCTGGTGGGTGGTTCTGCTGCCTGGGAGCCCTGACAGCGCCTCCCAAACCCTCTCTTGCCTTCTACTGCATCTACTGTTGAGCACTGAAGCACTTGAGTAACCGTTCATGGTTATCCTGCTTTCTTCAAGTGATTCAGTCATGAAATTTTCCTTTGCCCTGATTGCAGTTCATGTATATTAATGCTGCTTTAGTCACATTTAGTCATCAAACCCATTTAAACTTTCCCAGCAGAACTATAATATATCGCAGTTTTTTAATTACAAGAGAAAAATTATTCCACTCCATGTGTGATTTTTCATTCTTCTCTTTACAAAGGTTACTTCTGCTTAATACAGAACACAAAGAAAAGGACAAAATGCTACTGACAATGTGATCAAGCTCAGAAACGCATCAATGATAGACCTGTGCCAGCACTGAGACGTCTTTACTCTCTGATGCGTTTGAAGTGGATTTCATCATCCTCAGCCCTGTTGACAACAGATTTTTCACAGATAAATTTACAACTCTGTGTGTGCTGCCACGTTCCTTTTTTAGTTGAATTGTTACTTTCATCTCCCCCCATCACTACAGCGTGTGCTTATTTGCTTCTGAGCTTGGGTGGTGAGTTGGTTGGGTTGGCTGGCTGGCTGGCTAGTGCCACCACTGCCTTCTGACAGAAGAACGACAGCTTTAGGGACATCCACTGTTACAGTTTTAAATAACTTCACCTTTTCAGTTACATTTTTGCCTTCTGTCAGACTTGCTCCTAATAATTTTTAGTTTCTGTAATGCACAACAAGAACTTACATTTCCCAAGGGAGGTCTGCTCTGTTTGCACACAAAGATGCTTGAGCCGCTGTAGTGATTTTTATGCAACAGTCAGCTCTGATATGATGAAATCACTGCATGTAATAGGAGAGTAGCAATTTAATCAGCAAAGACAGAAACCTACTTATTTTGATAATGTAAGAATATTTTCTTTTAAAGCTTTCAGGTAGTTTATTATGACATGGTTGGAATTTTTGATGCTTGTGTTATCACCTAGTTATAATATTAGTGCATATGGATCCAAACAAGATTGAACACATGAAGACTCTGACCTTATCAACATTACATTTCCTTCTCTTATTCTGTCTTTTGATAACATCCAATTTTTATGTCTAACAGACAATTTTTCAGAGATTTCAGTGCATAAATTTTGAAACTTCAAAATTTCAAAGCCTAGTTTTGATTTGGGATGAAAGAAAATACTGAAAATTAGTATTTCCTGAGAATCATGGATTCTGATTTTGACAAGCTCTAGCAAACTTGAAAATCACTAGATTTTTAGCTCAGGGATCAGTTCTGTTTCTCTCAGGAGAAGATGCAACAAAACCGCAATTAACATGTGGTCTATAGCCTACCTTCTTTGTTAGAAACATACAGAGGACTGAAATCTCCCAAGATCAATCAGTTTTTCCTTTTATGCATTTTAACTGATCCTACAGAGCCACCTACCCACTGCTCTGCTCAGTCCTGGTGCCCTTTTACCCAAGTATCGCAAGGGGATTCAAGTTCTGGGACAACAAGTCCAAACTGAAAAATGCTACTTTTGGAATTCAGCACTACCCATCTTCCTTTTTTAAAGTCGTCTCTGCCCAGCTTTAAAATTTTGTAGCAGGTTTGTGTAATCGCATCTCTGTGGATGGAGTCAGTCTCTCAGAGCAGAGACAAATAAAATTACAGAATTGCCCAGGTTGAAAGGGACCTTTCAGATCATCAAGTCCAACCATCAACCCAATACTGACAAACCCACCACTGACCCATGTCCCTCAGCACCACGTCTACGTGGCTTTTAAACACCTCCAGGGATGGTGACTCCACCCCTGCCCTGGGCAGCCCATTCTGATGTCTGACAACCCTTTCCATGAAGAAATTTTTCCTAATATCCATCCTGAGCCTCCCCTGGTGCAACTTGAGGCCATTTCCTCTTGTCCCATGGCCTGTTCCTTGTAAGAAGAGACCGACACCCCCCCCCCGGCTACACCCTCCTTTCAGGGAGTTGGAGNNTCTCCCCTCAGCCTCCTTTTCTCCAAGCTGAACACCCCCAGCTCTCTCAGCCGCCCCTCAGAAGTTCTCCAGACTCTTCTCCTTGGTCTCCAGCCCCCTCACCAGCTCCATTGCCATTCTCTGGATACCTCCAGCACCTCAATATCCCTCCTGTCATGAGGGGCCCAAATCTGGGCACAGCCCTTGAGGTGGGACCTCCCCAGTGCCCAGTCCAGGGGACGGTCACTGCCCCAGTCCTGGTGACAACACTGTTGCTGACACAGGCCATGATGCTGGTGGCCTCCTTGGCCACCTGGGCACACTGCTGGCTCATATGCAGCCACTGTAATTCCAATCAGTAATACATCCTTGCCTGCTATGGGGCATTCTGTTTCTTTCATCAATGTTCATCCTCTTTCTATGCTTCTTTTACGGGAAAACATTAGAAGAGAAAAACCTCAGAAAGATGTTAGTTACCAGAAGCAGTGACTGGACTCTCCTCTTAGACCCATGGAAGTGGCCACAGGACATGCAGAAGCAGCCCCATTCACTGCCCACCACCCACTTTCACATCTCTGGAGCTATTTCTGCCTGCAGAATGTGTTCCCAGAGTGTATCGTCAGAGACCCTCATCCTACAGAACGGGGTACAGATTCTACCACGGCCTTTTTCAGAGAAGAAAAAAAAAAAAACAAACACAAAAAACCTCTCCAGATTTGCCAAACACAGTCCTCCAGAAAGTCACATGAGTTTTGGAATCTCTCCATCTTGATTAAAAATGAAAATGATGAAAAAATTTGAATGCTTTGTCACTTCAAATAAAAATGACGTTTCTTTCCTGCAACCTCAATTTTACTCTTGAGCCAAAAGATCTAAAATGCTCAAATATACAAATAATATTTTATGCCAGGTCAAATGAAAAATTTAATGTGATCCAAGGCTTTTTTGGGACTTTTTGATTTCCCAAATCTCTGTGGGTCAACTCAAAATATTTTATTTATTTTCTTGAATTGACAGCAAACAAACAGAAGTGAACCAGCTATTCACACAGCTTTAGCTGAAAGTGATCTTAAAATATAGAGAGTTTGGTCATGAGAGTCATCGACCTCCAGTTCCAGATATATTCCTCCTTGGCTATCTTCCCCAAAAGATTTGATTTTGCCTTCACAGCTTAAGTTTTACTTTCCTTGTGTTTATTATTTGATAAAGTGCCAGCAAACGTACTTGTGGGAGATCAGCAATACACCAAAGATTATTTTCTTGCTGTGTTAGTTGGATTCTTAAGCTGCTTGTGGCTTTTTTTGATGTCAAAGTAGATTTTATTCTGCTGTCTGTCTAGGCCATGTCCCTGCAGCACCAGCAGCTGCGTGCACAGACGAGGCTAACGCAGAATTATAACTGGAGGTATAGGGAGTTTTGTCCAGTGCTCTCCCCCTGGTTGGGCTTATTATTTCTGGGCAAAAATCTAATCAAATTAATTACTGACGTAGCAATCCCTGTATGTGACCTGTACTTAACTTATCTGCAGGACTTCTATTTGAAGCATAAAACTGAAATTTTAAGAGTGTTTTCCTTGACAGACACCCCCCCCCCCTCGTGCTGAGCAGCAGATGCCTCAGGGACACAGCAGGGCAGGTCAACATGGGGCAAGGGGGCAGCAGGGCAGGGGTTCCTGCAGCCCAGACGAGTCCATCACCCTCTGCCAGTGCTCAGAGCCCTGAGCTAATCCCAAACAGTGATTTACCCTGAGCTGTGGGTTTCGGAGGGAGCATTTAGGATGCCATGATTGGGAGAGATGTTTTCTGTGAGCAGGGAAGATGTTTTCCACTCCTTCATAAGGCCAGGCCGAAGGAGATAAACAACTGATGGCAGAACAACCACCTTCCCTGCTCCTCTGGCCCATTCAAGGAGGAGGAAAGGTTTGCTCCTCTCATGCCCAGGTCCCCCTTTACCCTCCCCTGGGGAACCCAAGTAGCTGCTCTGTGTCACACGCCACAGGTGCCAGCACAGGTATTAAGCTGAAGGAACACTACATGAGCTTTTTAGCCAATTAGCACGGCTGTAGGGGGGGACCATCTGGAGTAAGTCTGCGAAGCAAACAGTTCATGGAAAGCCAGCAGGCAGCTCTGGGGATCGCTGCATTTGTTTGGTATTTCATTACAAAATAAGCACAGATCTTCCCTCTCCAGCAAGGAGCAAAATAGTTATTAGAGCAGATCTCTGAGGGTTAATACAACTGTCTCTACTCAGTGACACATCGGTAAAAGGGCTCTGAATCACTGCGAGGAAAAGGTTGGGAACGCTCTAGTGACTGCAGTTATTTGCTGGCACAGCCAAAACAGCTGCTCCAGAGCTAATGCAGAAATGTGTTTTTCTCCTGCTTTGCAGTTGCAAAACAATGCTAATATCAGCTCAGGGTTCAGTCTGCAGAGAGGCAGCAACTCCTGCATCAGCAAACTGGAACAAACCAGCCCTCTTCAGCCGGGCTCTGGAACTCCGTGCTTCCCTGTGTTTATATTTGTCTCCGTTAGAGACCCACGGCAGGAGCCGTAAAACTCGTCACCGCTGGGTTGGCTCCTGCCAGGGCTTTGCTAAGAGCAGGGGGCTGAGGCACAGAGAGGCTGGGACCAGCTGGTGCTGATGCTCCAGGGATCAACCACCCACCCTCCTCCTCCTCGGAGCCATCCCTGCCTCCAGAGGATGCCACGGGACAGGGATGGACAAAGCCCATCTTTGGAGGCAGAAAGGGCTGCAGATGGATACCTCCCCAGGAGCGGGGTACTGGGGGTGGGGGGGCTCACCCACCTCCACCCGAGCTGGGAAACAGGGGGTGTGGAGGGATGAGAGGTGGTAAAGGGGGCAGCACAGCCCACAGACACACAGCCCAGTGGAAATGCCTATTTTATGGTAGAACAAATGGTGTTTCTACAACCAATTTGCATAAGTCCACAGGGAAACAGACTGCATGTCACAAAAGCACCTGCTACTAGAAACGGGGCATTTTTCAGACTAATCAGATTTTCCTGTTTTCTATAGCAGGCAATCCTAGCAATTAGCGCAGTAATTGCAATCACATAACTAGGTGCAGAGTTTCCAAACTCCCGTTTGCAAAGTGTTGTTGAGATACAGAAATAATGGGACTGGGCAGGAGCATACAGCCAAATCTCATCACCCCATATTGTCTCCAGAGGAGAGAAAAAAAAAAAATCACTAACAGAGCTTAGGAAGCAAAACCCCACATTTAGCTCCTCTCTCCCAGTCAACCCTGCTGAGAGAGCACCAGTCCGGGCAGAAGAGCAGAGACCTGCCCCTGGAGGTGCTGGGGCTCTGGGTCAGGTCTGTGGACGCAGCAGCACGTTGTGGAGACACCACAGTTATGCTCATCAGCCCGCTCACGCCGTAATTCATTAGGGAGCTGTTGTGAAGGCCAGGGCTTTCAGATATATACAGTGATGACAATTAAAACGTTGGCCTTTTGTCAACAGCAGCCTCACCCAGGCAGAGCCTAACGAGCCCCCGTCTGCGTGTCCATGGCACTGCCACAGCCATGGTAACCCTGGGCACCCAGTGACATCTGAGTGAGGGCCACATCCCAGCCTCAGGCCATCGCTCCCGCAACCAAGTGACCCATCGAGGAGCAGATGAATAAAGGGGCATTCCTACAATGCAGGAAAAACGATAAGCATTTTTAAGGATTGAAGCCATTTACATCCACCTCAGAAGGGAAGCGGGAGAGCCAAACATCACACAAAAGCCTGTACTATGAAGAAATAATGAAACTACCACATCCTGCTGCAGCAACTGCCACTGAACTGCCAGCAGCCACCAATAGCTATCACAATTTGGTATCTAAGATACCAAAATTATTTCCTATTTTAGGAGCCTCTTACTACTCACTGCCTTTATAAATGGCAGCAGCAGCAAAGGGCTGTCCCGCTCCGTCGCTGCCAGACCACAGGAGAAAAATCTATCTGTTACAAACCACAGCAACCCTCAAGCAAAGAAGGGGATGCAAATGCAGTAAAGTATTTCGTTAACGCTTTCATACAATCCGACCTGTTTTTAAAGAAGAAGATGATGGAATCCTGTATTTTATTATATTTTCATCATTCTGACGAAAAGTCTGTTCTCTTAAAGCATTCAGGAATTACACCACTTTCTCCACAGTGAGGGAAAGGATTTGAGTGTGTATAAAACCCAGTCTATAAAACTGCCTTGTATTTAGAGGTTTCACTTACCAGAATGAAGAGACAACCAGAGGCAAGTTTTGCGTGTTCAGGAATAGTAGAAAACACGGACAAAATCAAGCAACCAAACACAAGGAGAAAACTGAAAAAGAAAGAACATTAATAATTGTTAATACTTTTCAGAACCCTGACCCAGTATCTCTATTGACCCTACTTCACCAACATTAACAGAAGACAGTCAATGAACAGTCTTCGTTAGCAGAAGGGATTTCAACCACTACTTAACTTGGCTCATTAGACATTAGAATAACCTGTTGCTAAATCCCCACGCTTCTCAGCAGCACTGGTAGAACGAACGAATGGAAACAAACCCAAGAAACAAGATGTACTTGGCAAAATGACACTACATACTCAGACTCCACTTTTGGTATCACCATCCTGCACCTTTACGCTGCCCAGGTACTCTTAGTGGCTTTAGAGAGAGATCACCAACAGGAGAGCCCTCTCCCCAGTCTGAAAAGTCATTTCTCCTACAACTGACCACAGATACCTGTGGCAGGAGCTCATCAAAGAGCTAAGGAACACATTGCATCCAACCATCCTTCTGAGACAACTCCCTTCTGAGCAACAGACCTCACGTATCAAGAGCTGAGCGACGGCACCACTGCCCCACATCAACGGGGTCCATTAATATCACACAATCCATCGGGGAAGTTAAAACAAGAGTGAATTGAGAAAGCCTTACACAAGTCCTGCAGTTACCATTGGGAAGACTTGGAGCTTGCATGAGTTTCCATGTTTTGTGGCCCGATGAACACATCCAGATAAAGCAAAGCACCACGTGCTGCTCAATCTCTGCAAGAGGCAGAGACCTGGAATCACTGCAGATGTTCCTCCTTATCCTGTGCCTGATCTTTCAATACAGCACATGTGGGGGCTGCAGGCAGGAGCCTGCAGAGCTGGTGTTGCCCTAACCCCTGTACTATGGCTAATAGGGAATATTCCTTCCCGTTGTACTGCTTCATCAACAATGACACCACCATACTCTGGGGAAACCATCTACGAATGGGAGCAGAGGAGAAGGGAATCTCACCCACCCCACCAGGAACACTAAGGAGCAGCAGGGCTGCAGGCTCAATGAGTCAGTACAAGCCAGAGCATGCTCTATACTTTAAATTCTTGCGCTGGATTTTGCAAGTAGTAATAATTGATTCTATCAGCTTTTTCCGAATTTCCTTCTTAAAACACTTTCCAGTCATGCTGGGTAATGAGTCAACCAACAAAAGGCAGGCCTTTGGTTTTTCTCACTCTTGCTGGGACTCCTGTTAGCAGATGCTCTAACCCAGCATGAAGAGGCACTGTAAATAATGCCAATACCTGTCTGCGAGAGAGTACAAATGGCTTCTTCCTGGTACAAAAGGGACTCAGATCCCTTCCAGGGACAAAGGGAAAAAGCATGGAAATTAACGATCTACGTAGGGGGTGCATATGCTCTGCCATACAGTGCTTCCATTAACCAACACAATAATTCTGAAGACACAGAAAGCAGCTTTTAAGAAAAGTACTGAAGGAGGGGGCCTATGGGAGTTTCTGGTGGACAAGTGAACTTCCCTCAGGTCTTGTGGCAATGAAGCCCAACCACAGGCTGAGCTGTACTAGCAAGAACACAGCCAGCAGGTTGAGGGCAGCAATAGTTCCCATTGTTCAGCATCTGAGAGACCACATCTGGAGCCCTGCGCCCAGTGTGGGACTTCCCAGCACAAGAGAGAGAGATGGAGAGGCTGAAGCGAGCCCAGGGGAGGGCCAGCAAGGTGCTCAGGGGCTGAGCAGAGCTGAGCTTCTCCAGCCTGGACAAAGGGAGGCAGAGACCCCTGACTGCTATCCTCAGCCATCTAATTCCCATTATAATGAAGCCACAGAGAACACAAGTTGCAGGACAGAAAATTACAGTGAGCCACAAGGAGGAAAAAAAAGCCACAGTGCAGATGGCTCAGCACCGGAACACAGCCCAATGACACTCTGAAATTGTCAGAACTCGGCTGCAAAAAGCCCTGCTCTGACTTTGGGGTGAGCTCCGCTCTGAGCAAGAGGTGGGATTCGATGATCTGAAGAGGTCTCTGCCAACCTACATTCTTCTACGATTCCAACTACTGGATACAAACCTCAATATGTTATTGCAACTACCCCCACTTCAGCTCCAGGAGCTAAAATTGCTTCTTCCCTTATAACATATGGACTTTCCATAACACTGTAATAAAGTAGTGCTGAAATACATCCAGTACTTCAGACAAACATCTAAGTCCATTTCTTCAGAATTTCTATTAGAAAATCTGATGTGCAATGCAATGAGACATTGAAAGCACATTTTGTAGCATTATCACTTCACTGCCAGGGTGAAGTTCTACTCCAAAATCAAATCTGGTAGGAGCTTTGGGTATAAGCCCTACCCAGAACTGGAAATAAAAGAGTACCCAGGAGGGAAAAGTCTGTCTCTGGCACATACTGTTGGCAAGTCTCTCTTCCAGACTAAAGAAAGTTAAAGATCAGCATATATATGCTTAAAAGTTTTGCAAGAAAGTAACTCAAGTGACAAAAATCCACCTTGTGAACAATTTTGCTTCCCTTCCCCCTGCTTTTATTAAAAAAAGGAAAACCCCCCAGAACATTACAGGCTGTTTCAGCTGCTACAGTCCTCAGGTACAACCCCCCCTGTAATTACACCCTACTGGCACAGGCATAAAAGTGATTTCTCCTCGTTAAGGCTTGCATGGAAGGTAAAACAAAATTAAGAAGTGACTAAGAATTTACAGTAAAAGGATCATTTCCTTTTGCTCAATTTCTTCAGTCCTGCATCAATTAAAATGGTACTTTCCTGCTTCCTTTGTGCTTTGGTATTAAAAAATTGCTCTAGTTTAGTTGTATTCCAGTAACACCAACTAAACTGGAGGCCCAGTTGTACTGGGTGTTGTCCAAACACAGGAGTTTTCACTTGGAAGAGATCTCTTAGAGCACAATCGCAGAAAACTGCCACGGCAGGAAGAGAAGAAAGCGTTTTGCTCCCGTACGGCAGCCGGGGAGCAGGAAGGCCTTGCCTATGGCTCCACAGAAAACCTTTATCTGCGGAATGAACCTGAAGTCCCTGCGCAGTCCCGCAGCCACAAACCCACCCCTTGCTTTGCCAGGACTGTGATTTGGAAGATCCCTCTGCAGAGTTAACACATGGGAGATGGGAAAAGCGAATCAGGAGCGGGGGCCGGGACAGAGGAGCAGCACATTAATCAGAATAAAGGTAAATATTCAGGAAAGGCAGGTGCAGTTTGGCTTAGCACTGGGTTGACATCGTTCTGCAGATTACCCTGAGAAGCAGAGGCAGTCCTTGCAGTCAGAGGTAAAAATAGTCTTGGAAAGACATTTTTCCAAACCTCTATCACCTTTTGTTCTCAGTTTTTCCAGAAACTACATGGAACGGAGCGTTGTTACTCATTATTATGATTAAAACAAACCAAAGGAAAAATGTTTGCATTTATCCACCCACACATTCAGATCTCACCCCTCTAGCCCTCCTTCCTCTCTCCAACGCCAAACACTTTTTTATTGGCATTCAGCAGTATTATGTCTAAAAGCAGCCTGTAAGCACCTTGGGGGAGGGAGAATCCCAGTCCCATTGGCCTCACACAACTAAAAGCACACCTTTAGGTGTTGTAAAATATACCACCAGCAACAAAATAAACAGATTAAGTGTTCTGGAATGTTTTCTGTGGTTTATTAACCACTGACACATTTTCCTTCAAAGGAAAGCTGTTGTCAGGATTCACTTTTCATCACCCTTTTCAGCGAGCCCGTTTCCCGAAGGCACGCAGTGGCAGCACCCCTCTTTTCCCCAGAAGGCTGAGCAAGGATCCATTTGGTCCCTGAGGGTTCAACCCCCACCCTGTATTTGTTCAGGATAAGAAAAAAAAAAGCACCAGATGGTCTTTCCTCCTGCCTTGGGTCCCAGAGAGTAAAACTCACGCCGCGGGCAGCGACTCCCCATAAGGTTATTCCAGAGCCTTGGGTTTTATCAAAAGCAGCAGCTTCCATTCTGCTTCAGCGCCACCAGCTCCGGCCCAGAGCCTTTCATCTCCCTCCCCTGCCCCTAAAAGCACACGCTAATTGGAGAAAAACCAATTTGTGAAAGATAATATAACTCGGAAGCTTTGATATTTATTCAACCCGCCTCCCATAAACTTCTCTTACTGGTTCATTAGGAACTACCAAGTCTCCATTTATTTATTTTTCAACAGAATTTTACTACAGTTTGTGATTTAAGCGCTGTTCGTGTGGAAGAGAATGTTCAGCTTTAAAGCAATTGTTAAAACATTACACAGCAAATATCATAAGCATAAAAAATACACTCAGGGAAGGTCTTTAAAAGCTATTTTTCTTTGTTATTTACTGCTAGAATTAAAATAATCAAAAGTTAAACATCTGCAAACAGTTTTATGACCTCTTCTGTAAATAATAAAAATGTATCACTGTTAAAGTGACATAATTAAGCGATTAGACCACCATAGTTATGTTCCAGGAGTATTGTCCATAAATCCAAGGACAATAAGGATTATGACCCAAACTGTCTGCAAACCATTGGCAGTGCCATTGTCCTGCATTTTGCATGGAAAGCAGAAAAGGTCTGAAGCTTTTGTTAACCTTCACCACGACCAAAAAGCAGCTCTTGCTCTTCCCTCTGGTACAAAGTCAGAGCCAATGCAGTTGCACAGCAAGCAGAAAGCTGTTGGCATTCTCGAGGTCTGAGCCTGCAAAGAATCTATCCAATCCCCTCCGTTAAGGGATTCCTCACCAGTAACAGCCATCAGAGTCTTGCGGAGCTGAGTACCCAACTACCACCTTTAGACTATTTGGTTGATTCTTGAATGCATAAAAATCTGTGTGGGGCATTAGATAAATAAATGTGCTGAAGATTGAGCTGGATGCGTAGCACCAGTAGACATGTTACAGATTTAGACAAGTTGATCCAACACCCAGTAAAAACCCTATAAAGAAAGGAAGGAAAGAGACAGTGACTCAGGGCACTGCTGTACTTTTGTTGGAACTCTTAGTTTTGGAGAACAGTTCTCACCAAAAGCAGAGACAAATATTTGATCAGCAGGTTGCCCTACACAAGGGCAGATGCCGTTGGCACCCTCATACCTCCTGGGGCATAGGAAAGTTACGAAGATGTTGAGGGGCCTGGAGCATCTCTCTGAGGAAAGGCTGATGGACTTGGGTCTGTTTAGTCTGAAGATGAGAAGGCTGAGGGGGGATCTGATCAACACCTATAAATACTTCAAGGGTGGGTGTCAGGAGGATATGGACAGGCTTTTCTCAGTGGTGCCCAGGGACAGGACAAGAGGGAACGGGCACAAACTGGAACATGGGAAGTTCCACCTAAAGATAAGGAGGAGCTTCTTTGCTGTGAGTGTGGCAGAGCCCTGGCAGAGGCTGCCCAGAGAGGTGGTGGAGTCTCCTTCTCTGGAGACATTCAAACCCACCTGGACACGTTCCTGTGGGACCTGCTCTGGGTGGCCCTGCTCTGGCTGGGGGTTGGACTGGGTGATCTCCAACCCCATAGCATTCTGTGATCGTATAAAGAGAGACTTTAAGGCTTCAGTACGCCACGGAGCTGGTGGGAACGGAGCTGGGAGTCACCATTGCACATACACATACAATATTCTATCCGACAGGACATGGAAAGACAGATGCCGAGCCCCTTCCTCCCTTCAGGAGGAACTCAAAGCGAAAATATCGGTGAGTGCAGGCACAAGAAGGGCATTCACACAGGTCCTGGGGTATCTCCCTTAAAAAGTCATCTTTTCAACATTTCTATAAAACAGATAACACACTGCTGACATGGTGGAAAAGAATACAGCTTAACAGTTTTGATAGCACAAGCCGTGTGGATTAAATTTTCCATCATTTATAGTTTCCATGTGACTTGTTTATGCAAGAGAATGAGAGATGATAAAGGTTATTACAATTTGTTAAACATGTTTGACAAAAGCTGCGTGGAGAATGAGTGTTCTCTCATACAAAAAGCTCACCCATTTCTTCACATTCTTAGAAATGCCTTGCCCTTCAACCTTTTCCTCACGTGGGAGAGTGGAACACGTTAAGGGCTTGGTGCCGCGCTGCCTCCTGCCCTGGGGGTGCAGAGGCAGAGTATAAAGACCTCATCGCCTTAAAGTATGAAAATAAATGGAATAGGAAACTTTAACAACAATTTTTGAGACCAAAAAAAATATATTTGCATCGGTACCATCTTTTTATAAATGCTTTCTTTGGCTTAATCACTATATTTTTCAGAAGTACACATATCTGAACTGAAATACACGTTGGAAATTTTTTTAAGAACTGAACTTGCTTTCACAACAGCTGGATCAGAATGAGCTTTGTCAGGCTCTGGTGAATAAATTATATTTAAACAAGATTTTATTTTTTAATTATCCTACAGGATGTTTATTCATTCTAAAATTAGAAGAGTTCATTAAAGAGTTTAAGTTTGCAGTGTCAAGAAAAGTGGTGTTAACCTAAATTGACCTTTTCTGTCATATTTTTAAGGAGTTGTATTTTCAGCAGTGCCTGCTAAATGATTGTATTTGGTTTATATTGACAGAGCAAGGAAGAAGCTGTAACAGGAGATGCAATCAAAACCAGGCAAATGAAATTCAGAGGAATGAAGAGAAATTGTCTGAGCTGCCAGGGATCAGGTTAGGAAAGCTAAAGCCCTGATGGAATTAAATCTGGCCGGGGATGTCAAGGGCAATAAGAAAAGCTTCTGCAGTGATAAAAGGAAGACCAGGGAAAATGTGGGGCCTCTCCTAAAGGAAACAGGAGACCTGGTCACCCTGGATATGGAGAAGGCTGAGGGACTCACTTTTTTTGCCTAAGCCTGGAGCCCCTCTGCTGTGAGGACAGGCTGAGAGAGTTGGGGGGGTTCAGCCTGGAGAAGAGAAGGCTCCAGGGAGACATTAGAGCCTCTTCCAGTCCCTAAAGGGGCTCCAGGAGAGATGGGGAGGGACTCTGGATCAGGGAGGGGAGTCATAGAACCATAGGACAAGGGTTTGACACAGAGAGGGGAGATGGAGCTGAGATGTGGGGAAGAACTTCTTTGGTGTGAAGGTGGTGGCCTCTGACCCAGGTTGCCCAGAGAAGCTGTGGCTGCCCCATC
>BJBW01000944.1:117498-215172 GCA_004320125.1 Scolopax mira
GGGGGGGGAGGGGGGCTTTAGAGTCCCTTCCAACCTAAACCACTCTGTGATTCTATGAAATAGCTCAGATATCTATAGGACACCAATCAATGTGTCATTAAATGCACATTTGATAATCCATTACAACCTAGTCAAGAAATAAAATATCAAGGTGAATTTCTATATTCACCTATATAAGGTGAATATATAGGATCTATAAATCAGGCATCACTCTTCTCTGAGCAAGCACAGCAGCTTAAAAGAAAAGAAAACAAGAAATGCTTATTCTAAAGGGTTTAATGCTTAGAGATACTTGCGACCCAGATATTTTCTAAAGGTTTTAATTGGCTTCCACAAGAGATATTTTTGACACAAAAATAAGAATAAAGTCTTTATTCTTCCAGATTTTAACCATTTAAAAATTGGGAAGCACGATACTGATTTGCATTCCAGGATCCCTGTTAGCACTTACAGGTGTGTCAAATCTGTTGAAAACGACAAAATGCTCCTTTTAATCACACCCAAAGAGCAGGTCTTTTTGTAGACCAAAATTTTCCAACGTGAATGCTTAATTTAGTGAACAACATCTGCATTTTGCTAACTCTGTAGGTATTTTTTCTCTTTAGCATCAAAATAGCCCTAACTCCCAAAGACAAGCCCAGCAGCTCAGCTACCAGCCTTTGCTTCACCACAAGTATTTACCAGGAAAATTATTTCAAAATGTGAATAGAAACTATGCTGTATTTATCACCGAGCACTGGTTGCAGAATTTACATAGTATTTTTTTTAGAACACATACAAAATTAAGATAAAAACTACTATAATACATTGAAGAAAATTAAAGGAGGTACAGCATGAAGTTAGGCAAATGCAAACCACTGCACAATTACTTCCATAAAACCACTTTTCCATTGCAGTGTATTTGTTCTAAGCTTGTCCAGAGCAAAGGGAAAAATGCAAATAGCAAACAGTATTACAGGAAAAGGCTAACACACTGTACCTATATCTCTTAAAAGCCAGAAAAAAATAATTCTTAATATAAGAAATATGTAGATGAGTAAGAGGGAGGTGTTCTGGTAATCACCAGCATAATCCACTTCAAAATCAGCTTCTCAGGCCTTCAGATTTTAAGATGGAAATACTGCCACATGTTTGGGTTTTGAAGCAAGAGAGAGAACGGAAAAGTATTCGAGTGCCTGCCTGGTATATTTTAATAAGAAATTTGGGGTTGAACTACTTGCAAGATTTGGGATTATGACAGTTAGCCTGAGGTGACTAGGCTAACTGTGGTTGATCCTTTGGGCAGCAGCCAAGGATCAGCTGTGCATTCTCACCTAAAATATTCCATCCTGTTGGAGAGCTCTGCACAGCCCTTCAGGAACTGGTATGTATAACACCAGTTTTTCAAAGTCCAGGCTACCTTATAGCCCCAGTGCCCCTCACAGCTACTGCAGAAATCTCAGCAGCTAGGAGTGTCCAGACTCAGTAAACTTGGCAGAGTAATGTCATAACGGCATCAAGAGTAAACCTTTTTTTTTTACATTTTCTTCAAAGAATCAATATCTAGGTCTCATTTCTCTAACTTAGTTTACTCCTATTAACTAATAGCTGGATTTTGGTCTTTAGTGAAACCTTAGGGTTGACTTGAGTGGAAGTATGGCTTGTTTGGGAATTATGAGCTTACTCCTAAGTATCACCAGAGCCAAGAAAATCCCATTTTCCTAGAGTTTTCCCTCTGCCATGGCAGCATCATCTCCTCCTGTGTGTGCCCACCATGGCAGCACCATCTCCTCCTGGGCCCAGGGCAGCAGCATCTCCTGTGTGTGCCCAGGGCAGGATCTGCCTCTCCTGGGATGTTTGCTGGGAAGTCAGCTGCTGCTGACACCTCTGGCTACTGCTTGCCCACAGGCAACAATAATATTTCTGTTTTGATAACGGGTTATTTTATTAAACACTGAATTGCAGAAGTTCTGGAACAACGATTATGCTTAAGCAGAATGTAAAGCACACAAAGCGATTGCTTATTTTCCATATGGGGAAAAACTTGCCCTTTGAGCTTCTTAAACACATTAAAGCTGCTGCTTGTCTGTTTGAAACAACACATGAAGGTGCTTTTACTTTCCAGCATTTCATCTTAGAGAGACCTGCACTCTTTGCCAAAAGCGTTCTGCTCAGAAATTAGTGCGAAACAAGTTTGAATTTTTAAGACGTAGCCCAGGCACGGAGATAACTTGGTGTGAATTTCACTGTAGCAGATCAGTTTCCTTCCACAGGTACTGATCTTGTGAGCAATTACTCAAGTGCTCAAGACCAGGCTGGAGGGGGCTTGGAGCAACCTGGTGTGGTGGGAGGTGTCCCTGCCCAGGGCAGGGGGTGGCACTGGATGGGCTGTAAGGTCCCTTCCAACCCAAACCATTCTGTGATTCTATGACCACAAGACACAGCAGTGGAGCAGAGACACTCGATACTTTGGCCTCTTACAATTCCTAAAGTTTCCCATTAAAAATTGTACAGGCTGGGCAATGAAGGGCTTTTCCAAATTTTGAGTCTCTGAGAATCTAAGTGCCTAAATGTCTTCAAAATGGTAACTCAGGCATACAAGAGAAGCTTCTGAAAGTTGAGAACCTTCCTAGGCCAGGAGTGGCTTAAGCCATGGATGGGACCCAAAGGGAGCCAGTACCCATTCTGAGCTGAGACACCCCCACGGTGCCCCTCTTGCAGTGAGAGCTGTGCTTATCTTCTCCCAGCAAAGCCACAGGTCTGCATCTCTCCTAATCCCTCAGGAGAGTCAGCAAGAGAGTGGATTCAGGGTGCGCCATAATGGTGTAGATGTTTATCTGTAAAAAACAAGTTCTGCTAGCTGAACCTTTTCATGTATTTTATGACCTGCTATGAACATTTATTTATGTAGATTTAAAGAATAAATGCTGAGCAGGACTAGGCATCTTGATTTAACCAAGAAATCATGTAGCAGTCCCCACCCATCTGTATGAGAGCATACAGATGAAAAAGTAGCCCAATCAACCAATATATCAGAGCAACAGAAACCCTTTTCAAGTTAACAAGAACATTTAGTCAAACCTTCCTATAAAATGTATGAAATAAATAGTTTTGCAGTATGCCCAGAGCATCACCCAGCTCAGACAACCACAGGCAAATAAATAACCAAAGACCCGCCTGTTAAAGTCATCATATTAATCTGTAACAAAACTAAAGCTGCACTGTCTTCTTTTACAAAGGGAATTCATAAATATTTCACGTTGGCTGGAAGGGCCCTCCAGCCATTATCTTGTCCAACCCCCTGCTGAAAGCAAGAACATCCACAGCCTCTCTGGGCAGCCCGGGACACACAACTGGCCACACCATTACCATTGCTTTCCTAAAATCAAGTTGCAATTCTTACATAAGAAACAGTGAGCATCACATCACTTTACTCCACAAAGTATTATCACCACAGTTCCTTTTTTTTTTGTTTTGGTTTTCAATTTTGTTTTCGGATCATCAGACTGTACCCTCTCCCCAACAGCCTCAGTTGAAGATCTGTAAACCCCACATGGAAGCACCAGGCCATGTATCAAAGCCTCTCAACCTGAAGGATCTCAGTTCTCTGCAGCACCCTCATTATCTGCATTGCTATTCTTGGCATTCCCTTTCCTTTTATTTTCACTGAATTTCACTGAATTTTTAGAGTTGGAAGGGACCGTAGAGATCATCTAGTCCAAGTCCCCTGCTGAAGCAGAATTGCCCAGAGGTAGAGATTTTGCTTGTTATTTTTCCCTGCAACCCAGGCAAGAACAAAGCTAAAATACTGTTTTTACTACAATGATAGACATGGTTTACTTTGTATATAACTCGACTTACTTGTTCATGCTCCTTTTCATTTGTCAGAGGGTTTTGTTTTATATTACTGAAAAAGCAAGAAGTCCCACCAAACCTGCACCACTGAAGTAAAAAAACCAGGATGCACGTTAATGGTATCTTGATTATATAAATTATTTCTTACCCAGCAATGAAGGATTTTCCAGCTCTTAGCTGGTATTTTCAGCCACAGAAGCTCTGAGCAGCTGTTTTGAGGGGCACGCACACTCAGGAGTTCTAATTTGCCTGGGGAGCACTTTTGAGGCTCAAGGCAGCAATGAGATGCCCAGGCACAGACTCAGATCTCTGGGAGCACAGCACTTTCACTTGGACACGTATTCATCACATCTTTAGCGGGCTGCATGATGTCCTCCCACAACCTGTTCCTTCTGCCTTGTGGCCATGGGGTCACATGTTGCCCCCAACCACCTTGTGAGCTTTTTCAGTGTGAGATGAGGAATGGGGATTTGTGATGAGATTCCTCCAGGATCCGTTTGACAGACAAAAAGGCCACCTCAGCCAGGGGACTGTAAGGCACACACGTGTCCAGCACAGGCTGAAATGCTTTCGTAAGTATGTAGGTAAGTAGCATTATTTTAAAAAGAGGAACATTTATTTCATAGACCTTATGACCAGTAGTGACCATGAGGTCACTTATCTGGGCTTCTGAACAGTACTGGAGACCTCACGCTGCAGGTGACTGAACTTCTCCATGCCCTGGGGACCTGGGAAGAACTCACCCCATCCACAGGCACCAGAGTGGAAGAGCCACACAATTGCAAGGGGCAGCCCATGGCCCAGCTGGGAAAAGCCAAAATACCTTCCAAGCCCCCAAAGATTTGATCTGCAGGAAGACTTTTTTCTGGCTCCCAGCTGACTCATTTGATCTCCAGAAGGTAACAAGAACCAAAACACTGGCATCTGAGAAAACTTTCTTAGTATCATTTTAGACATCTGCTTTGTGTGCATCTAGTGGCCTGTCCCAAGTTGCTGTCACAGCCCTGGGCTTCAGAGGAGAGAGGAAGTCAAACCATTTGGTTGATTTTCCTTGATGGACAAAAAGAAAAAAAAAAAACCTCCCAACCCTCACACACGGTTGCTGTCAACTGAAGCACTCATGCCTGAGTTTCACTTCTAATCATCCTTCTGAGGACATGACAGTATTATTAAAGCTGCTTCTGAAAAATTCAATTTTGTCATAGCAGGAAAAGATAAAAAGAGAATGTCTTTAGACAGAAAACACTTATAAAGACTAAAGGTAAAATGACAGTTTTGATTTGTTCCCATACTTTCAGTTTTGCTCTCTTTTTACAACTGGATGCCTATTGCCTCAGAAAAACTTTGGCTGTCGAACGTGCATCAGCCAACAGCTAAATGAGGCACTTCAAGGTTTATTTTAAATTATCTAATGTCTTTTTCTTAATTTTTCAGAATTTCTATAAAAAAAAGTAATGAAAGTCCAAGCAAGTCTGCTTTGTCACGGAACAAGCTCTGCAGGGAAGTGCCTTGGCATTCTCTAGATGACCACAGAGGACCAGCCCTTGGAGCTGTCACCTTCCCTGCAGCAGTGGCCAGTTCCTCACCAGCAGGATGGGCTCAGGGGCTTCCCAGACCTCAGGCTGGGGATCAGACAGACCCTGCTGCTGCCAGGTTGCCTCATCCCAGTTCTGCAGCACAGGTGTATTTTCAGCACGCACACACAAACCGTGAAGGATTTGCAAAGTTTGAGTTCTATGAAGATGTATCTTTTAATTTGTTTGCCTAAACCTACTGTCTAGCACTTGCCCCGATGTCACCTCTGTGTGGCACTCAGAGGCACTCCATCACCCTTTCTGTTCATCTGCTCATCCTCACTTTATAAGTCCTCATTATATGTGGGTACAGCATAAATCTCCTCTCAGGAGCTCGGGAAGAGGCAGACAGGAGTGAGCTGCAATTTCCAAGCTCTGATGCGATGGCCACTGACCCCAGCCTGTGGCAAGCCAGGCAGGCTGGCAGCATTAACGAATGCCAGTGTCTGCTTTTCATGACTCATGGGGTGATGTGTCTGGAATAATCTCTGTCTGCCTCCTTCTGTAGCATCCCGACCAGATTTGTTGACTGGAGACAGCTTACCCTATGAGCCCAAGCCGCTCCAACGCTTTAACTGTATCCATAGTGCCCAATAGTCACACGCTTTGCACCACAGGCACAATAACATCTTTTTATTACCTAAAGGGACATTACCATTTAAAAATATATTTGCAGCCTGCCTCATAAGAGGAGCTAGTGGGGACAATGCAACTCTATTTTTAAATTGCCATTTTTCTTATTGTCCCAGTTACTGGGTAAGTCTCAAATCAGATGTTTGGAGGAAAATAAGAAGTAAAATGCAGTGTGTGGAATGGCATTGCAAAATATTCGAGGAGAAAAAAAAAAATAAACTTCCCAATTGGCTATATATAAGCTGTGAAATTTGCCCACGATTTGATAGAGTGATAGAGTGCAAGTCCTGAAACACACATGTGTAAGAAACCTTCAGCTCCTTAGTCTCCTCAGCGACTCCTGGTGCCCCCAGAGCCAGCACCCCTCTCCCGGAGGAGCCCCTGCACCGAGGCAAACAGCTCACTGTTAAACACCCCCACCCCCCCCCCCCACGTTGGATGTATGTGACAGATTTAAACAACATCATAAATGTAAACTGTGCTGGAGAAAACTGTAACCCTGCAGCTGGTAGAGTCCATAAAGATAAAAGAAATGTTTCCATAACATTTAATTTCAAGTTGACATTTATATAACAAAACCATGGTAAAGCTATGTTTAGCTGGAGTTGTTTGCATACTTCACATCAGCGCGGCCAAGGGCTCTCTCCCTCATTTATCCACTCCCCGCTGCGGGAACCACCCTCAGACAGCGGAGGCAACAGCTACCGCAAAAGGAAAACTGAAAACCAGAGAATTTTTAACATTTGGATAAACAAGCCATCAATCCTGGAATTGCAACTCATCAGCAACTGGATGTGTTGGCTTTTGGCTGACAGAGTGGCCCTGTTCTCAGTAACGGCGACACGCAGCACAGTTCAGACCAGCTTCTTGAACATTTAACTGTGAAAACCCCCAATTGATAGGATTGTCAGGCAGAAACACACTGTTTTTCTTTCGTCGTGTCACAGGAAATGGCCAGCTTTTTTTTGTGAGGTCACACAAAGGCTGTGTGAGGTCAGCCTTTGTGTGACCTCACACAAATTCATCCTCCCGGAGTTCACTTCCTTACCAAGCACAAGGGCACAGCAATGTCTGGGGTTTTGTCCAGTCCCATTGGTTCGGTGAGGACAGGGGCTTTGTGGGGGCAGAGCCCTCCTGCCCACCCCCGCGCTCCCGGGAAGTTTGCTGGATGTGTTCTGCTGGGGGAGCCATGCACAAACACGAGCTCCACGCTCACAGGGCCACATACCACCCCCACGGGAACAAGTAAGAGTTTTGTCATTGACACCAATAGAGTAAAGATTTCTCAAGGGCAAACCGGCCCCTTCTTTTTTGGGTAACAAATTGGGTGTTTGGGAGGTCAGCCCAGGCTGAGGAGCTCCTCCTCTCGCCTGGCAGAGTTACCCCACTGCCGTTACCCAGGCGTCTGCTGGGTACAAGCCAGTTCACCAGTGTCCACAAAAGGTCCCACTGACTTCAGAGATTTTTTTTTTTGCAGGCTTCAGAATACAATTTGCAATACAATACCCAAAATAAATTTCTCAAAAGAACCTGTTACAGAAGTTTACATCGTGATTATCTGCATCAGCACTTCATGGCTGGAAGGGACCTTTGAGATCATTGAGTCCAACCACACACAGAGAACACCCCCAACCCAACAATCTTGGCCACCAGAGCATGCCCTGAAGTGCCACATCTACACATTTCTTAAATACCTCCAGGGATGGTGACTCCACCACCTCCCTGGGCAGGCTGTTCCACTGCCTGACCACCCTCTCAGGAAAGTAATTCTTCCTCATATCTAAATCTAAACCTCCCCTGCACCAACTTCAGACTATTTCCTCTGTTCCTACAAATAAATGCTTTGTAGGCCTAAGGAATTTAAGTTTTTTTAAAAAAATACTAGAATGTCTTTTATAAATGCTATGAAAAAAAAAAAAAGCATGAAGATTCAATGAGATGGAACTTGGTAAAGGTTGAGCATCATGAGAAGTGATGCTGAGGGCTGACACTGAGTACCAGTACCTCCATAATGAGGTTATGGACACCAGTGGAATACCCAAATACAGGGGAGTCATTTCTCACTGCTGTTGGTCCCTTTAAGTCTATGAACAGAAATAACTCCAAAAGAAATAAAGGATTATATATCACACACCTTGATGCTTAATGAGGAAACGTCTTGGGAAGATGCTGAGGCTGGTGTTTCAGCCAGCACTTGCAGATGCCTCCCTCTTTCCACGAGCATCCCTGCTGTGCCACTGTCAATGGCACCGCAGGCAGCAGTAAATACAGCACACCAAGAACCAGCTGTTTCTCTACGCAGGCAAGCTACTTTCTTACTACAGCTTCCAGCCTCTTCTGAGGCTGTATCCAGGCCCACGGCTTGAAATACTGTTTTCCACTGTTTGAAATAACACGTGTTTTTGTACGAGGGCCGATGCTGCAGACAAACCTGGAAGTCAGAGGAATGTGTGTGTGGAACAGGCACAGTTTGCACAGTCTTTCTACAGTCTTCCTTAAAAATCTAACCCAAGTAAATATAATGATTTCATTCTTTCTGCCCTGAAAAACACTGAGATGATTTAAAATGTGATATTGTGAAAGATGATATGGTCTGACTACAGTTAAATAAAGGTGTTCACTTAGATCACACAGTAAATATTGTGTGACGTAAGTAGTGATGCGTTGCTGACAGTGCAAAGGAAAGGAAGGACGGCAACTCCAAAGAAGAATGACTGAAATTAAGTCTATGGCTTAAAATATCTTCCCATTGCTAAAAATTGCATTTTACAGCATTAAATCAAAGACAGGGAATCAGAGTTTAGACAGAAATCTCTTGGAAGCAAGCTGTGGATCTCAGAGTGTCTGGAGAGCATTCTGCATGGAGGCTGCACGGTCTTGTATAGAGAACCATGGGACTGGATACAGCATGAACAGCCAGCCACAACCCCAAAATATTTAAGAACATCAAATCCATGATTTTCCCAGTTCATTTTCCTAACTTACAGGCCTCCAAGTCATTAACTGTGTGGGCGAGGGTCTATCAGCTGAACTGGCCAGCCCTCAGCAGAGCTCCTCACGAGAAGCTCTTGGTGCTGCTGGGGGAGGCAGGGAATAGCACCAGGTTTATGGAGCCCTTCCGTGGGCTGTGGAAAAAAAACCCTTTAAAAACCTTGACAAATCAAGCCCCAAAAAGTCTTCAGGCTATTGTCTTGTTAAGACTACCCTGAAAATAAACTGAAAGAAGCTAAAGGTAGCATATTAGGTAGGATAGCGCTGGTAATAATGAATTGTAGGGATTATTGGCACAAAATACAAGAGGCTTATTTAAAAAGACATGAAAAGTCATTCAGTAAGTCATTACTAAGTTTCTTCTTACATAATATTGTGTAACAGCAACAAAACCAAAGTCAGTGATTATCTTCAAGTATTGTAAGTGGTAATAAAAGTTATTGTAGACTTTCCACAAGCTATGAATATTTTTGACATTAAGAGATGAAAGCATGACTTTGTTCCCCAAAATCATAAATCAAGAGGAGACTGGAGGGCTTGCGAAGGGAGGACTGTAAAGATGCTCAACATGAATGTAGTGGGGTTCTGCAGAGAAGAGCTTTCTGGGAACATGGACAAATGCAGATCACGGCTTTTCTTTAGGGCAGGAGAGTTCCTGAGGGCATGTTCCCCTCAGGAGGGTCAAGAGAGGAAACAAAGATTAGAAGACAGCAGAACACTTGCCAAGGGTCCACAGCAAAGAGATCCTCCAACAAGAGACACACAGTCAAGTGCAACAAAATCAGAGTAATAAAAGAAACAGAGGGTCAAATTATTGTCTTCTACTATTCTGTTCTCTTTTGCATAAAGATATTTAGTTCTTTCATTTTGTTCTAAGAAAATAAACTAAGGGAAGTTGTCTGTTGCAGAGTGACACTTTTCCATATGCAGAGGTCTCACCAGTACCTAGAAACCCAATCCAAACAGCTGACACATCCAGTGGGGATATGATGTTAAAACTACAAATACCCACAGACTATGTAACAGCTTTTACTGAACTTTGAAATAAGAGCAAAGTAGCTTTAAATGACTTGAAAGTTATAAAAAGAAAAAAAGACAAAAAAAAACAGAAAGAAAGATGAGATAGATTGTGGAACAATAGCCTGTTAAAATAACCTAGTCTAATTTTTATAGCTCCTCAAGTGCTCAAAACACAGCCAAATTTCCATGATGCTACTGACTTAATGCCTTTGAAGACTCATGCCAGCAGACTTCTCATATCTGAACAAAGAAAACAAAAGTGGATCTTTTCCATGAGTTACATACAAATCCTAAGTTAACAGGATCCAGATAAAAAGGTAGTAACAACTGACAAGATTAATAAACTCAGGCTTGCCCTTCACTTGTAAGCTCCATGTAGTTGTATTAAACAGATGTCAGACGCAGTTTTACTGCGCGAGTGGAGCCAAGCACCCAAGCTACCCTTAGTGCTGAGTCTTCTTGAAAAGATGGTATATTTCATTAGAACATATTTTGTGGTCCATACTTGTTGTTTCAGATACAGGTCAACAGAAGAGTCACTGGTCAAAAATGTTCCCTTCCACCCCTCCAGGTGACAGCATGAGCTACTTAAAACAAAGGTTAAGGACTGATTAGTGAGAAAGTGTCTGAAAAAATATATCCAGAAGACCTAAAGAATGTGGTAAGATGGGAGTTCAGCTACTACAACACAAGACCTCTGCTTGCCTCTGATAAAGCCCTTAAAGAGACGAGGAACAAGTGTAGCATCTGGCATTTACTAACACTGAGGAATGATTCCCAGCAAATTGCTGGCTTTTTCAGGCAGTATAGGGACTAACCAGCACTGCAGATAGACATTTCAGTGACAAAGCATGTATTCCTTGTTTAGCGTTCAAAATAGTCACTACATTTCCTCCCCCACACCTGCAAAAGGCCCCACCTAAAACTGGGCAGGGAGATGGTCTTCTGGTACCTATGTATAAAATGTGATCTAGCAATCCTAGGAGGTTCAAACATAACTCAAAAATATACCTTGTATATCTATACCTTATAGATTTCAATTTAGTGCTGTTCTGTGTATGTCAGTGAGAAACACATCTGATCCATAATGTAAAAATAAGGTCATCCTTCCCCTCTGCTCTGCCCTGGGGAGGCCACATCTGGAGCACTGGGACCGGTTCTGGGCCCCCCAGTTCAAGAAGGACAGGGAACTGCTGGAGAGGGGACAACAAAGGGCCACAAAGATGATGAGGGGTCTGGAGCATTTCTCTTATAAGGAGAGGCTGAGGGACTTGGGTTTTTTTAGTCTGAAGAGAAAACTCAGAGGGGCTCTAATCTAATCTCAGTGGTGCCCAGTGACAGGACAAGAGGAAACGGGCACAAACTTGAGTATAAGAACTTCCACATAAACATGAACTTCTTTCCCGTGAGAGTGGTAGAGTACTGGAACAAGCTGCCCAGAGAGGTGGTAGAATCTCCATCTTTGGAGACATTCCAAACCCACCTGGACATGTTCCTGTGCAACCTGTCTAGGAACCTGCTTTGGCAGGGGGGCTGCACTACCTGATCTCCAGAGGTCCCTTCCAACCCCACATGATTCTATGATTTGTCTGACACAAGAGATTAGAGCTCATTCCTACGCTGAGGGACCCCATGCTGAGGGACTGAAAACCCTAGGGTTTCTCAGGTGGCACTAGATGGTTATATACAGTTAACTCCCATCCTTGAAGTAGACTTTAGGGTGAACTAAATTGATTTTCAGGCTAATTGAGCAGGCACAAGGAGGTCTGCTTGGTGAGCTTACTCAGCTGGGTGTCATTCTGCTGCTACTGTCACGTCATGTGAGGTACCTTAAAGTATCTTCAGGCTCCAGCTGCCACACTCCAAGGCTGAAAATCTCCTGGAGACACAAGTCAGACCTAGCAGTGTCAGACAGATGTTTAAGACACTCCAGGATGTTTCAAATGTCACCAGAAACCTGTATTTTAGGCAGCTGAATGAAGAGCCCGGTGTGTCTTCAGACAGTTACGCGCATGTTGATAAGATATCTTAAACTTTGAGCTGAAGCCCATCCCTCTATTAACATCAACATTTGAACTATCCCTCTGAAATGAGTACTGACTGAAGTATGTACCACACGGAGAGAGACAAGTGCATGCCTAAAGTTGCTTCTGAGGGACTATAGTCATTTTTACTGCAAAAGGAAGATACACTGTGATAGAAGCTCTCATTAAGGTGATAAAAGGTAAGGACGCTGTTAAAAGTCAAATCAGACTGTTCAGAAGACAGGAAAATACCACAAAACCTAATTCCCTGTGGCAAAGCCACCCCTAGGTCCAATATTAGTATCGTTTATTTGAATTCAGCAATAGAATTAAATCTACCAAGGTTGATTTCACCTGTAAAAAAAAATATCAGAATTAGGCCCTGAGAATTAAAGAAAGCAAGCCCTACAAGACTGTATTTCCTTTCCATAACAACCTAATCAAAGCCAAAAGGATTACAATCCAACTTTCCTAACACAATTAAAAACATCTCTTAGAACTATCGCAGAAATATCTTCCTCCCCCTTCCTTGCAGAAAAAACCTGCCAATGCCAAAGAAACATGACACACACACAAATAAAATAGTCTGTATTGGCTTTTGAATAGTTTTCAAGAAAGTAGAACTTCAGTCCCAGAAGCCAAGTACTCAGGCATAATGCAAAATAATAGTCTACAACAAAGCTATTTAACTCTTGTGGCTGCAGCAGCAAACCTTGGAAACCTGTGTCAGGAACGACACGAGCTCGGATTCCACCTGCCCACGGGGACATTCAACTGAACACTGCCACCTCCCCCAGCTTATATTTCAGCTCTTACACCATCACTAGCTATATAGTTTGGTTTATAATCTAAAGCAGCAGAAAGAGGAGAATGGCTTTGTCTTTCAAGCAGCAGGATTACCAACTGGCTGATCTTAACCAAGCATCTGTTTGAAACAGGGTCTTCATGTCTTCTTGGGTTAAACTCTCTGAGAAACTCTAAAATTGGAAGAGTTCTTCCCTGTCCCAACTTTGTAAAAGTTGTACTTGGTGACTGGCATTTGTGTGATGATGATGATAGGCTTCTGTGGGAGCAGCCAGAAAAGTTTCTTTAAAACTAGGAAGGTCATTTCAGGCCTTGTGGGGCCATGCATAGGACACAGCTCCACAGAGGTGAACAAACCTTCTGGAGAGCACTATTTCTCTCATCTCCCCAACAGATATGAACATACTTTGTTTCTGCCTTTGGAAAAGCATTAGAAAATACTTCTCACTGCTGGAAACATTTAGAGCTTGTAGGTTATGCATGTTGTAGCTGTAGGAGATGCTCCATAAGGGTCAGGTCCATTTTGGACATGCCAAAGATTGATTTCCCCATGTGTGAAATAAACCACATCAAGAAGACTTAATATATGTGCACGAAAAGATGTGGGATCACTCACTCGAAAATGATCACACAACAGCAACATAAAACATTTTCTTTTGATAAAACACCAACACAAGCCCAGGACTTTGTTAAAGAAGCGTATGACCACTTGAAAGCAAACTTTTTAGAAAGGAGCATTCCCATGCTGATGCACAGGACTTTCTAAATACATTTAGAAATAAAACAAAGTTTTCTTCTGAGGCTTTTAATCCTAAACCTGAGGTTTTGACTCCTCCTTTAATGTCATTATCTCTAAATTAGTTTCCTATTTCCTAATGCAACTACTTTGCATTATAATGAAAAGCACACATGAGGTCAAGGCACTTGTGCTTGAAGCAAGATCCACAAAGTCCAATTTTAACAGCAACCTGCAACCACTGGCTTTTATGTTGCCTGGATGTTTTCATGACTGTGTTTTATCACCGACACCAAATCCACTCTGAGACATCACTATTTTCTTTATTCCTTGTTTATTTTCACAAATATGTAAATATAGAAATATTAAAACACAGAACTTAATTACTTTCCCTGATATATCACACTTAGTTAATGACAGAGAAGTTTCCAGGCTGCTTGATTATTATTACAGAATTTTTCCTTTATCTGTCATAAACCTTTTCCTGCTCTACCTGACTAAAAGGCTTCAATTTCTCTTTTAACACCAGCTAGTGTTATGCTACTTCATGTAAATATTATGAGATCAAATTTTTTGGACTGCTCCATTTTGCAGACCATTTAACAGGTACTTCCTCTGGAACACCAAGGCCAAAAATAAACAGACTCAAATTAAAAAAAAAAGTGAGTGTGCCACACTATTTTTGAGGCCAGGAGGGCAAACACCCACCTGGAAGAGGAGGAGGGATAGGAGAGCCAGGGGAGGAAGGTCTCTGCCTTGCAGCCTTCCCACTGGGTACAATAATAAGGGAACTGCTGTGCTCTCCTTAAAGCCTTTTAGAATCAGACACCTCCAAGCATAAAGTTCTTTTGCATCTTAAGAAATCCAAACTAATATTTTAGTGCCAAATTAGCGTACATGAATTCTTTATAAACATGTCTACTACGTCTAGGTAACTGGCAGCTACAAGAGCTCAGAGATCTGAGCCTCTTTTTTCAGTCATTTCTTGATGGAAGTAGCCCCTCAGGTCACACACGGGTGCTGTGGTGTGTCACTTCACTACACCAGGCTTATAGCCTCAGATACACTGGGTGGATACAGATCTCCTCTGTCCTCAGCCAGAAGTATCCGTCTTGAAGACAAGCTGTACGTCCAGCTTCTGAGACTACATGTAGGCTAAGAAGCCCTGGACAGAAGTATAAGGACTTCACATTTCATGCAGAGCATCAGGGCATGGTGTCCATTCTGCTCTGTGATGTGTTCCCTCATTAGTATCTTCACCTGAATTTCAATTCTTTTCATTTTCTGCTCTCCTTTGCCTGCTCTTTTCTAAACTGAATGCAAATACTGAGTTCAACTTAAATTCTTAAAAAAAAATAAATGCCAGCAATCAAAAAATCAGACAGATCAAGTTCTTAAAATCCCACACTGAGTAAGAAACATTAAGGCAGTGGCAAGGGAATGCGCAAGAGACAAGCTCATGCGTCTAAGCACAAACATAACCAAAATGATTTTGCAAAAGCAAGAGGTGAATAAGAACAGATTTCCTAGAAACTTTCATAAACTCATTTGTCACAGCAAAAGTACGCGTCACACGCAGCGGGATTCTGGCCAGAGATTCTGAGCCATTATAAAAGCAAGAAGGTTTACTTTTTCAGACACTGAGCCCGTTCCCAGTACGGCCAGGGGAAGCTTGCAGCACACAACAGATGCATTTGGAAAACATCCCAACAAGCTCATCACAGTGTTGTGATAGTCCCTGTGTTATATCTATCAGGTGATCATTAAGCATATTTCAGTGACATAATTTAAAATTAATCAGTCAATACAAGCATCAGTCAGTAAGAATTCTAAGCTTTTTACATGTACATTTCAAAACTTGTTAAAAACATTCCCTAGAACTAAAGATGAACCATGGCTGCACACATACTGACTGATGCCTTTATACACATTAAAAACACGTGTCTTTCTTTACATGGCTTGGACGTCATAAGCTGATATTTTTCTAAGTATATTTTTTCAAGCCAGCTTTATGTTCCAGTTGTTGTAGAATGCTGGTGGCTTAATCTATCTTCTTTTTCCCCTAAATTCTTCATAGCTGATGACACAGGGTCCATGTCTTCAGGACCTACTTGACTGATTTATTATTTTCTCCTTTTAAATTAAGTAGCAGTTGTCTTAAATATCTTAACTGGTAGAAACTATGATTCTGAAAATGGTAAATAATGTTCAAATGAGCACTAAAGATGTTTTGTTTCCTGGAGAACTTATTGATGGAATAAAGAAGGCCAAAGACACAAAGAAGCAAGGGGAGAAGAACAGACAAGAGACTGAGGAGCCCACTCTGGTTCTAACAGGAACATTTTGAAGTTTCCCACAAGGTGCTGAGCTCCACCAGAAGTATTTTAGCTGAATGTGGTGTGTCAGGGAGACTCAAGGCTGGATTACCTTTAACACCCTCCCAAGTAAAAACTGAAATTAAATCCGTGAGCAGCACTTCCTCCCTATCTTAAAAGCATGGAGATTTCTGAAAGAGGTCTCAATGTTTCCAGCATATGGCTGGTGCAGAACCAAGCCCAACTGCTGATATTCACCACACATGAAAATGGCCAAAAACCCAACATGGAGTGGAAACAGAAAAATATATCTGCCCAATATTCTCAATATTTTAGAGATTCTAAGTTCTGTTGAAACTGAAATGATTCTCATAGTTGGGTCATGAGAGTAAAAAATGCTTATGCAGAAGAACAAAGCAGATTTTTTTTTTTTAATCAGAATAAACATCATATGTGTCCTGAAGAGGAGCCCTTAAATAAAAAAAAAAGCCCTTAAGACAAAAAAGCAGTCTTCTGGGAACTAATTCTCTGAAGCGATATTAGCAGGGCTAAGTGGTTCATACCAACTCTTCAGCCCCAAGCCACTGTTTCAGAGGTTTTAATTGTTTTTCCTGACCTCCGAGCAATCTGTAATTACAGTGCTGGCAGTTGCATTATCCTTCTACTAACACAATCTTACTAACATTATTCAAAAGGCTCTATAAATACACTACTGCAAGCTGAAATTTATTTTCTATAATTTATCCTATAAATCTATTGTTTACTGCACTCAAGAATGGGCGCGGCAGCTCTATACTGCCAGAAATCAAGGGAAGATGCTTAAACTATACTTATGTTTAAACAATTTTAAACACAGAAGCCACCAACAAAAATGCCAAAAAGTAATGGAATCTCCACACTTGCACGGTTCAAAAAATCTTTGAAGAAAATACACAGAGCTTAACATTTCTTGTTAAAAGTGAGAGCCTGTTGCTTCCCATTTTTTTTGATTTGAGCAAAGACTGAGGCACCCACTAGGTTCTGGTGTGCTTGTCTGCTGCAGCTACAAGGAAACCCTTATGCCAGAATCTACATAAGTAGAAATACATATGGCAGGGAAGGGCTGTGTTGGAAATACAGTATTTTTGCTGGTTTTTAATGGCTTCAGTCAGTACTCAACAAACTCAAACCATTTATGAGCATTTCCAACCTGCAAATGACTATGTACGTGAACATCTACAGAACTATTGACTTTACAGAGCCCTTCTTGAGGATATTGCACACGAGTCCTTAAAGAAGAGAAAACAAAATGGCAGGGAAGTTAAGTGACATGCCCCAGTGTGTACACAGACAGAGAGACTGTACCAACAACCATCCTCAGACACCCAGCCTGAGTTCCCACTGCCAAAACACCCCAGGTATCTCCCTCCTCCCCCTACAGCAAGGGATGGGGTGCCAGACTGCTGGTGGGAGACGTGAGAAGGAGCTTTACCAACAGAAATAAAACTGGACCGTGGGTTCAACAGTCACTCAGGTAAGGCAAACGTAACCAGGTAACTCCAGAGAAAACAAATTATCTTGAAGAGATGAGCTTAGAAAGCGAAGGATTGCGAGCAACCTACGACAGCAGAGTAAGCGCTGGGCACGCGCCCCAGAGGGAACACTGCCTTTCATTTGCTCAGAGCTCTGCAAACCAGGGACCGATGCCTCTGCCCCAGACACAGAAACCATGAGAGAACACAGTCCTGGGGGACACAGCACCTCCTCACGTCCCCCCATCCCCTCCCTCCTCAGGCACACACAAAGGTCACGGGAGACACGAACCCCCCAAGGAATATGGCGGGACACGAGGCAGGCTGTGGGGAGAAGGGGCAGGCACAGGGCTGGATTTCAGTGCTGCAGAATAAAGAAAGGAAGGGGCAATTAGCCTCTGCTCATAAAACTCCTCACAGGGTCTGTGCAACATTTCCTCCTAAAGAGTCCCCTTCTCTTTGTGAGCTTTTATTTTTGATGATATATTAGTGACTGGCAGGTCAGTAAATGCAGGTTTGCCGTTTTTGCCATTTCTTTCAGAAAATGAGTACACAATGAATACCTACAGATGCATCTAGAAGTTGTTTTTGCCATTACTATTGCTACTGACGCTACTCCTTATTGCTACAAATAGTTCTTATTGCCAATACTATTGCTAATAGTTTTAGCCTGATTGAGCTTTGTTTTCACTGATACTGCTTTTCTCGAAGTTTAGAATTCTGATTTTCTTTTGTCTGAGGAAAGGGAAACGGGTGCAGTGCTGATAGCAGTTAATGCATGCACCAGTGCTGCTCCACACTCGCCGTGTTTCCTGTGATACCAGCCCTGGGTTTGGGCCATTTTTCAGCCCGAAAACCGTGCTGCCTGGTACATCTCACCACTTAAGCCACAACTGTCACCTCCTCTCAGCTCTGTCACTGAAAGCAAAGCAATCCTGGCATAAGATCACAAACCGAATTTAAGCAAAATACATTCTGCTTCCATTTTCCATGGTTCTGGCCAAGAAAAGGGTTTTGTGGACCCCTTTCCGGCTCCGATTTAATTTTGGTAGTCTATTTTTTTCTTGCTCCTGAAGCAATACAACTTTAATGCTATTTTCTTACTACTTGTCCCAACCTTGCTCTGGATTAAATCTTTCTTCAGGATTATGTTTAACAAGAGTTCTCAAGGCACAGCAGTTCTCCCACATTTTACGTCCCAGTTATACGTACTTAAACATCAAGTTTTTATATATCTCTTCTTTGTAGTTACAGCAATTTACTATTATATACTATCCAGAAACTTTTTCTAACCTTTCCATTTGTATTCTGTTATAACTTTAGATAAATTCTCCTGCTTGTCCAGCTTTTAGTTTTCCCTAAAACTGAGAAAAAGAGCAGTTTGTTTCTGATTTACTGGGTCACAGGGATCTCCAGTACGGTTCCAAGACCCAAGATTAAAGACAGAAAGAGGGAAGGAAGAGCTGATGTGCTTTTCAGAGCACAGCACCGCACTCTCAATACAGATTGAGGGGGTGGATTATTGACTTCAATTTGTGAAATAAACCTCAGTGACATGAAAGACTGAGTGTGTTTACCTCTACACTAGCTATAACTGTATTTTTTTAAGTCATCCTCACCATCTTGCATGTATTCAGTGGGGATGAGGAAGCCCTTTTCCCACCTTTCTGACACCTGGATTTGTGTAGAGCAAATCTACACTAGAGCTGCCCAACCTTGTATTCACAAGCACTTCACGTTCCCAGAAAATGTTTTTAAAAATCTCAAAATCTCAATTGCTTCGGTTCCCTCTTAAATGTCAGGGAGAATATATCTGCCTATGTTAGGTTAAACTACCTGTGTATCACTGTGTGCTTCAAGCAATTTTGGAAGAATACGAGACCTTAATTTTCTTACTCTCCATTGACAAAGACTACTGCAGTAAGGCAGACTTGTATCATGGCAACAGCATCTTCTGATTGGAAGACAGGGACAACCTAAATTCTGCCGTCAGCGTAACATCAAGGTAGCTTCGCTGGCTTTCTGCTCCATGTGTACAGCTTGGTCTTCAGTTTTTGATTAGACAATTTATTTCTGTTACCAAGCAAAAAGATCCTCTTGGTGTCCAAAGTGATGACGGGATTCGGAGAATGGTAACGCTGTGGTGGAATAACAGTATGAAAAGGAAGAGCTAGAGCCAGTTTTCCCATCAGCTTTACAACCACTATAAAAGCCCAAGTCAAATGCTGAGAACTGTTACAATTCTTTAAATAGCTTCAGCCAAAAACTTAAGTCTAGATATCCAGAAATAGCATTGTAGTAAATTTTGTATAGGGGAGGGCTTTAACAGACTTTCTATTCACTCTTAACTACAGAAAAAGAACATGTGTTATAATTGTCCTCTAATTCTTGAAAAGGAAAAAGGCAAAAGTGTAAGCTACCAGCCACCAAAGTGCAAACAGTATTTTTAGAAGCAGATAATAAAAGTAAAGGAGAAGGAATGAAAGCAGCACTGGAAAGCAAGGATGCAGAACAGAGTGGTATTTTAATATTTTCTGTCAGGATCACTTCAGAGAGGGTTAATTTCTGGGTATGCTGCTTACAAGGGACATGAACAAATTAAGCACCATCTGTTGTGCATGGTGGAAACCACAAGCAGAACAACAGGCGATGTCTGGAGAAGGGACCATGTTCCTTCGGGGAAGCTCCAGCAAACCCTGGGACAACAACATGAGGCAGGGCTCCAAGGCATCCTCCTCCCCGCTGGAGGATCTCAACACGCGTTACCGACACTCAGCACACTCTCTACCACCAAGGAAGCTGGAGAACCCACTGTTCCTGCTATTAACAGATTGCAAAAAGGAATCACAGAATGGCTTTTGCAGACCTTGAGAGTTCCTGAAGAGGTGGGATGCGAAGAGGCAGAAAACGGGTCAATGCCCCATCTGGCAGCTAATTTCTTTCTGGATAAAACTGTTGTAATGACCTCAGTAGCACCAGTAGCTTTTGAAACCAAGTTACCAAACTTTAACAGAAAACAGCTGTGTTTCATCTGCCAATGGGTGTTCTTTGCTCAAATGGCCTGTTTCAGAGCAGGAACTTCAGTAACCAAGTGCCCGGCTGCAGGCACTGGCGCCCACGGGTCTGCAGCACCACCACCAAAAACTACTGCAATATCAAATACCCTTCCAGTGCTTGAAGTTCTTGCAAAGCTACCTACGCTCCTGAATTTCTTTACTAAAAAACAACCCCTTGCAAATTCTGCACATGCACCACCACACAAGTGATTCCATTAGCATATGTTGGGTATAAATCTATTAATGGTGAATTGCAGACCGTGTACAGAACTAATGATTTTGCAGCAAGTCACATTGCTGGTGGGGAGGTTTTGAAGTTGCAAGAGCAGGTTAGAATCACAGAATCATTCAGGTTGGAAAAGACCCTTGGGATCATCAAGTCCAGCCATCAACCCCACTGTACAAAGTTCTCCCCTACACCATATCCCCCAACACCACATTTCAACAACTCTTAAACACATCCAGAGATGGTGACTCCACAACCTACCTAGGCAGCCTATTCCAGTCTCTGACCACTCTTTCTGTGAATAATTGTTTCCTAATGGCCAGCCTAAACCTACCCTGTTGCAGCTTGAAGTCATTCCCTCTTGTTCTCTCACTAATTACCTGTGAGAAGAGACCAGCACCAACCTTTCTACAGTGTCCTTTCAAGTAGTCGTAGAGAGTGACGAGGTTTCCCCTCAGTCTCCTCTTCCTCAAATTAAACAGCCCCAGCTCCTTCAAACACAGGTTCAACACAGAAATACCATGTTTTTTTCCAATGAGCAGCCCCATGCCCTAGGAGACCCCATCCTCAGTAGCTCACTTACTCGTTATACACCAAACGGGTAATTAAGCCACTGATCCCATGCCGTGTTCCTGCTTCCCATGGGAGCTCAGCAAACAGCAGCATGTGCTCCCCTACAGCCCATCCCACAGCACCCCAGGCTTTCCTCCACTTGAAGACTATGTATTTCAGTGACCAAAAGCTGCTGTACAATTAAAAGGTAATTGAGTTCTTTGTACGAGCCTCCCTCCGTGCTGCGAGCAGATGCCAAGCAGAGATCATCCAGTGCCTGAGCAAATACAACCATTGCCCCCATCAGGTACCACACCATTGTGAGGCACACCATCATTAGCAGACCCAGTCAGCAAACTGATAACCAGATTGTAAGACTGATTTTCTGCTTTACTTTTTGGAAGAAGAGTAATCTGTGAAATGGCTATTCACACAGGTGGTCACCCCTGGATTCTTGCATAGCTGAGAAAGGGATATTCTCTGAACTGCCCTCTGAAAAAGCTTATTTTCATCATTTTTGTCTAAACACAGAGCTGAAGGATCAGACCTTGAAGTTTATGTACCCCAGCCAGATGCCCAGGGTAAGCAAGGGTGACACCAGCCAGGAAATTGAACCCCTCTGCCAGAGCAGCCACATCAAAACATCAAGGTGAAGAAGTGGTATTGCCAAGGTACTTCTCAAACAAGAAGTACTGTTCAGAAAGAAAGAAAACATTTGCCTGAAAAAATGGCTATTCTCCAAACCCATCAGGAGCTCAAAGTTTTAAAGATTAAAAAAAAAATACACATTCATTCATATAAATAGATCTAGTTGCATTTCTGGACTTTTAGTCTTATTAGGGAGGCCAACAACAAAATGTTTATTGATTTTGGTCAGACATTTAGAGCTTACGTAGACAATACAAGCAGGAAAGCCAGGCTACACGGAGCTAAGGAGAGCTCATCACATCACGTCCTGTTCTTCAAAATTACAGACCTTAGTGGGGGCTTTTCAGGCTAAGTGATTGAATGCGTTCTGAATTCATTCTTTCATGTAAATTGACTTAATGTTCCTCAACACGCTTGTGTACACAAAAAAACATAGAGAAGATGCCTCTTTGGATTTACCAAAAATAAAAATCTGCAATCGATTAATCCATCTTCCATCTTGTCATCACTTAGACAATGCAGCTGAAGAGGTCTCTGCAACGCCTGCTGTCTCTGTCCCTGGAGGTCTGCCACCACCAGAACGGTTAGGAAAGTTAAGCCGAATTAACTAAACATGAAAAATAAAAATGCATCAGTAAAAATGCATTAATCCCAAAGGTGCAGTCCCTCATTCACAAGCAAAACTGCCTTAATTCCTCAGTACTTTAACTCCCAAAAGGAGCATCTAAACAAGGCTTTGGTGCACTTAAACTAATTCACTTTCACTTAACACCTTCACTTAACACCCTCCTGTGACAAAGCAATGCCAGCAGAACCCTCAGCATAAACACTTCCAGGAACACAAACATCTTAGGGTTTCTCTCAGGCAGCGGGCTGTTCTCCGAGCAGAAGTCCTCTTCTGACAGGGGAAGGCTCATCTCCATTCAGATGGGTCCATGGCAGATGCCATCAGAAAAAAAACCAACCAACCCAACACCAGCCAGCCTTGTTTCAGATTCTTCGATGTAGTTGTGGCTAAGAACTTCAAGAACTTCTAAAAGAGTGTAGGTATATTATCCTCCTGCTTCACACAACAGCACATGTGTCCTGGTTTGAGCATGAGCATATCCCTCCCCCACTCCCCAGCAGCGATCTCTGGGGAGCAAGGGGCTCTCCTCCCCTCTTCTCGTTTACAGACACATTCACAGGGGGGCACCCCCTCCCTAAAACTCACTGCTCACGCAGCATGTAGCCATCACAAGCAGTGACAATTGGCAATTAACAAAGTGTTTCCTTGAAAGAGATGTTATGGCCCTGAGAGCACCCTGACTGGCCCTGCCCAACCCCTCTGGGGCTCCCCCCACCCTGTCCACAGCCCAAGACCCCATTCCACACCCCCTGAGGCCACCAGTCCTTTCCCCAGTGATGCCACAGCAGGACCAGCCTCCAGCTCCATCCCTGCAGGTCTTCTGGGAGTTCCCCACCACATCCAGCTTGTCTCCAGCCCTGCCTCTGCCTTCCTTGGCTTCCCTGAGCAGACCCTGGCACCAGACCATCCCCTGGAGATGGCCCCATCACCACCCCCTGCTCAGCCCCAGAGGGATGCACCCCACGGGACGGGCATGTCCTTGTCAGCCCTTGCTGCTCCCCAATGGGAGACAATTTACTTCACAATGATTTATTACTAAAATGCAACTTTCTAGTAGTCGTTTGTAAAAATGATGGAAAAGTTAAAAGTATTACAACTGCTCCTCTCCTGCTATTTATACATAAAGCTACTAGAAGTATTACTTGGCACAAATTCATTAACAAGTTCCTTGAAGAGATACTGGAATGTTTACTGGTCTGCAGGGACTGGTATTTTTCCAGTTCACTATTCCCTTTAAATTGTTTTGGTTTCCATTAGCTATAAAATCCTTATATTTTCACAGGGATGCAAACAGTAAGAAATATATATTTTTTTTTCCCAAAAGAGGCAGCTGAAAATGACCAACACCAAATACTTGATTTTCTTACCTTGTCCTTTCCCTGGTCTTCCCAGATCAGTCCAAACCTAGTTTTCATGACACTTTATGGATTACATTACAAATTATATTATAAATTTGCTTTCAAGTCTCATAGAGATTTCACACTTCTTTTTCTCTGCACTTTCACAACAAAATTCCTTTTCATTTCCCTAGGGGACAAACTCCCAGACCAGCTGAGAAAAACTCGGAAGTAGTGAAACGCTGTGATTCCTCTTGTACCTGAAACCTCACATTGCCCTGTTTTCTCAATAATATTGTATAGAGACACTGCATAAAATGTCATGAGGCAACTCTGTGCTGTTGAGCCTGCAGGATGGGAGATGAAACGTTAAACTATCTAGTGACATGTGTTGTTTGCTACCCCCAAAAAGTTCATCCCAATGACAACTACATTTTGGTTGTAGAAAGCATCTTCCCCCACCATGGGCATTGCCATCACCAGTTCCACCTCAACAGCTCAATTGCTCCCAAGCAATGTCACGTTCAGTCTCACAGAAATAACTCATCACTAACTTTGTCAAGGGAGTGTGTCATGGAAGCTGAAGAGGCAATTCATTACAGGACAGCAACACAGAGCAAGATCTCCTCCCCTGAATTCTGAATGATGCCTGAACTGCAATTAAGCGCACACCCCCAGAGCACAAGGCATGGCAATGAAAAGGCTGGAAGTCTGGCTGGAAGCAGTCGAATATTCCATTTGTGTCCTGTGCGTAACCAGCTTTATGACCTCTTCTTGATTTAAATTATATTGTATAAAAATAAATCAATCCGTCCTTCTAATATATATTACACTACATGAGTATTCCTCCGATTACAGCGCCCTGTGGCTAGAACTAGCTTTCCCAGGGCTGCTGCCCACACTGCCCCATGCACCAGCCACCCTTACAGAAGAATTTAATGAACAAGCCGGTTCTCGCAGTCAGAGGGTGCATTTGCTGCTTGGACCAAAGGCTCAGCTGATGAATTCAGAGGAGCCAAGCACACAACCTGAAGCTTTCCAACTGCATTTTTTTTTCCCCAGTAACAAAAATATTAAGGCCTGTAAGTTGCAGGGGAGCCTGGGCAGCCCCTGACGGCTGAGAGCAGAGGGTGTAAGTCACCCGGCGTGGTTACAGCAATGCCAGCACCCGCACCACGCAGAAAATTCTACTTGGATAGATATTCCAAGGCACCCACCTTAGCCAAACTCTGCAGCTTTCTGGAGCGCAAGAATATTTCTAGCTAATTTTGACACTGCTTTTGACCACTAAGCAGCAGCACAGGATGCTGAATCAGATGAAAGGAGACTGCTTCTCCCACGTGATACTGAACCTCAGAAATTGCATATTCTAAAAGTCAGTTTAAAATCTGAATGAAGTTTTGGACTTAAGTTCATACTCTACTGAAATTTCTACAGATATCTCTAATCATTACCCATTTAAGACAAATAAAAAGCCTTATTTAAGTGCTGAGGGGAACTGATTTTCACATGGAATGTGTACTAGGGTGCAATCACAGGTTTCCATCACTCCTGCATGCTGCAGCACAACAGCTCTTTTTGCTCAGTGGTCACCAGGCAGCTTCTGAAGTCTCAGAGATTCCCCATGCCAGGCTAGAAAACTAAAACCCAAAATATTTTCCAAATTGCCTAGTATCTCTCAGGGGAGAAGTTGGCTCGATGAGCAAAACACCTTTTGGTGATCAAGGGGCTTTGGGGGTTTTGTACATGTTTAGAAAGTGTAGGGCCAAGCTGTCATAACTCCACTGCTTCCCGAATCTGAGGGAGCTATGTCAGGGATAAGTCTGTGCCCTGGCAGCCTGGAGCCAGGCAAAGGAATATTGCTGCAGGAGAACAAAAAAGACATGCTATTAGTCTCTGTCTTTGGGTTTACGTTCGTTTCCTTTCATGTTTATACATTTATAGGGCCACGAGGATGATCAGAGGGATGGAGCACCTCTCCTACAAGGACAGGCTGAGAGAGCTGGGGTTGTTCAGCCTGGAGAAGAGAAGGCTCCGGGGAGACCTTAGAGCAGCCTTTCAATATCTGAAGGGGCCACAGGAGAGCTGGGGAGGGACTCTGTGTCAGGAAGTGCAGTGACAGGACAAGGAGCAACGGTTTTAAATTGGAAGAGGGGAGATTTAGATTAGATACCAGAAAGAAATTCTTTACAGCGAGGGTGGTGAGACACTGGAACAGGTTGCCCAGGGAAGTCCTGGATGCTCCATCCCTGGAGGGGTTCAAGGCCAGGTTGGATGGGGCTTGGAGCAACCTGGTGTGGTGGGAGGTGTCTCTGCCCAGGGCAGGTTGGAACTTGATGATCTTTAAGGTCCCTCCCAACTCAAACCATTTTATGACTTAGGAACCTCGGAAAAAATCTCTTCATAGTTAAAGGGTATATTTGTTAAGTTTCTCATCTATATGCTCAATCCTAGTGAAAATAACATTAATTAGTAGATGTATATTTATTAAAGCTGATGTCCTGTAGGAAATATGAGGCTGCACAAGGAAGGTAATGGCCTTGTGCATCATAAATGAACCTGTATTTCTCAGGTTCATTTAAACGTAATAAGCTAACATTGCTACTCCCATTAAGACCTTTGGAAATGTAATTAAAAGCTCAAATGACTACTAACATGATTAAACAAAGAATAAGGAAGGTTATTAACTAAGCTTATTAAAGACATTTCACATTCTAACCTGCTCAGTAATAAATCACACTGAATTTTTTTAAAAGCATATCAGCAGGCAAGCAATTTTACCATTATCCTGTTCAGCAGAAGATTAGTGCTGGAACACAGTTCAGTAATAATTGTGCTGTAGGTTTTTTGGGTGGTTTTGCTTAGCAAGTCTCTATTCCTTTGCTAATGCAGTAGAGGGAGCTCTCTTTAAAATGCCTATAATCTTAACTCTGTATGTGCTTGTAACTCGAGTTTGTTCTGGTCTGTGCAGAAGGAGACAGATTCCATGGAATACATTTATGCATGTGCTAAAATATACATCACTGTAAAAGTGCTTATCTAATTAAGGAGTTCTTCAGTAATTGTTATTTTCCCCATGAAAAGCAACACTATATCAAATTACCTCCCAAGCACCTTCCCCACTGACCCTCTGTGGATGGAATCACTTCCCCTCCGTTTGCTGTTGCTCTGCTTAAACGTTCAATACTATATAAATATTTATTTATATGACAGCCTATGTATCCACATGCATATATATCATACCCAGTAATAGGTAACCCATGCATTCATGGGTTTTATGCATATTCATTCATATGCATTCATTCATGCATATGTATATATGCCACCTATATTATACACATGTGTACATGTGGGTATGAGCATATATGAATATGCCATGAATTAGTGGAAAAATATGCCTTATACGTGCATATGTAGAAAGGTTTAGTGACTTTGCCTCACATCACATCATATTCCAACAACAACCTCCATAGCCTTTGCAGGGCACTATCTTGAGGATACCAATTTCTGCAGCTACAGCTCAAATTCCACGTTTAAGTTTTTGCATTTGGTTTTATAAATATATACATGTTTTTGAACGCATAGTCCTGCGTATTTTACACACTAGTTACCACCTCGGCAAGTCTTATCTACAAATCTGACCTGCAGGGATTTTTTTTTTTTTTTAAAGTTTTCTTCTAAATGACCAAACAGTATGAATGCTACCTCTGATATCTGTTGTGCCACCACTAGAAACACCATTCAACCATGAGTCTCCGCAGACAATTTCCCTCAGAGTTTTATCAGGCAGAATATTCCGGAGCCCTGTCCTTCCCACCTCTTCCTCATAAAGCACCCACAGACACCCTCTGTCTTGCCCAGGACTGGAATGGAGAGAACTAGTTTCTACTTACTTTTGGTTCTTCCTACTTATATTTTTCAAGCAATGGCACATTAGACCCCTTTCAATTTATTCTGAATTCTAAGAAATGAGGAGGATTTGCCATCAAAATGGTAGAAATCTATCTAAAGCCTCCCCTATGAGGGCATGGAGCAAGTCAGCAGGGCCTGTTAACAGAAAAATATTTATCTTTAATAATAACAATCTCTAATAAAATCTTTGATCCTTTGATAAATTCTATGTAATAGATATGTTTTCCCCTCCAAATACCTAAAAAATATTTATTAAAGACATCTGGGTTTTCTGGCAACATTTAATAAATTTCCACTGCGTAACAGGCCAAAAGAACTTTTGAAGAGACTAATAAGAAGCGGTGTCTTAAGTACAATAAACAAAATTCCTGGAACAGTTTCACTTCATCAGAATAGCTTTCTTGTATCTTTTAACTTCTCTTATCAACTCTCCATACTGTATAACTCTGAAGCAACCTATACTATATGGATTGTTCCATCTGTTAAGCTGGGGTTTCTTCCAGCATTCCTTAGGTACGTTTGAGCTTTGGCAGGGCTTATCTCCACTCTCGGGGCAGCAGAGTGAAGCCATCAATCTCTAAATAAATTGATCTTCTAAATAAATAATCTTCTAAATTAATTCTATGATAATATAAGAGCCAAGACTTGACATTGCCCATTTCCATGCAGTTGCCCAGAAAGACCCCAGGTGCCCACACCAGGGATGCAGCACTGTCCCAGCAGGGTCTGTGTGTTGGGGGACACAGCCAAGCCAGGGGGTACTTACAGAGCCAACAGCACCGAAGGGCTGTTCACAACAGGGAACTTAAATATTTACAGCCAGAGGTACCTCATGGTTCTTCCACAGTACACACAGCTTCTTGCTTTAAAACTCTTGTATCACACCAGCTTCACTTCACGAGTGCTCTATCCATCACCATTACCCCTCTGAAATCCATCAAACGCCTCCATCTACCCTTTCTCAGAGCAGGTGAGAGAAAGAGCAGGCAAGCCAACAGAACAGACCTTTAGTTAAACGCTCATTTTAATGAACATACTCAGCTCTTCTAATAAAATTTGGGTCTTCACCATTCTCCTCAATTTTGACCTTGAAACCTGAATCTGATGAAAGGAAATGAAAGTTCCTACCTAGGTTGGATCTTGCCAGAGAAACATAAAATATCTTGCACCCCTGTACCCCGTTGACAAAAGATGCTTATCTTGACAACTAAAAATTGTTACAAAATAAAAAAAGAATAATCTTACTACACTCTAAAGGTTTCAAAGAAAGTAGTACCTGCAATCGATACAAAACCCGTCAAGGAAGGCTGGGAGTACTTTAGAAACAGAGGTAACAAACATTGCAGGTTCAGGCTATTTCTCAGTCATGCTAAATTAGCTTCCATGGGCTTTTTATTACACAAAGTACATCACTTTTGTCCATAATTTGTTTTGTGCTCTTATGTTGTATCAACACTGTGCAAAGGTAAATTGATTCATATTGTATTTTTGCACTATAATACTTCTTTCTTGCCACAGAAAAATCCTTGTTCCATCTGCTCCTGCCATTAAGAATTCATTATCTAAGTCTGAAGGTATCACCCTGTTCTGTTCTCACCTCACTGTAATCCTGACAGATCACAGCAGAACAAGGAGAGGAAATGCAGAAAAAGTCTTTAATACACCTGAAATTACACTTTTATTCCAGCTACTGTGGGGGATATGCACATGTCTCAATTAGCGACAATAATAGAAGACTCTCTGCGTGACATCCTTCATAACTAAACAATTTTTGAGAAGTCGCCCAGTAGGAAGTCTAGGAAGCTCACTCGTCCATCTATCTGGACCTATTCTATCTATCTGGACTGGAAAATAACATAAGGCCCTAATATAGACTTGTGTTAGCAGAGCTCCAGGGGAACAGCACCCCTGCATGTGGCTCAAGGGAGTTTCCAGAGGGTAGATATTCTATTTCTGTGTATAACAGCTCCCACAGAAATCCCTGGCAACCTTCAGCTGTGCCAGTGTCACCCAGAGAAGGGCACAGACCCACTGTGGAGCTCCCATTTGATCTACTCACACACGAGATTTCTGAGGCTGATGCCCTTCGTCTCCTATGAGCAGTGCCATCAAACACTTAGTTCTGAAAGTCCAATTGTCTGTTCCTCCACTGAACACTAATGAAGAAAACAATTATAATTTTGAATAACCATGGACTACAAATCTCTTTAGAATTGGAGAAAAATAATCAAAGAATGGCTTATCATAAATAAAAGAATAATAATAAACAGGGAATACAAGAAAAGTGTATACTTTACTAGCATTTATCATTTGTATTATAGAATTCAGTGGCAAATATGAATATATCTAAGAAAGCTCTAAGAAAGGGGGGATTGGGAAGTCATTGACTAGAGTATGGAGCTGAGCACTGAAAGTACAGATTTTTTTTTTGTATAGATGAAATGACGACTAAGCTCAAGCCTTCAGTATTTTCCACAGGACTATTGCTCTGTACCAGCACTCAGCTTGGCCACCGTGAAGGAGTTTGTCCGGCTGTAGGGCTGTGTCAGCTCCCTCCCCACAGAGGAAAGCCACACATTTCTACACTTCTCCTCCTACATCAAGAGCATACAAACATATCTAAATTATAAGGTCACATCAGGCCTATGCACTGGAAAACTTTTATTCCGTTTTAGACGTAGTCACTAAAACCCAGGGACAACACCACTCTCCTGATGGGGACTGGCTGACACACAAGCCCTGGCAGATGTGCCCACAGCCCCCAGGAAACCACAAAGCTCGTCCCTTAATGGTCACCTGGATGTAGAGTTTTTTTTTTTCAATGATCACTTTACTAAAGCCAGGGCAGGTCTATTTGCTCAGTTTCACCCAGGAAATAAAGGTATATTTTGCTTCACAAGGTAGGACTTGTATTGTAGTTTCTCATCAAACGTCCTTTGTAAATACGGTATGGCCTCGATTTTGAAGTGGAAGCCAGAAGCGAAAAACAAGATGTGTTCCAAATCTGGGGCATTTTTCGCTCTCAATAAACATGAGAAATCCCAATTCTTTCTAGTACTCACCCATATGTATTTAAATAACTCAATAATGAAAGCCAGGCCTTTGGGCAGCAGCTGACCATTTGTCAATGACACTTGGTATCAAGTGAATCCATAAACAGCTTTTTTATTCCTCATTAAATGCTTTTAAATATAGCTCGTCATAGAAAAGCACAAATGATTCAAGGACAAAACATCCTCCTCTGCCTATTGTCTCTGCTGAGGGATTTGCGTCTTCCCCCAAAACCAAACATATTTCATTTATAGCCCAAGAAATATTTACACCAAGATAAAAATCCCACAAGACTTTTCTTGCTTTTCTTGTTGTGCTTTAAAATTTGTCTTCTGTTTCTGCTTGGAACAACCACTCAGTAGAAACAGCCACTGCAAGGCAAGTCACTAGGCTTAGACTGAAATGTCCTTTTGTCACAGAAAGCTAAAATCACAGACTTGTGGCTGCTGCATGAAGCTGATGTAAAGGAATTGCTCTCCTTTACGTTACAGAAACCAACCCCTCACATCTCTGGTGCTTCTGTTGCTCTGTCCTGAGGTCCCTCACCACTGCAAAGCCCTACATCTTGGGTGGCTTTGGCCAGCTAAGCCCTTCCTGGGCTTGTGCCAGTCCCAGCCACCTGACAGCCTCCTCTTGTGTTCATTTAAAAAAAAAAAAGTAAAATACACTTAGAAGACACAGGAGATGACAGAGAAGGGAAAAATCATGGAGAGATCAACACCTGGAGGCCTGACAGAAGCTTTGGCATGGCTGTGACCTGACACATCTGGTGAGACTCAGGTATAAATGACATAAATCAGATGGACCTTGCGAGTAACATGTCTAACGAAGGTCTACCAGCCCCTGTGTGAAGCCTGCAGCTGTGGTTGAAAAGAAAGCCCTGTCAGATGCTCTACAGTGCTGTGCTACAGACTTGCCCCAAAGCCTCGGACACAGAGTTGTCTGACTGTGCACCTTCATCCATCAAGACAGAGTAACAGCACACAGAGCGAGACTGGAGTTGTACACACTCCGAAGCCCTTGGGTAGGAGTTCAGCATTGTTAGTCATAATATGTATACAAAGTGAGACCTTCCCAAATTACTCAGCTCATAAATCTTAATTGTATTTAGTGAGCTCCAGACAGCTGCTCCTTCCCTCTCCTCCCCGAGACACACAGCGTCTGTGAATGCAGCTCGTCTCAGCGACCATCTCCTGCCAAATTCTAGCTGACACTCAAACGCCCAGGTTCCCAGCATTCTGGGAGGGCTTGGAAAGCCTATCCTGAAAACTCTTCAGCAAATCTTTACTGCCATTTGGACATGAAATAAATGAATTAAAGCTACTGTGGGTATATTTCACTGTGCTAACACCACAGCTCCCAGTGCCTATTCTGGAAACACACACAGTCTCCTTTGGATGCCGCTTCCCTTTCTCCAGTTTTCCAGCATATCTTGAGTTGAAGTCTATACCTTAAATGTAGAAAATGTTATACCCAGGAGGTAGAAGGATGTCTCTTAGGTAGCAGCAATGATTCCTGGGGAGCCTGAACAGTAACCTCTCATTTCATGCAGGGCTAGCTCTGAACACAGCATGAGTATTTCTGACTACTGTCAAGGGCACTTCCACATCATCTTTCCTGTTATTCCAACCTGGAAAAAGGTGTTTAGCACAATAATTCACAAGCCTCTTTGTTACTAGAAGCATGAAACCATTCTGGTTTTAATGGTTAGAAATTTTTATGAAAACAAACACTTAGCTCAGTATTTATCTGCAACATACAGCACTGGTGACGTGTAACTCAGGGGCTGGAGTATGATTCCTACCCCTATAGCCTACAGGGGCCGGCTTCGGGGTTCTGACGGGCAATCTCCCCGTTAACACCTTTTCAGAAATAACTTCATTGCCTGGTTTCATTACTTATCTCTGTTTTGGGCATAAAATGCTATTTCTTTGATCAATGTGGAAGATGTAATTAGACAGTTAATTCTAATGAAATCACATTCCCAATGCATTTTACTTTCATTTACCATCATCTTTTTCAACTTTCCTTGATGTTCATGACCACAGAGGCATTGACTGCGATTTTCCTTTGAGATGCACTGTACACACGTCGCGGGACACAACCATGTTCTGTAGCTAATCCCTTACCACTTATCTGGTTCCCAGACTTCTGCTGCAAGCCCACGGTTCACAGCCTGCACATAGGATACCTCTCCAGAGCTCTACAGTTTTGTTGCCCCATAGGACCACAGGCTTAATGCAGAGAAGCAGGTACAAGAAGAGGAAAAGGCCATCAACATTTGCTCGCAGTGGGAGACAACGAGCCTCATCTGGAAACACCAGTCCAGAGAAGTGACTACAAATGAGAAACTGCACCTTCCTCACAAGCATCCTCACGAGACAGACCTCCCTTTAAAAATTCTCTATCAGTTGGATTATTCCCTCTGCGTATTCACAGGCATCTGTTGACCTCACCAGTTTGGGGTTTTTTTTCCAGCATCTGTGCATGGGAAAGGGAACTGGACTATCAGGATGCACACACATCATCAAGAGAATTTATTTGTCCAAGTTCTAGATTACAAATGCTGCCCTCTCTTATATCATGAGCTAACTTTATTAGTAACAGTTCAAAGATAACAAGAAGTGATAGCTTTTGGTGATAGAATCCAGCTTGACTTTAGGCTTGTAGGTCATACACATAGTGTTGGCAGTTCATAGTAAACATCTCTTTCTTGTAAAAGGAAAAAAAAATGTGATATGGAAGTAAGTGAGCGATAATCCGCACAGAATTCCACAGTCATTTTTCAGTCTGGAAATCCACATCAAGTCATTTCCTCCCCTCATCAGCAATTAGGAAGAGTGAGCATAAGGTTCTCTTTCTTTTGGCGCAGATACTACTAGATAAAAATGGATTGTTTATTGGGTAAGGAAAGAAATTTGATTTTGTACGTCAGAAGCACCACTGAATAGAAAAAACCACAACGCCTCAGAAACAACTAGAACAGAGAGACAAGAGATGTGCAGTTGCACTGAGATGAATACTAAGAGCTGTAAAATGCTAGTTTAAGATGTGTCTGTGTGTACCTCCAGTTACTCTCCTGAGCCTACCCAAGCTTTGACTTCAGTTACAGTTCTGAAGCCTACATCTACTGTAACAACAGTTTTCCTACCATGTTACAATTCATCATCAGAAGCCCTGGCACCATAAAAATGGCACCATGCTTCTGTCCTTTGCTGTTGATTAATCATTGCAAAAGAGGTTTCTGACAACTGGCAGATTTAGCAGACAGACCCAGCCCTTATTAATTACATTTATTCCTGTCTGTCCCTTCTCATTTGAAAAAACCTCACTAACTCCAGAGACCACGCTGAGGCTTTGGGGAAAGCTGCATGTCTGAAATCAGGGAGTAGCCTCAGGATGCAATTCAGCATGAGTATCTGTTAATGAAGACTATTCCTGCCATTACTATCTGCTAGGGAGACCAGGAGATGGAAAGAATTATTTATTTGTTGATGTTTGATTTTCCCCATCTCATAATCAGCAGGGAGTACGACATAATTTATATTACAGAAAACAATCTTCATGGGAAATCCTCATACATACAATATAACTGATTTAACACAAGGATATGCTATCTTTTTCTACTAGATACTGTAAATTTTTAATTACTTCTTTGCTTCCACAGAGAGCATAACCAATTTTATAAACCAAAAATGTCTTTATGTGCCTCAAGAGATTTAGAAGTTTCCAAGCTGTTTGGTTTCCTTCTTCTCATTCAAATATAACCTATACATTTGCACTGATGGATTTCATGTTTCTGGAATATATGCAGATTTTTTTTTTGTTCAGGACTCTTCAAACTGCCCTCGGAATGTTACTAATAAAGCCTGACACACTCTGGTCTCAGCAGATGGTTTAACAGGGGATGGCAACGACAGATCAGTGTGACCAGCCATGGTCCAGCTCCTCGACCTCTTCGCTTTTCTCCTCTATGATGTCAGCTATCTGGACCCCTTCTAAAAATTTATGTTTATCCTTGCTCCTGTACAATCACATGGGTTAGCATTTGTCTAGACTAAGCCCTTTGGAGGGCAGAGAGTATTTCAACTTTTTTTTTTTCCTAAATCTGAGCTCAACTGGAATGCCTCCCCTGTCTTTTTTTTTTTTTTTAATTTATAGGTAAAGTTTATAGAATCACGGAATGAGTCTGATCTGGTAGGGACCTGTAACAGCCATCAAGTCCAGTCCCCTCCCATGAGCAGGGACATCTTTATCGCTCAGAGCCCCATCCAATCTGACCTGGAATGTTTCCAGGGATGGGGCATCCACCACCTCTCTCTGCAACCTAGGCCAGCGGTTCACCACCCTCGTTAAATATTCCTTCCTTAAATCTAGTCTAAATCTACCCTCTCTGAGTTTAAAACCATTACCCCTTGTCCTGCTGCAACAGGCCCTGCTGAACAGCTTGTCCCCATCTCTCCTGTAGCCCCCTTTAGGTACGGGAAGGCCATAATAAAGCCTTCTCTTCTCCAGGTTGAGCACCCCCAGCTCTCCCAGCCTGTCCTCGCCAGTGGCCACTGCCAGTTTTGTGAAACAGTTTACCCACAGAAAGCCCAAAGCACCACCACACCTCATGCAAAGAGATTCCGCTCACAAAAGGCAGGTACCACTCAATTGAATGACAGCTGCTGCTTTTCTGGCCAGACAGAAACCCCGGGATAAAGAGCTGACCCAAGTCAATGGCCAATCTCCAAAGGGAACTGGGATTTCATCCATTTGGGAACAGAGGTGCACCATATAAACAGCTGGTGTGAATTCCTCTCCAGCTTATCAGAAGCACAAATACAGGAGGTGCTCTGCAGACTGACTGCTAACCCTTCAGTTCCACACACAAAACGCCCTACAGGCATAAATTCACAATTTTATCTCTTTTTGACCATAAAAATATAGTCCTGTACCTCATATAAAAGTCTATTAATCCCCAAATAAATGTTTTTTTAAAACACTTATTCTAGAAATCATTGCAATACTTTATGTTCTGGCTTAATCTCACAAAGTGAAAAAATCACAGAATTATAGGAATTAGCATGGACCTCTGGAGGTCACCCAGTCCAACCCCCAGCCACAGCAGGTCCCACAGGGAAGTGTCCAGGTGGGTTTAGAATGTCTCCAGAGAAGGAGACTCCACCACCTCCCTGGGCAGCCTCTGTCAGGGCTCTGCCACCCTCACAGGAAACAAGTTCCTCCTCATCTTTAGGTGGAACTTCCCATGTTCAAGTTTGTGCCAGTTCTTTCTTTACCTCAGTCACCTAGTTGTGCTTCACCACTAGTGGTTCTGACTTTCTGACCTGGTACCATCACTGTGTGTTGAGCAGGAAGTTTGGGAGAAGTGCAATTCCTCAGGATCCGCACAGATCAATAAGAGTCAATAAAATTAGCTGTACTTCAACAATCTCTCAAAAAAAAAAATATAACCACCAATTTCCTAAGGTGCTAAACATCCTAAAAATCTTAAATTTCTGCTACGAAAAGTCACGCAAGATACCATCTAGAAACTGCAGTAAACATAATGGAAGTTCATAGCAGAAGCAGCGATTATTGCTTTGAAGACTATTTGTAAATAAAGACCCCCAAGACACTTCTAAGGAGAAGTAGGGTTAACCCTTAAGATGACACATTACTTGTCAGTTTCAGAAGTACTAAAGGGTGACAGACACTTAGTGGCACACAGACTTCCAGTGAGTCTTAAATTCAGTGACTAACTCCCTAAGCAGAGACGAGCACAGATCTCCAGTCACTCAGACAAGTAAATTGCCTAGGATTATTCCTGCTTAACCCTGTCCCCGAGGCAGCCAGGCTGAACGCCTGGCACCGCATCGGTGAGCAACAGTTTTGTGAAGTTCTCCCTCAAATCAAACCGTGATGATCCACAGTGAATGGTAAGCCTAAACCAAACTTGCAGGAAGAAACTCAGAATTTGGAATGCTGCCTGGTTGTGGGGAGTTTTTTTGGTTTGGTCTTTTATTTAATTTTAAAGTATTAATGGCTTAAAGATCAAGGGGCAGCCCCTGTCCCATGCACAGAACTCCCACTGCTGTTGGTGGGAGGTTCAGAGACAGGTCCAAGGCAGAACATGACCCTGTTCTGTACACAGCCTTTTGGGGTGGTGTTAACATTTCAGAACTGGCCATTAGTTACATCTAGACCAAGGGTAGCTTTGATAAAGTGGCTAATAAGAAACAGAACATTGAGCTGATCTTCAGGGTGAACACCATCTTTTTGCGGGCAAATTGCTCAATGAACTGAAATTATGAATCCAAACAGACATGTAGTTATTTTGCCATATAAACTGCTAATATCCTGGTGACTACACTGATTCCATGCATAAAGAATAAATAAACAGGAAAAGGGATTTTGTGTAAGTTTTTTTAAAAAACATCATCACAATCATCATAAAGCTCATCTGAGATAACACCACACATAATCAACTACCTCATAACCGACCACTGTTTACCTGCTTTTGCTTGGAGACTGTAAAGTAATAGCTCTAACCATACAGGAAGAATGAAAAAAATAAGAGAAGAAAACATATTCGTCCTTTTTAGACAAAACTCCCAATCAACAAATAAATCCAGTACTAATGAAAACAGAAGGTTGGAACCCCAAACTACAAGCATATTGTGAATCACAACGCAACACCACCTTTATCCTCAGCAGACTGTATTCTGTTAACATCTACCCCCAATGGGAGCAGCATCTATGCCTACAGCATTAGCCTTTCAGCAAGCAATTATGTATTGAAAAATCTTAAATTCACAAAGCAGACAGACGACATTCATTCCAAAGAAAACTTAAAATATTAGCAGAATACATCTCAGATTAAAAAAACCAAACATGCATAAATGTGATTTTGCAAATATAAAGTCCAAGTGATAAACAGAAATATTATAGCTATTATTTACCTTGACTTTTTGTAGCAGTTGTCCAGCATAAATAGCCGCCACTTGCAGCACACACCAACACAGCAGAAAGCTTAAGGACACTGTGAGTCCTGCCACAGCCAATAGACCACACACCCTTCTGAGGGGCTCCAGGTGGAGAGGAGATGCAGGCCTTTACCACAGAAGGTAAGGAGCCACCTTGCTGCAGGTGGTGCTGGTAGGAAGGGGAGGGAGAAGGGCTCATTCTCGTTATCTCAACTCATCTCACATGCCAGGTGGGGAGTTCCCAGCCGGAGCAATAGGAGGATCCAAGTTACCCAGTGGCAGAGGAGCCACTGGTGAGAGGAGTGTGGGCAGGGGCTTTCTGGGACCCTCTGCTGGGAAGAGTGAAGGGTTTCACACATTATAAAGAGGCAGAAATGAAAGCCTTTGCTGTGAGTATCCTCCACTGCCATGTTGCTTGCTTTGAAACAACCCCTCAGAAGAGGTAATTCTCTTCAATTATGTAAATACTTTTCACAAGCAGTCAAACAGTGTACTGGAAACCCTCGCTCATGGTATAGCTCCCACCTGAGCTAGAAGCTGCCCAGAGAAGCTGTGGCTGCCCCATCCCTGGAGGGGTTCATGGCCAAGTTGGAAGGGGCTTGGAGCAACCTGGTGTGGTGGGAGGTGTCCCTGCCCAGGGCAGAGGGTGGCACTGGTGGCTTTAAGATCCCTTCTAACCCAAACCATTCCATGATTCTAACTGCAGGCCAAGTTCCCTGCAGCACCAAATGGCACCCCAGACCCAGAGACATCTCCACAAGCAGCATAATAACTTGTTCACTGTAAGATATGACATCGGAAAGCATTCTCAGAGAATACTGGAAGTTGTAATCTAACAGATGCATGGAATGAATTTATAAATGTTTCCCAAGATCTCAGCTACGACCAGAAGTTGGCCTCCCTGGGTCAGGGGCTCCCACATTCCAAGGATGCCTCGGCATGAGAAGGCCATGGCTGTGACAGCTCTGTAACCACCACGTATCCCCGCTCCCCGAGAACATTCTGGAGATAGGACTGGAACAGACGGGACTTTTAAAATAAGGGATTTGCGTTGAGGTACTGCCTGGCCCATCTATGGAGGATAAAATTAACTCACTAATATCAAACCACATAAATCACAGAGACAACTGCCTGCTCCCATCTACCTTCATAAGATAAAGGAGTTCACAGAACACAGAAGTAACTCCCTGCAGCCAGGATGTCAAACAAGAGGAGAAAAGGGCTTAACATGCATATCTCAGATCAAACAGCTAACACATGATCTGATATTTTTGCTTTTTCAAGTGGCTCTAGATTTATAGAAGCAGATTCTCATCTGAAGTAAATCAACATCGTTCATTAAATCAATTAGCAGTGTTTTCCTGCCTTTCGTTAGATGGTGATTGGGCTGCTGGAATGCGTGTGGCCAGGAAGCGCTGGGGCAGTCTCAGGAGGACACACATAGTAGTCAGGAGACTTCCTGTGACCTCCTGGGAACAGGCAGGAGCCACTGCTTCAAGAAGAGTAGATTTCCTTATAAATGGTGCTTATATTTAACACCTATATGAGGAAGAGGGGCTCTATGAGTAACTGCATGGTTCTTCTTTAGAGTACTACTTTTTGACTTTAAAAAGTTGAATAAAACTTTAAAGCTTTAGGTGACACTGAAATTTTCTCGGTGGGTAGCTTCTCCAGATGCTGAAAAATAGCACTTGTTTTGTAGTGCTCTGCAACACATTAAACCAAGGACTTGCACAAAGAAATGCTTCTGATAACATGGTTCTTGATTTCCTCTGATTGTGGCTGCAGTGGGGACAGCTGTCAATGCCTCCAGGCTTTGAAGCAAACAAAGAAACCAAAGCCAAGACTGGTCTTTGGGTGAGAAGCAGCAGGGCCACCTCAGCAGAGGTGGGTGATGCCACCCACGTAGCAGCAGCACAAGTGTATGTATTTGTGTTTGGGCTTAACAACAAGAAAAGAAAAAAAAAAAAGAGAGAATAGGCCAGGGTTTGAAAAGTATAAATTGTGACTGAAACTGGGTCTGTGATTTGTGAGTCTTTGGCCTAGTGACACATGGCTGGTGAGGTATCATCACAGTCCCAAACTATTTGTGAAAGATTACAGGATTCTTGCCAGTTTATAGAATGACCTTTCACAGGTTTCTATCCTTTTCCAGAACCTACAGTCTCAGTTATATGGCTTTTAATTCCTGCTATATTCCTCCTGCCAAGCTCTTTCAGCTTCCCAAGCATCCGACCGTGCAGGTTTATTTGCCGTTAACAGAAATAATGAGAAGATAAGCGACTTCGAACCTGGCCCTGCCTCGCTTAACTTTCAAACGGGCTAAATCCTGAGAGTGCACTTATTCTGGGAACAATGCACTCCCTTTCTGGTTCACTGGCCATGAAATTCCCATCCTCTCAGGACCAAGATCTGTATTTATTTGTGTTTTGCAGCACATCTGCAGAACGGGGCCTGCTGCCACCACCTCCAACTCTACTCCCCAGCATCACTGGGCCCACACTCTCCTCTCACAACGTGCGGTTGGAGATGAGGCTCCATCTAAACACTTCCATGTTTGCCTTATTTACCCTCAAAAGATGTCCTGAATCAACTCCTTTGATGACACTCTCCAAGAGAGCGCTCTCTTGGCCCATTGACCAGGGTCACAGTAAAAAGCACAGGTCACCTCCTTTGACCTCAGTCCCTCAGGAGCCGTCTGAATCAGAAGAACCTTTTCCTTCCAAGCAACAATCCCATTAACATGTTTGTACCAAGTCCAACCACAGCAGAAGAGCCAGCTTTCCCCCCAAGTTGTCATCTGTGACCCTCATCAGCGGTGACAGGCTCAGGAGACAAGTCAGAAGGAGCTCTTCCACAGAAAGTTCTCAAAACTCCACGTATTTCTCGAGAATAACTTCAATGACATGCCAATGACAAAAAGAAGTCTGCCTTGGTTTCTCTCTCTCTCTCCTGACCGCCAGAATAACTCTGATGCCATCCTTAACTCAAACCTTCCCTGTGCCCTTTCCTTTCTAAGGAAGGTCCTATCAGTTGAGGTGATTCAGGCCACAATTCTCTTCTGCTTTAATTTAGAACAGCTCCTGGGGAGAAAGAAGCTGCCACTTCCATCACAAGGCCCCGCTGCTCCTGCTCTGAGCCAGCTGCTCCCTGTGGAGTGCTCTCCCACCTCCGGTTGAATTACCACCACCTGCACACAACACCTTGGGCAGTCACCACCGTTCCCCACCATCTCCCCTGCAGCTCTGGGGGGCTGCAGCATGACGAGAAACATCAGGGAAACCTTCGCTTCCCAGCACTCAGCCATCACAGCCCAGGAGACAAACTCTGCCCAAGAAGTTATGTCTCCTGAGCAGAAACCAACATATCAAACATACAAAGTTACTCTAAGAGCTACTTTAAAATGCCTGAGTTTCTAATAACACAAACTTCTTAGGAGGAAATGTATCCGTGCAATGGTATCACACAGTGAGTGTGTGAAAGTGTATATTATCCTGGTAGTAAACAAATCCATTGAATAAGAAAATATGGATAATGGCTTAATAGGAATTCTGTTAGTTTACCTAAAGCTAGATAGATATTTAATCACAATTCTATGAATTTTCAGTTTATCTGTCAACAATATTGCAGTGCACATTTCTTTTTCTTTCTTTTTTTAAATTTTTTTCTGTGTGTGTGTGTTTTAGGTTATAACAAGTAGCTACTACAATGTAAGAAAAACCCTGGTATTCATTCTGCATCTTTCACCTTCTGAAGAGATACAGCAGAACAATAGTTCAGGCTGGAAATCAAGTATATCTGGGCAGCAGGAGCAGGCCCATAGATGTGCTGTGTCCTTACAACAAGACAACAGCTCCCAGAAAAATACACTCCAGGCTGCAGAAGGACTTTTTGAAGGGCTAAGCTTCTTCTGATCAGGTTTTTATTATTTTTTTTCCCCAGAAGAGAAAATACTTCTGTGTAACCTCTCTTTTTCCAAAGGATGATGGAGCCAGGGATGACAGACTGTTAACCCCTGCCACGGATGCTCCTGATGTCCCATACGCTCCCTGTTCTCAAACAAATTCACTTGGGCTCTGCAGCTCAGCGGGGAATTTTGTCACCCGTGTCCCTGCCTGCTGGCACACACACCTGAGTCTGCATTTCACCCTCTCGCCAGACCACCAGCATCAGCTTTGCTGACGTCAATTAAGAAAGCAGAGAGGTACTGATCTTTAAAAGTTCTTTTTCTAAAGGAGCAGGCTGGGGTCTGATCCTGGCTTTAGATTCAAGACACAGCTTTTCTGGCACAGAAGTTTCTTCACGGATGAATTTCTGCTGAAAGGTCTGAGCATGAGAAGTGCCATCCTGATCCCTGGCTTCTCATTCACATGAAAACTGGGAAGAGCTACTTCCAAGGGACTTTCAGACATTATCTTCATATTTTCAAATAGACATATACATACCCATGTTGAAAAGCAAACAAACACAACCCCCCCCCCCCCAGTTCCATGTATATATTAAATCTTCAATAGGAATTTACCTTTAGGGCATCTCTGATTTGAAGAAAAGCTTTACTGCATCTTTTTAAAACTATAGCTTTCAATCTATTTAATAAAAAAAAAAAAAAGAAGAATGAAGAGCCGACTGTTCTCCAAATGCCTTTCACAAGAAAAGTGCTCCACTTAACCCATAGAAAAGTGTCTCATGATGTTGCTGGCGCCAGTAACCGCTGGTTAAAGGCCCTACCAGCAGCATTATCTCCTTTTGCTAAAGCCCCTTTTCCTACAAAGCAGAGGCCACCCTGGGGGATCCTGCCCAGGACACAGCAGCGCTTTTTGGGCTCCTCCGACGGCGCTTTCCTCACGGCGACTCCCTGCCCGCACAGCTGCAGCTTCTACATGAAGCTCAGAGCTACACCCTGAATTTTCCAGGCACTTCACAGCACTATTACTTCGGAGTTGTAAAAACCAAGGTGTGACAATAAGGGGGGAAAACCCCCCCAGAACGTTTGTACAGATTGTAATATGGAGAAAGCAGCAGCAGCTGTGGAGAGGCTGCTCTGGCAACCTTTAAACCCGGGGCTGGATGAACTACACTGGAATTGGGCAAAAAGGCTGGATATTACCAGGGAAGGTTACGTGCTGCTGCTGACCAGTAATATACACTGGAGTGGTAGAATATGACATTACACACAACAGTCAAAAAAGTAAAGTGACAAATAATATAATTCCACTGAGAATTGTCAGAAAGGAATGGTATTTCCATGATTTCAAGTCCTTTCTCTTCAAGCCAACTACTGGTTTGAATGGATGATATGTCAGTTATTAAGTAATTAATTTGTTTTATATGTCAGAGCCATAAAGGGTGTTTTCAGCATCAGCTGAGGGACTGCTTTGATCAACTCACACTTATTAAAGACTCGCCTTACCTTAAACAAAACAACAAAAATAAGAAACCAAATAGAGTTAATTAAATTAAAAATGCTTTCCCAGTATAGAAGCTTTTCCCCTCCTTTGGAGGAGGGCAAAAGCAGCTGAAGGAAAACTTCTAAGTGCATCCCATGAATACAGCCATAAGCACACGTCTGCTCACCCAGGAAATCTCTGCAACCAGAGAAACCAAGGCCATGGCTCTTGAAATAAGGCATGATTACAGGTTGCAACTGTGGCTGCTAAGAGACGGCCACTACCAAAATAAATATAAGAAGGGGAAAAAAAAGCAGAAGTGGATATAACATTTACTCTTAGGTACCAATTTCTGTCCAGTGAGAAAATCCAGAGCACCTTGCAGATTACAGTAGTTGTCATAGGGGCTTTAAGAGTTCCAGGAAAACTGCTGCCAGTACAGACATCGGAAAAAATTGTACCTCAAATTAATTCATTACGTGACTAGGGCTAAACTGCCTGTTTCAAATAAAATGTAGACCCCTGTTGGGAGCTGCCTGATCATCGCACTCCACGGGTAAGTCACCAGTTGGCCCCGGGCCGGGGATTGCAGGCGATCTGGAAGGGGATAACCTAAAATAGGAAGAGTTCTCAGAAAATTCAGCATTGGGCACATCTGAGGGAAGGGACACATGGGAAATCTCTTTGAAGGCTTTTTCTCCTCTCCCAGAGAAGTTGGCTAACCAAGGTTAACTGCTAACAAAGTGCTTCTACAGCCTTTGCAGGTCAAACCCCTGTGCTCTTGCTCCCCATGGGTGTTTATGTGAGGAAACCAGAATATTAGGAGTTGTGGTAATAAACATTCTTGATAATCACATCAGTAAAAAATAGCCCCAGACCAATTTCTCCCCATGTAGACTCTACCCAGTGCCCAGAGTCTGTCGCACACAGGCACTCACTGCACAGCACCTTCTGCTTCTTGAGGACAAATGCCACAGTTTTCCAATGTCTGAATAAAGCCTTTCAGAAGTGTTCTGTTTCAAACTCTTGATGGCCAAGAAGTAACAGCAAGGTTAAATTCATAACGATCTTGATACAGAAATGTGGCTTATTTAAAATGTAAACACATTAAGATCCATTATCTTAAGATATACGGCTAACTTGTGTACTACATTCTCTGGAATTATAGTTTAAAAGACACATTTTAGCAGATAATCTACAGCATACTTTATTCTCCATAATGGTCCCCATGGGAATTTTACATTCCATTCGGTTTTCTATTTTATGCTCATGATTTAAGTACTTGTCCTAATAATACTAATACTTCAGTGGTCTGCAGTAATATGTGCTTGAAAGAGCAAAAAGAACTCTTTGCTTTCAATGTTTCAAATTCAGCCAAGCACTAACATTTCTACATTAGCTCATTATTAAGACTTCAAGCAGTTTTGCTGTAGGATTTTGACAGCTGAGGGGAATACAATTGGAATATCAGATTTTAGATCCAAAGAAAAAGCCCTCCTTCCTTCATCTAATTAATTTGTTTTAATCCATACAGCTTCCTACTTTCAAATACTTTATTTGCCTCCAGAATTGTTGCTGTCTGGTCCGAGTGAATTGCTAACTGTCTCCTGTCTTGACCTGATGGAGACCCTCTGGTGATCTGTCCCTGCTCCAAGGGGTACCAGTCCCGAGTGTGACATGGGCACAGAAACAGGACTTGGCTCTGCTCCCACGGGATGGTCACAAGAGGGAGGTTCCCACCCAGGGGGTTTCCACCCCACTGCTGAGAGCTGACCCTGACCAGCAGGGGAGTTGGAGCTCTTCATGCTGGGATTTTTATGCTTAAAATACTTCATGTGAGTTGGGGCTCTTCAACCTGGAGAAGAGAAGGCTCTGGGGAGACCTTAAAGCCCCTTCCAGTCCCTCAAGGGGCTCCAGGAGAGATGGGGAGGGACTCCCCATGAGGGAGGGGAGCCCTAGGAAGAGGGGGTGGCAGGGAGTACAGAGAAGGTGGCAGGAATGTCCCAGAATGGCAGTTTTGGAGAGACTTTTTCTCCTTGGGTCCATCTGCTGCGAAAGCCTGGTGGTGACACCATGGATATGCCTTTGGGAACACAGGGGTTTAAGCAGCCCACTGAGCAGTGGCAAGTGGCACTGGGACCTTGGCTCCAGAAATCCCCTGGGAGTGAATGGGAATAAGAGTAGGCTAGTTTTATTTAAGTTTGCACAGTTTCCTCCACGGCCCAAGCTGCTCTGAAGATTCTAGAGTGTTACAGATGACTTTTTTCTTTACTTTTACTTCAGTAACCAAAAAATAAATTTCATAGGCACAGCAGTCTGACTGTGAGAGCAAAAGGCAGCCCCTTTTCTGGTTCTCCTCACGCCAAGCATCAGCCCCCACCTGAAACCAGTATGTGCCAGTGCAGGCACCAGCACACTGGCCCAGCAAAGGCTGCCTCCCAAAAAAAGGCCCTCGTTACAGAATAAACAGGTTAATCACCCTTGTAACAATATAAAAAGCAGGCAGCAACCACACGTAGGTAACCATACTTAGTATCGGGGCTGTCCTTCATTGTCTGAGCAATTTTTAGTTATTCAGTGTTCTTGCCCAACTGGAGCTGGTATTGTTGCCTCCCACGAGACTGCTCTGAAATGGAATGGGCGCTTATTTATTTTTGAAGATAAAAATAGAGTTCAAATTACTGGCTCTGTAAGGGGTTTTATTATTATTATTATTATTTTTAGTTTCACATTTTTAGTGCCAATTCGCATGCCTAAGTGCCGGGAGCAGAGACCTGACCCCCTCCGCAGCACAGGACGGGGGGAGGCACCTTTCGCCAGAAACAAAAAGGTCAATTTGGTCTCTTTTCAGCACTGCCCAAAGTATAATTTCTGCTAAGAAATTATATATAGGTGTGTGCTGGCTGCTCTCCGGCCTGACTCCTAGCTGCTTTGCCAGCAGCAGCTGTAGCATAGACTGCCACTGAAGCCAGAAGAAGTGCCCATCACCAACTTCAGCAGGAGCTGGAGCGGGGGCTTCGCAACCTTTAAGAGTTTAAGAGTTTAACACGGACCTGTCACGGAGCTAAAACGTTTCTAGAGCATGTCTTTTCCCCTTAGTCTGAACAGATTTGTAATGCTGCAAAGGAGATGGTGCTTTAACAAAAACCCCATCAGCCCAACCTGACTTTAGCTATTTAGCAACCTGATAATTACCCCAAGAGCAGATTTAGCACTCAATAATATTAGACAGGTTACAAGAACGGTGGAGATTTAATGTATTTTTAGGGCATCATTAGGAGTAATTTGATTATTCAAATACTAATATTAGTGTTTTAAGATTTATCACAGAATCATGGAATGGTTTGGGTGGGAAGGGACCTTTGAAGGCTCTCGAGACATCTTCAACCAGACCAGGTTGCTCAGGGTGAGTCAGTACTGGGAGAGCTGCAGTGGGAACAGGGCTGTGTGTGGCTTGTCCAGACTGGGTACGTGCTTGTTTTTATAACAGCTGCATACACAACGGGTACCACGCTAGTAACAGAGACAAGCAGCTTTGTAAATCTTATGTCTTCCTGTAAAAGACTTTTTTTCCCCCAAACCATATTTTCATACTGCTACTGCTGAAAGCACAGTGGAAAACACCAACCACAGACAGCTCAATAGAATTAAATTTATATAATTGCCTCACATAATATTTGCTTAATATAGTAAATATTAATATATTACTGTTCTAGTACTATATTACTTATTACGCAGGGATTACATTACACATATATACTTATGTATATATATACATATATATTACATTAGTATTACTATCCTAAGCATATACTTAATATTTACTTACTATGGTAAATATTAACTTCACTTGGACCTACCTTAAACAGCAAGTTTATCTTGATAACATTTGTGCAAGCGACAGCCTGTACCTTCTCTGCATTTTAGATAAAGCACCAAAATTAAACTTATGCAAGAGGAATTATGCTAAGAGTATTTCTGTTTTCTAGAAGTTAATAACAATCTGAAAAATTTGAATTTTTGAAGAAAAATACCATTAGTTACGTGAAGCCTACAACTGGAAAGCATTAGTGTACCATCAAATGACTTTTTTTGGTGTAAAAAGTGACTCCAGAATAAAAATGGGAGAGAGTCAAATTGGAATAGAGGTTGGCTAAACACTCGCACTGGAATTTAAACACATCAGAAATGTTTGTTTCCATAATAACTCACGTTTGTTTGTTTGCAAATAACTCAGGTGCAGCCAGAGCAGAGCTGTGAGGGTTTAATGAGGATAGAGCCCTGCGCTGAATCACTGCCCGAGCTGCTCTCTCACAAGGAATCCCTGTGTCAGAGAGACAACCAATGCCCGTGATGAGATGCCCAGAACCAAACTCAATATTTCAATTATTCTTAAGTGTCTGGATCTTCTTTGTTTTGGTTTGGTTTGGTTTTTTTATCTCATCTTCTGAAATAAATTGGCTAAAACAGTTCTGCCTGTTCTGCTTTTCACAAAATCTCTACTCAGCACCCAGGAGCTGTGAACATCGACTGCAAAGCTGGGTTTGCTGCAGTCATAATCAGCATTAAGCTGATTTACCACCCTAATGAAAATCCTAACAGCAATTGTAATAAATAATAATCCTGATCATCTTCTTTGCAGAGCATCAGCTGTACATAGAGTGTTCACATAATATTAAATAACGTACCTAATAAAAAGCTGTCAATCAATGAAACATTACAAGCTAATTAATGAACTACTGCAAATACACACTTTGTGTTCTAGGTGAAGATTTAAAAGGCAGAAGAAAATCCACTTCCAGGACAGCATAAGCTTATACGTAAGAAACTACTAAAGAGCAGCTCATCAAAGGCTCTCCAGGTAGATTTTGAAGAAAAGAAATTAAGATTTGGCATAAAAATGTGAAGGAGTTCATCACTGGGTAGGACCACTATAAGGTCTGGATTCTAAATAAGGTGCCTTGAATATTTCCTCAGAATTAAAAATCACTTCTTTATCTCACAGGCAGGTGGCATTAAATGAAGGAAAACCAAATCACTGTGTATATGTAACCATAAAGCACCTAAACCCAAACTGACAGAGGGGAGATGGAGCTGAGATGTGGGGAAGAACTTGTTTGGGGTGAGGGTGGTGAGAGCCTGGCCCAGGTTGCCCAGAGAAGAAGCTGTGGCTGCCCCATCCCTGGAGGGGTTCAAGGGCAGGTTGGAGGGGGCTTGGAGCAACCTGGTGTGGTGGGAGGTGTCCCTGCCCAGGGCAGGGGTGGGACTAGATGGTCTTTAAGGTCCCTTCCAACTCAAACCATGCTATGATTCCATGATTCCATGAATGCAATGAAGTCTAGGACTTCTACATCATCAGATAAATCTTTTCCAAGTTGTAGAGAGGCGAAGTCACCTTCCTATGTCATTGCTTCACAGGGGAAATATCCTTTTCTTAAGAGAGCTAAAAGTTCATATTCTTATAATCTATTTTAAATATGACCTAGAAAGTCCTCTTTTCTTTATTTTGTGAGGTGTAAAGGCATCTGCTTGAAATAGGAAGGCTGAAAGTATAGAAGTATGAAAGCATGACTCCAAACATCTACATTGTGATAGAATTCATGTGTTTGTAATATTTGCTGAATTATACATTAAGCAGGATATTGGTATTTCTAGTTTAATTATCTGGAGATGTGGGATTCAGCAAAACCAAATCCATCTCAAAGAGATGGTGGATTTTGCCACCTAATAAATCATCTTTGTAATGACCCGAGACATAGCAGAGCAAAATATTTGCAACAATAGCACTGATACACAAGAAAGATCTATTTTATGTCACTGTGATATCAACTAAGCTGAAGCTTGGTTTTTATTAAGATAGCTGTAGTAAAGCTATATTTAGAATTCCAGGAGCAATAGTTTCAACTAATTATTTCATTACTGTAAGCTAATGGCTGAAATTTTTCTGCTATCTTTGTCCACCAAGATAACTGTAATATCCACTATGGTTCAAAATGCATTCCTTTCCTAAATCCACCTTTCACCTCAGGATTTCTCCTTCCACCTAAGAGCGTTTCTCAAAATCTGGCTGGAATGCAAAGGGAATGTACCTGCAGCTGGTACCCAAACTGCCAGAGCTGTCTGGGGACGGGGCTGCCCCTTCCCCTGGACCTCCCCCGAGGAACAGAACACCCATGGGCGCTCCCGCAACCTGCCATCCCAAATGGATTTCACTGAAGTTCACTGAATTTTTTTAGAGTTGGAAGGGACTGTAGTCCATCTAGTCCAACTCCCCCGCTGAAGCAGGATTGCCCAGAGCTAGAGCATGTCACTCAGGACGGCATCCAGGCAGGTCTTGAAAATCTCCAAAGAAGGAGACCACCTTCTTCTCCACAACCTCCCTGGGCAGCCTGTTCCAGGGCTCTGGCACCCTCACTGGGAAGTAGTTTTCCCTCATATTTGAGTGGAACCTCTTATGTTCCAATTTATGAAGCGGGAAGGGATTGCACAGCTTGTGGGGATGGGTGCTGCACCCAGCTCCAGAGAGACCCCTGTGCCCCCTGACGAAGGCACCAGAGCAGTAACGAGCTCTGACACAGCTCCCACTTTTCTTAATTACTGCTGGCTGCTAGGGGGTTATCACAGAAACTCCTCCTGCCGTGGAAACATCTGGGTTCACTAAGAGTGGAAACCGTCTTTCTTCCCAAACTCTGGCATGGCAAGGCACCGAGTCCGGGTCCCAGAGCCCCCCCAGCACACGCCGGCTCCAAGACTCCCCAGGAAACCTTCCTCTGGACCCCTGCTGTCTGTGCAGCAGGTTACTGCCATTAATTGCACACTCGTGCAATCAGGTACTCCGCGGTTTCTGATGAGATCCCCAGTTTTCAGCCCTCGGCAGAGACATCAGTCACGCAGCAAAATTCGGTATTTTGCCTTGTTCTGCCCCTGTGGCTCAGGTCTGTGTCACAGCCCTCGCTCTAGCTCAGCACTACTGGCATCTGCCTCTTTTCTGGGCTGCTTACCATGGCCATGCCACAAACATTAACAAAGCTATTTTACAGCATGCCAATGAGGCACCCTCATTCCCTTTTCATGGATATAACCGAATCACAGGGAGGAAAGCAGGAAAGGTGCATTGAGTGAGCCTTTATACACTGGCCTGTCAATTATTGCTCCCCATCAGCCGGCACAAAACGAGCCCACACCATCATTCAGGCTCCTTGGTGCCACCACCCCGAGAGTGGCACATCTGGCTCTTACCTCTGCCAGTAAATTAAGGGAGCCCCGGGAAGCTGCCGGCACCGAGAGCCCGCATCCTCCCCAGCAAAGCCCTCTCACCCCCCGCACGGCCCTGCCTGCGGGAAATCTTCCCGCTGGGAATGGCCTCCGGAGCTGCTCCGATGGCAACCAGCGCTGGCTCGCTGCCGGGACGGGCACTGGCCAGGGGGGTTACACCAATTCGCCCGCCTCCTGCCTGGGAGCCCTCCCGGACACACAATTAGTCCGGGGTTTGGCACCAAAATCACTTTCTCACATTCTTCTTCCTCTTCAGAAAAGCACTGCAGAGGGCAGCTTGCCATGCAGAATTCAGACCGGTTTCCTTATCATTGCTGCTGGTGTTTTCCTTCCCCGAATCTACGCCAGTGAAATGCTGTGGAATCGCAACATCCCTTGTGCAGCATTTCAAGGTACCCACAGCACACACCAGCTGTGTTGTACAGCTTGTCACCCCAACACAGCTCACCTTCTGGATAAGAACAATTACTAACGTAAAAATGTAACCGAGCAGAAGATAAGTCTGAGGCACAAAATACAGAATTAGTCACCTCTGAATTCCGTAAAAAAATGTAAAAAACTTACATACGGTGCATGACAGCAAGGACCTTCTGCACAAAATACGGAATTAGTCACCTCTGACTACAGTAAAATAATGTAAAAAACTTTCATACGGTGCTTGGTGTCTGTAACAGCGACATGTATCCCAAGGGCCAAGGGGAAGGAATCACTGGATGCAACACCCGGGTACAAGGTCAGCGCAGAGTCCAGTCCTCTGGAGAGTAATATGGTTTTACACACAAGTGGATGAAAACTGCACAAATAATTTTTAAGCACGTATTAATTCAAAAACCAATGACTCCCCTCCCCACTCCAGTTCCAAGGTCCATGTGCTCTTGAGAGAAAATTCTTGAAGAAAATCAAAGCACTCGTCAAGTTAATGAAGGGATCTCAAATGGTGTTTAATACCTTCTTTTGATTTTAGTAGCACTATTTATCTACTTATTTCCTTGCTTACTTTTAAGACTTGCATCCCTTCTTCAGTATTTTCTTCTACTTGAATCCTCAAATTTCTAAGTTTGCAGAATTTGTTGTCTCGTTTGTAATGCCAATGACTCATTGACCTCTTTTTTCTTTTTTTTTTTGCTATTACCCTACTGAAGCTGGTATTTTTATAATATGATGCATTTCTTTTTGCTGTGAAAAATAAAAATGCTTCTATTCCACACCTCATTATTTGGGAGCAGAGGTTTGTGCCTACCTCCTATGTCTGTTGTATTGATTTACTGCTCAGAATAAAGAAATATCTGAAAAGAAAATCTTAAAAGTGAAAACTTATTAAAATCATGCATAGTGAAAAATCATTGTGCCAAACTATAAATGTACAAAACACAGACTTTTAATATCTATTTTCCAGAAGTTAATTTTACACTCTTTTCAAGGTACTCATTCAAATCCTAAAGCTGCATGACAAGGGAAATGTTGGATAGGGGTTTTTTTTTCAGTATTTTAAACCCCTCCCATCAGAGCTACAAGTACTCTGCTCTGGATAAGCATTTTAATTTCAATTGAATGTCAGCATCCAAATATCCAGCAATTCAAATATCACACAAGGCAGAATAAGCCTAATGGGAGAAAACCAAAGAAAAACTTCCTTTGGCTGAAGTGGCCAAGGCACAGGGTCCCTGCTGCTGGCACAAGCTTTTTAACTTTACAAACCCAGCAAAATATGAGGTTTTCAGCCAACACCACCGTTCAGCTCTGGGCAGAAGCGCAAAGGTCTGTGTGAATTGGGAAGCTCTGGGAAAAGAGGGACATGTTCCATGTCGTTACAGAGAGCAGAGGAGCAGCTCCATCGCTGCCCGGGTCGGTCCTGCTGGTCCCACAGGGTGTCGAGGAGCCCAACCCCCCCGAGCACCCAACACGGAGGGGTTTCTAAGGGGGGTTTTATTGCCACAGCAAGGGACTCACTGGGCTAAAACCTACATGCACATTTATTCTGATTTAAAAAGAAAGGATTGGATTTCCCTGTTGATTAGCATTACTTACACAAGCTGTAACATCCCAGAGTCTTATCCTACCCCGACGTGAATTATGTCACAGACAAGCTGTATGCTGATGATATATAACGTGTAAATGTTTATACGCAGTCGACAGCAGTTACACGTGTTGGAGACAGGAGGAGATGGTCATCCTCAATGGCTTTCAGTGCACATCAAGGAGTTACAGAGAGCTACACATTACCCTTATAAGCACCTGCTGTGAACTTCCTTTGTCCTCTTCTGTGGCCTCTCTGAAAACCTCAGGAGGTCCTCAGAGTCTTAGGAAAATTCCCCTTGACTCATTTCTACATCTGTCAGCAACTTCATGCTTTCAAACACCAGGCCCTGTGAGGCTCAGGATGGCAGAGCTATTTTAAGAGGTGACATTAGCACTCACATCCCACTGCATTTTGGTGAAATCGAGTGTCCAATTTTCAGGAGACTTTAGGTCCATATTGATTCAGAGGTATCTAGCAGGGTTATGAGAGCATCAGAGCACTTGGACTTGGTGTGAATTAGCCACCTGGAGTTCTTCATCAATTTTAGACCACAATAAGGATATTATCTGAACCTGCCAGAGCCTTTAGGCTCCAAAGTGCTTACATTGCTTTGAAAATTGAACTAAGGATGCAGAGATGCTTAGATAATTTTGAAAATGCTGTCCTTTATCCTCTCACACAATGTACTTTTCTCTACCATAGATCTCTAGTAAAAAAAGTAATAATCTTTTCATTTCAGGTCTCATTAATGTTGGTTTTTTTCCCTTGGGCTCAAAAGCAAAATTTCTACTGAAACCTGTGAGGAATCTACTTTGAAATCAAGAAGAAGCCCACAGAACGTCACTGATCTGTGTAGATTTCTAGAGGGTGTGTTGAAAACATGGAAAAGGTATCACTGTCTACTCGCAGTAATTGCAACAAAACATTATTGCTTCGTTATTAAATTCTGCCAATAGTTTGTGTGTAATTCCCTGTGATCTCTGTACAATGGGGCAGAGTCCTCAGAGTCCTTCCAACTTCAGTCCTTTCTGTTTATAACGCTCAGGAGCTTCTCCCGTGTGGTTAGTCTATGCTAACATAAAGGTGTGCTCACTGATACAGGACATTTTTGGTAGCCACTCCATGACCTGCCTCCATTGCCTGCGAGAGGAATATTTGATTACTATCAGAATGAAGCCTATCTAAAGTAGGAAAATTCCGTGAGTCAAAGATGTAGCAGAAAACCTCCGTACGTACGAAACTAGATAGCTGGCTTTCCTGTAAGACAATCTGTGACAGGTTTTATCTCTACAGACCTCTCCCCACCTCCAGCAGAGGCCACACATGCAGCGCAGCGCAGGAGCCACGTCAAGTGCTGCAGGACAAGCAGCGGGTGGTGCAGAAAGCGTGGGTGGAGGGCTCCGGGATGACTTACACCCTGGACACGAGGTGAAAGGAGATTTAAAAAAAAAATAAAATATGTAAAATAAGGCAGACAAAACAACTGCCTCCTCCTGGGATGTGAATTTGTTAGAAGCGGACTGGAGCCCTGATCCCTGTCAAGCCACCTGCCTACTGAGTGCCAACACAGCCTCCCACCATCCCTCCCGTGCATTTCTCACAGGGCCACGCTCCATCCCGCACGCTCTGCTGACCCTGCCACCCTCTGCCATACCCCGGCCACCCTCTAGCATCCCCCTGCCATACCTTGCCACCCCCCTGCCACCCTCTGTCATCCCCCTGGAATCCCCTGCCACTCTCTGGCATCCCCTGCCACCCCCTGCCATCCTCCTGCCCCTGCCATGTACGTGTTCTCCATTATTTTTCACTTACTAATTTATATATAATAGCTTCACCTTCTGTCTCACTTAAATGAAGTGAGACTTAACTCACTTAAACTATTCTCCCAGCAAAACAAAGCACATAAACAGCTCATGAAACAAGGACCTTCTGCAGACCTGCAGACAGAGCTCACACTGATTCAGGCTGCTTTATGATCTCAAACCAGCAATGTTCAGAACCTATTAAGGAATATTTAAAAAAGGACCTGGGACAAAGTCGGACCAAAAAGCTCCCACAAAACCAAATCCAAAATCTCATAAATTCACATTCGTTTTATATTACTTTGTGAAATGCCTGTTTGTACCACTTCAAGGTGAATTTCACTCTTTCCAATGAAAGGCTTTTAACAGGACCTTAATTCCATATGATTCAGGTTTTTAGATATTTTCTACATGGGGTGTCTCCTGAGTCATTAGCTAGGAACCTTTGAAAAACTCTGACAGACGCATTCACTTTCACTGGTTCTACTCCATTAACAAGTGGCTGAAGTGCCTAAACTTAGTATATGATAATATTCTGTTTTCTATGGCAATGAAAAGGCTAATCCTATCAGTCTGAGAGGAAAAACTGAATTATACTTAAATAATCTCCTAAAGCCTTATTATGGATACCATTAAATCATTTGATTATTACATTCTTATCATTTCAGAAGATAAAAATGTCAGCGGGGTAATAAAATTCTTCTTTCACTTGATACCCAGTTGCAATCTGTGAGCAAGCAACCCAACAGCATCGTGATAACCTTTTGTATTTATATATTGATTTTCTAAAATGAACACATCAAATTCACCTTAATTCTGTTAATGGTACACAATTAATGACGCCTCCTGTGCTCAGAGGTTAAACACAGCCACAGAGCAGACACCAGCCAGCACCAAGTGATGCAAGAAGATGACGGTGACCGTGCTGAGACACGGCAAAGGTCCAAGCATGGCATCTCTCACCGCCTCGTGGAAGAAGCTGAAGCAATTCTCTAAGACTAAAGAAATGCATGTTATTTCCTCAGAGCACTGTCCCGGGCTTAGCCAGACACACGGCTTCGCAGCTGACAGCCTCTGCTTTTAACCCCGTGGATGAGTCCAGTTACTCTTCCAACCCATCTGACCCGTCAGCATCCACAAGAGAGATCACCAGTGAGGAGGGGCTGCCCCGGCTCCAGCTGGCTTCCTGTCTCCTATGACTTTTAGTCAAAGGGACCGAGTCTCACACCCATTTTTGCATTGTCACATCCCACCCGCACACCTTGTCCACCTTAAAAAGTCCCAGTACACTTTAATATTCCTTAATATAGAAGCTGTTCACAAAGCTTTTATCGTACTTCTTGACCCACTCTGAATCCTCTCCAGGTTCAGAACATTCTTTAGGCAGGGGGGTTGGAACTCAGTGGTCTGTAAGGTCCCTTCCAACTCTACCCATTCTGTGATTCTGTGACTCAGGGACCAGAACCAGACACAGGATTCAAAGCACTCACACCTGTGTCCAGCTGTGTAAAGTTTTCTATTTTGTTCCCTTCTTCACAACAGCCCTTACTCTAAATAACAGGGCATTTAGCATTTCTGTACTCACTCCTTTACAAGTCACTCGTTATATCCCATCAGCACACCCCTGTGACACCCCACTGCTGATCCACCCACAGAGCAAACACTGAAAATACATCCCTGCCCTTGCTTTCCTGCCTTTGGAAGCTTTTGCTTCTGTGGGGAACTTCCTTTTACCCCAGCAGAACTCTAAGAGCCTCTGGTGAAGGATCCTGTCAAAAGCCTTTGCCATGACCCAAGGAGATCACATCCAGCAGTTCCTCTTCATCTGAGGATAGAAACCCTCAGGGGTTTCTATCACCAGAGCTCAATTCTTCTTTGCAAAATCATGCAAAATATATCACGTTATTCACATCTGCACTCATTTTATTCATTATTATAGATTCTTCTAATTTGTTTGGACTAATTGCAGACAACAGGTTGACTCATCAGTGACATCATGGATCTTCTGTGGAGCCCTTTGAAAAATAATTGCCCTCTAAAGTCCCTTTCCTGTCCTCCAGGACTGGAGCAATTTCAGGCAAGTGGTCAGAGACCGCAGCTCGTGATTCAGAATTCAGAACACTCGGGTTCTTTACAACATGAGAACAGTCTACACCATCACCAAGTGACAGGCTGAACTATTATTTCATCATATGACAAAAATAAAAACCATGAGCAAACCGCACAGTCAAAGGCCCCATTTCAGATCTTCCTGTAAGAAGACCTTCAGATCCTCTTCTCCAAGACCCACTCCACGCTGGAGCCTCAAATGCCAAGCTCCAGGCTGGGACAGTGCTAGGAGGGTAATCAGCAATAGCAGTCGCGTATTTTTCCTCAAAGATCAACACTAACTTGCATTTTGGATACGTTTCCTCTCACACGAGGTGCCAACAGCTTTTCCTCTGGTTTCTGAATGTCTTCACTTCATCGCTCCCCTTCACACGTTTTGTTTCACCAGAACTGGCTTCTTCCCTCTCTGCTCTCTCTTTCCCTTCTCTCAGTTTCCTTCTCAGCCTGCATTTTGCATATTATCTGATTAAAATGCCTTTCATCTGTTTACCACACACTGTCTTACTGCTTCACCTGCCCAGTTTCATTCCCCTGTAAATGGTGGCCCGGGAGAGATTTTAAAACAAGAGACCACCTTTTAAAATGCGTAATCAACAGCAAATGACAGAAACGTGAAGTCTTCTCATTAGTGCACACATAATTGGATACATCGGTTGAGTCAATGGTAAGCCATCTGTTTCAGTGCAGAATTATCTGATTGAGACATGTAGAAGTGAGCAGAGAGGCGCAGCGGGGGATTTCCAAAAGCAAACTCCAGCCCCGCGGTGGCAACCTCCCCTTCCCCCTCTGTCATCGCTGGAGATCACAGAGGGTCCTCACTGGGTCCCACGCTCTGGCTCACTCACATGAGCTTCACAGTTTCAAGACACAGAGTGAAAGCTGGAGGCAAATTAAAAAAAAAAAAAAAAAGGAAGTTTTGAAAGCCCAGAATAACTTGGTAATACCCTTTAAGATCTCTTACATATGCTTGAAAAAGAAAACTTTCTCCCTCTCCCCAGTCTCGGTGTCTCAGAGTCTCCTCAACAGAGCTGTCTGGTTCCAGAAATGCCACTAACTGCTGAACGGAAAGAGGATATTCTGTTACAAAATCAGACAGAAAAGCAGCAGTCAAATACTATGATTCATAAACTTCAAGTAGGCCTAATTATGAAGGAATCATGAAAGATTTTTTCCTTAAAAACTGGTGTGAGTGAGCAACAACCTTCTGTTTCCCATTTCACTACTCACTGGAGACCTTTGAAATAGTAGAGCTGGTCTGAACAGAGGAGAGAGGCAAAGGGAAAACGCTTACCATTATATTTACTTATTAGTTAAACATTTCTGGAAAAAACAAGACTAACTCTATGAGGTCCCTCCTGTTCTGTTGTTTAGCACAACATTTATCTTAAAAAGTAGTACAGTGAAATGGCAAATATGGATAATGATGGCACACTTAATTACAGTACTCAGAGTAATCAACACATGCAGAAAACAAGTTCCTTTGATTTTCCTGCCTGTCTATCAAACACAGGTAAAATTATACTGCGACAGGACTCACAGCGCAGTTCCTGGTGGCAGTTCATTCCCTACCTGTGTCTCCTTGCTTTAGGACAGGAAGAAAAAGGTAGCTACGAGGAGTGTGGATATCCTTTGGAGAAGGGAATAAAAGTGGCTGAAGGAGGTATCTCTAACCATATGGTGAGCTAGCAAATTACACTACCCATGGGTCTACCAAATTAACTGATTTTGAGATATTAAAATAATCTTTACAGATTCGTGCCATAAAATCATATGACCTTCAAGTTGTAACCTCTAGCAATAGGAGGAGACAATTATTCACATCATTTTTCTTTATTTCAATATTGATTTTCACCCGTAGCATGTATTTACTGATAAGACAATTACATAGTCCAGAGGAAAGAGCCATGGGGAATTCTACCCCACAGTAGAATCAGAACCTTGATGATCACTGGCCAGTTAGGATGAACTTTGAGGCCAACTGTTTAGCCAGTCCTCAGTCCATGCCCTCTGGGACTATGGACTCTTTAGGAACCCACTCTTCTAGCCAACGCACTCACACTCTCTCAAACCAGCCATTGACTTGGGCAAGCCAAAAATCTTGTGCTTCTAATGTAATAACGCTGCTATTAATTACTGAAATACCAGCCAAATTATAATGCTTCTTAGTTCAACCCTACAAAATGAGAAAAAAGAGTTTTAATTAACAATTAGCAGTTCTGCAGATGGAAATGTCTTTTTTTGGCTCAGAGTCTGAGTCAGAAGCTACACGTGACAGGCCAAAGCAGACATGAAACTGTTGATTTGAATGACTTCTGACTAGTTTATTGAAAAAATATGAAGGATGTAGACTTAGCTAAAAGTTAATTGTTATTTTTAAAACTAAGAGATGTCTTGCATTATCCTTTGGTTTTCATTTACAAACACTTGTTAGAAAATACTATAGCCTTTCAGAGTAAATCTAACATAGACAGGCCTGGTTTAATTAACACAATTATAAGATAAAATATGCTTTTATTCATGTTTAATTAGGAAAAGTTAAACAACTTTAAGAATCTTATCTTACACATTTTGCTTAAGTTATTAGTTTAGTTTTTAATTCTGTCCTCAGTAATTGAAACTAGCATAGTTAATTCCCTTTATTTGTCATCAGTTTGTAATCAGTTGAATTTTGAGCACTGTCAATGCTACACTATTTACTTTTTAAATGGAAATATTCTTATAGTCTGTAAACCTGATATGTAAAAGGTGTATTTTTTATGTCAAGCTTATCTTTGGTGTTTTTTTTACTCTCTGCCTTCTCTATTTCTTTTAATTAGCTTCCATTAGAGGGAATATGAATGATAACACAGAGAAACCATTTGCATATTCCTTGTAAGTTAAATTAAATTCTTATTTGATGAGACAGAGTGAAAGTTTATATTCTTACATTTCAACTCCCATTAAGTTTCTATTTAATTTAGAGAGTTTTACATTTGCATTTAACTTCTTGGCAAAGATTAGTTGTTGAATTACACTGGATTTTCACCCAGCAGCCACAGAGGAGCTTAAGTCTTGAAATATGTGCTCTAACCATTCTATGATTCTATGCATTTAACTGTATTTCAATAAACAGAGAAGACACATCACCCAAAGGAAACTGTTGTCTCTTTATTGTTGCTCTAAGCATTTCTCAAATTAATCTTTCCTTCCTGGGACTTTCCTTCGGGCTGCCCTTCAGCACCTGGAGAACACAGCGGTGGTGAGGGGCAAGGAAGGTTTATGTCTTAAGGCCATTTATATCTTTGGCCATTTCTCCCGCTCCTTATGGGACAAATCCTGCCTGCGCAGGGCAGGTGTCTCAGGGTCCTCCTCAGCTCTGCTGAGACCTACCCACCTTTCTCGAATCCACAAAACCATGGGAGGTTTTGGGCAGTTTACATGCAGACCTTGCCCTTTCTTCCTAATCTTCCTAAATCCGAGCTTACGTAGCAGTGGTGTTACGGGTCCTCTATGGTGAAAGACAAAATCTACTCCCACATACCAAATGCTAATACCCAATTAAATGAAATTTATACAGTTTAATATTTTATCAAATAAATTATTAATTTATTAAATAGGCCTGTGCCTACTGGAATTTCAACAATCCCACCAGCCCTTTGGAAAAGACTCTCTCTCCCAACAGTTGGCCAAAGCCTCCCAGATGTGCCAGGTCAGCAGCGGCAGAAGAGAAGCCACCAGCCCCAGCAGCAGCAGGAAACTGCCTTTGGGCTGTTCTGGCTGGTGTTGCCTCTCTTTACGTCAGTCAGAAAGCAGTAGGGACCAGTGGCCCACCTCTAGCCACTCCACTTCTCTCCCTTCTCCCAGCACGGCAACTTGTGAAGCCACATGAGCCGCATGAGAGCAGCTCCAGGACCATGGCCATCCTTGTGATGGAGCTGGGTTCACAGGAGGGAGAGGGGGGTTATCTATTCATATTAGCAATTTTTTATTTTAAAGGAAGAGTGCTTATCTGCTCTGTGCAACCAAAGTGCAGTGGAGGGGCTGGAATGACACAGTGCTGTTCTAAGGAAAAAAATGGCAGGTCTCTGAATACTTTCTTCCATGGCCCAGGTAACACCAGCGCCTCGGCAGAGAGATTCAAAACATGTAACAGATAAGGGCACTTCCCAGGAGTGCGGTGAGACAGTAACTTACCTCAAATATTCTTTCCTGCAGTGCCAGTACCTTTCCTGTCACCAGTTACCTGGGACGTGACAGCCCTACCGAGCTGTCTTCTACCAGCTCCAGACAGCCTGCCTGTATTTGTTGCCGCAATAACCAGCCCTCGGCTCGACAACCCTTCAGCAGGAATTGTGGCTGCCCCGCTTTCTCAGCCCCCAGTCAAACCTGCTCTAAATCAGGCAAGGACCACAGTGGCTGCTTTTGGAAGAGCAGGCATTTCACCTTCCTGCGTTCACAGACCGATGCCCAAAGAAGATGGTGCTTTCTGAGCACAGACCTGGTCGTGACTCATCTGCTGGTACTGCCAAAGCACGGGAAGAAACTCTGGTCACGCTGCCTACATACATCCCTTTCTTTCTGCATTCGCTGCTAACACTGTGCTGTGGTCTCTGTTACCAATACTTTTTATGGGAAAAAATCTTTTTCATTGCAAATAGACCAACTCACTATTGCTATCACCGACTCAACCTCATGATGAACACAGAATCCTTGGCGGGACCACAACCTACACCCTAAGCTCTTTATCCCCAGAGCAGGCATCCAAAAAATGCTTTTTCTTCAGGTTATTCTCTTTGTGCCTTTCCCTGGTGAGCAACTTCCCCAAGAGCAACGAGGTGGTAAGGAGCCCAGTGCTGTCCCAAGGGGAGTTGCTTGGGAGGAACTGGGGTCCCGCAGGTCCAGCTGGAGAAGGACCAGCAGGAAAACCAAAACAACCAGCCTTCCTGCCCATTTCTCCTTCTCCTTATTTCAATGATGTGGAGACCTGCAGCCTGCCAATACTGCAGATAATTTGATATTCAGCGATGTAGTACCCAAACTGCACATCACTTTCAGGCATCGTTCCTGCTGTACCACTGCAGCCAGCCTGCTGGCCAAGGAGAAACACTAAACCTGGAAAAATCAGTCACCAGACACCAAATGAGAATCAAAAAAAGTACTTCCATGTTCATCACTATATTCTTAATTTTGTTCTGGTTGCGTTTCTAATGTTTTCTGCAACTGCTTTAATTGTATATAACGTTAAGCAAGCAGAAAAGCAAAGCAGCCTCTCCAACTAATCAGTATCGTCACAGCAAAAAGAAAAGAACCTCAAAAGCAATAATTGAAAACTGAAAGGAAATCCATGTATTTCCCTGAATATTCCAACTTTTAAAAATAAGACCTTTTTCACTTAATTCAGTTTTGATTTCCAAATGATGAAATGAGATCAGAAATAAAACCAGAATTTAGAGAAGGCACACCAGAATAATCTTGCCACTGATATTACAGTGACACAATTTAAGTTCAGCGGTTTATAACAAAAAATATTTTTTGCTCATATTACAATCCCATAAAAGATACCTTTCCAACTGGTTTACATCCCAAGAGGAAAATTTCTGTGAGAAATATTGGAAACCTTTATTGCATATATAAATCCTCGCTTCTACATAGAATCACTCCTCTATACATCATCGATAGAATTTGATTTTACATTTTTTTCTTTTTTTAGGAGAAAAATTACCCTCCAGACCCTTCAGCCAGCCGAGTGACCAACCTCACCTCGCTATTTTCCAGTGCAAATCCCATTGCTGCTCCGAACAGTTTCTCCAAGCTGCACTGAATCTAAAGGAACACACATCTGCCTCCTTTTCTCTCTACATCCCTGTTTGGACGCGTTTACGGCAGGACCCAGCTGGGCAGTACCCGGGGCAGCGGGTGTGGGGCAGAGCTGGCACTGCTGCCTGGAGGGCACGAGGTGGGAGAGCCCGGGCCCGTTCCCGCGCCCCACACGCAGCCAGAACATCTGCTCCTGGTTTTATAAGTTGCTAATGACAGGGAACAGTTTCCAGCTCCTACCGAAGGCACATAAAATCCAACCCCACCAGGAGAGCCTCAGACAGGGGACACCTGAGCCTTCCCTGCAAACACACGCTGCTGCCTTTCCACTGAAGATATATATATTAGAAAAAAAAAAGGCTTTTATCTTCCTTTTTCTACCCACTGTTCCTATTATGTTATTTATGAACAGACTTTTATTTTCCTTCAGATTTCTAATATTTTTTATCCTAACATTTTTTGCTTCTCCTTACACTTCATAAAGTTACTTTGAAAGCTCATTCAGGCAAATCAATTTTCCCCCTGAACAAAATAAACACAGCCACCCCTGCTCCTTGCTTTCAAAGGACGATGCCTCTAAGGCACCCCCTTTGCAGCACAAACTGCTAATCCTCTTCCTGAGAACATTTAAGGCTACTGCCAACACTGAAGATAAATTTCAGGTTCACTTCATAGGAGCAGGGGTAGATGCTAAACCTCGGTTGTGCAGGTTGTAAGACCTAGAAATCTTTATGCACAAGAGTTTTAGCTCCCATTTGCCCAGGAATATGAAGAGAGGGCAGACAGCTGCTGCAGAAGAGAGAAAAGCACTAAAATTCTGAGGCCCTGCTACATTTAATTGCATTCTCTGCATTCATTTCAAAGCCCTTATTTAGGTGGGAAATCATAAATAAAGCTAACATAAAAACAAAGGTGATATCCTTGCTTTGCAGGGTCTGGTTGTGAAAATGAGCTCAGATTAGCCCTGATTGTCTGGGTTCAGCTTGTGTGAAGTGTTGGTCCCAGCGTGCTGCCAGAGGCAGGCTGCCATTCAGCGTCACGCTTCAGGCACAGGGATGCTCGCTAGCTTTGGTTGGATATCCTTAAAAAAAAATAATAAGGATAATCTTTTTTTCTTTTTTTTCCTTAAATTGAAAACTCATTTTCTGGGAAAGGAGAAAGACGAGTGGGGTTTCTGTGGAAGTCTCTGTCAGGGTCCTGGCTCTGTTCCCGTCACAGCAAAGCCCACTGAGGACGTCCGGAACCACACAATGAGAGCAGCTGCTGGACGAGGGCTGTCAGAAATGAAAGCAATTGACGAGACAGTGCCAAAGTTCCTTCCATAAAACACCCATATTTGCCAATAGGTAGCAAAAAGTATCAATTTTACCCTTTAAAAAGAAGATAAGACACAATCTATACGGTAAGACGCCAGCCAGTGTTTGCTGTACCTGCTGCTTGACACGACTGCATTTATTCAAAGGAAAGCAATTTTGATGGTAGGAACAATAACAACATTGTTTCCCTTTTTCCTTTTGATCTCTGGCTCTCTTTATAAACTTTAGATTTGTTTTTGCTAAATAGACATGTTACTGAATTATTAAACTAGTCATTCAAATTGGATCCAAGCAGAACTCACCAGAATCTGTATCCTTTATTTAAAAGTTAGTGTTTAGAGATATGGAAATGCAGTGAATTTTTCTTCATTAAAGAGGCCAAGAGAGGACTTCTCAGAAAACTAATCACTTCATTGCCAATATTTGGTAGCTGAAGAACTGTGAAAAACTCAAGATCCTGACAAAGGGCCAACAGAATAGGCTGCTCCAGATGGAAAAGTAAGTTCCAAGGTTTACTAAAAATCCTAAGGTATGCCAGTTTATGCAGGAGTTAACCCTTCATAATAACTATTATTCCTGCCACTAAACCAGAAGATATTGGCAGTGATAATGAACATATAGAAAAAAATTCTTTGAAAATGTTGCTGAAATGTTATCGGCGTCTACAACAAGAGCCTTACTGGTTTGGCACATTTCATGGGTAATTTGCAATGAGAATTGAGAACTCATCTTAGAGCATCATAAATGATACAGAAAAAAGAGCCAACCTGCTGAATATCACAGATGGTAAAGAATAGGAAACATTGTAAAAGGCAACAGAATAACAAAAAAGAATGAAAGCCTAAAGAAACATTAGAGATCCTAGGAAACAGAGAAAAAAACATAATTGACTGGCACCGATGGCCCACGGTATTGGACAAAGTGGGGAAGAACTGGGACCATCACACGCTGCTGTTCCACAGCAGTGACCAAGGCACAGCTTGGTAAAACACTCAGCAACAGACTGAAGTCTTTTCAGGCAGAACAGAAGGCAAAATCTCAGTTTTAGCTGTGTATTCAAAACTCCAAGCAGGAGATGACCAAGACGCTTCTAGGTATTAGTGACACATTTACCAGCAAGAGCCAAGGGACTGAAGTTGCCATTTTCCTCTTCTCCTCCAGCACATCTCATGAGGTGGCCATGTCCCAGTTGTATGACTAGCCATGGTCAGACAGTAATGGGGTGTCACATCCAAAAGCAGGGCTCTGCCTGCGTGAGGGCATCCTGGAGGACCACCCTCATGGGTGCAAAAATGCAAATCTGAAGATGCCTGGAACCAGAGCTGGCCCTCAGCTGTATATCCCTGCTGTCTCCTGCTCTCCTGTTGCTCAACCAGATAGACCCACAGTGGGATGCCAATCTCCTCCTCCATTTCCTACCCCTGAGAAACCCTCATCTGCAGCCAAAGCCTGCATTCAATGGGGTCTGTGTCAAAGAGATGCAGTTGGCCTTGGCAGAAACACCCCATGAACCATAAAAACATTCAAATATTTCACAGAATCACAGAATCTTCATGATTAGAAGGGACTTTTGAGATCATCAAGTCCAACACACACACACAAAAACCCCCAAAAAAACCAACCAAACAAGAAAAACCCAACACACACAAAACAAAACACCCAACCCAACAATCTCGGGCACCAGAGAATGCCCTGAAGTGTCACATCTACACATTTCTTAAATACCTCCAGGGATGGTTACTCCACCACCTCCCTGGGCAAGTTGTTCCAGTGTCTGACCACTCTCAGTAAAGTCATTCTTCCTCAGATCTAATCTAAACCTCCCCTGCCCCAACTTCAGACCATTTCCTCTGCTCCTGTCATTATTCCCTTGGGAGAAGAGGCCAACACCCACCTCTCTACACCCTCCTTTCAGGGAGTTGTAGAGGTCAATGAGGTCTCCCCTCAGTCTCCTCCAAACTAACCATGCCCAGTTCCCTCAGCCTCTCCTCCTATAACTTGTTCTCCAGACCCCTCACCAGCTTGGTGGTTCTCCTCTGGACACGCTCCAGAACCTCAATGTCCTTCTTGTAGTGAGGGGCCCAGAAAGTGAACCCAGCCCTTGAGGTGATGACTCACCAGTGCCCAGTCCAGAGGCACCATCACTGCCCTGCTCCTGCTGGCCACACTGCTCCTGATACAGGGCAGGATGCTGTTGGACTTCTTGGCCACCTTGGCCACCTTCTTGGCCACCACATTTAATTATACGGATGATCCAGAAACAATGTTTGGCCTCTGCCCTGGTGGATTTAGTTCATTTCTGTAGCTGAAGCCTGACATAGGTACTCAGGACCACCTGAGGCTCCCCTACTGCTTACAAGCAGACAGGAAAAACAGCTTTAAGAGAGCTGTTCCCAGCCAAATCAGATCCCGATGCAGTGTGGGTGGCTTTTGAAATCAACAGAAAACAGAGATCAGATGTCTGAAGATTGCAAAGGAAAGACAAGGAGAGCAGAAATGACACCTACACACAAAAAGAAAGTTTCTGAATATGAGTAAGTAAGGTTTTGCAGGCAGGGTTAGAGGAACACGGCTCAGCCCAGGCAGCAGGCAGAGATGGATTTGTAGTGGGGAATCCCCTGGTCACTCCGCTTCAGCTTCCTATCAAATGAGAGCAAAAATGGTTCTCACTGATAATCTGAACACTGGACTTGAAGAGGATAGAGGCTGTTTAGGGTAAACTTACATATTTCTTGCACTAGAAATGTGTAGTTCACTTGTCATGAACTACATCTTGTTTCTCTGACATTTGAGAAAGAATAAATGACGCTGGGCAGCCCCTCTCCAGTTAGGAAATGGAGTTCTCTGGTTTTACATGGGTTTTTACACTTGGCTAATGACTGCCAAGCAATGTTCTCTGGAGTAGTGAAAGAAGCTCCAACCAGTGCTCTCTGTAACTGCACACTTGGTGCCTGTTCTTCAGGAAGCAGAAGAATAATAAACCCATTTCTACAGAAAAAGGGCCACTCGTCTCAGCGTGACACTCAGCAATTTCCATGAAGATAGACCTTAAGGATAGCAGTACTCTCAGGAGCTTTCCTCCTGTCACTTCAACTGGATTTTCAAATTGGCATTTTTAAAGACAAAAAGGAACAACTACTTTAGATTTCCTTCTTTTTTTTATTTCTTCCCCTCATGCCTTGTCAGGATGACTAATGAAGGGTAAGCCTCCAGCTGGGCACACACGCAGTATCAAACTGCCTTTCTCCTGGGAATGGAACACGTTACACTCGTGCAACGTAATGGGGCAAAGTAAGGGAGAAAAAACAAGAAACCCTGACATAAGGATGATTTTCTTTCACTCAGCTGATGACATTTTTAGAATTTTTCCATTGCGTAACGATAAACAGCTCCAGCTTCAGCTGAAAATGCACAGAATGGATTTCCTTACATTTTAAGCGCTCCTTGTCCGAAGCCAAGAAAATGTAAGGAAATAATATTAACTCCTAGTATCGAATGTTGGCCGAGTCCAGCTCCGTGCAGCACCATCACCTCTGGCAGCCCAGGCCACACAGCAAACAAACAATACCCTCTCACGCCAGATTCTTATGGGCATGAAGGTATGGAGGGGAGCTCTGCGGTGTAACCCCTTTAACTGGTGTCACCCAGCACCCAGCCCCGGTGCCAGAGGAGGGGGAGGCGATCCCAGCTCCGGGATTCAGGGCTTCTCCCGGCGGCTGGAAGCTCGTTAGCTGTCACAGCAAACAGCAACTGGGACACGAGCCGCTAAAAATACCTCTTTCTGGCATCTGCTGGGCGGTATTCTGCGTACACTGGAACTTTCAGAGGGTGTGTGAAATTTTCCAGCTGCTTGCAAGGCACAGGGCTGGGCCTGAGCAGCCCGAGTGCCGGACCCCCTGGCACGGGGGAGGGCAGGTTTGGAGGAGGTGTGAATCGCTCCATGCTGCCCGGAGCTCTGCTGCCTGGGGAGGAACCACGTTTTTCCAAATTATGGTGAAAGTCTATCCAAAAGCTGACTGATTCTACTATTTCCAAAAGTTTGCCCGACATATACTGTGTTTTCAACCAGCGAGTGTCTGCTGCTTTCTTCTCAGCACAGAGCAGATTGGAAGGGACTTCTTTGGAAAACGTAAACTTTTTTTTCCGAACGCCGTATGTGATAGTTCACCTACATCTTTGACTTCCAGCAAAGCAAATAAAAAGTGGAGAAAGAAGACCTAGTCTTTTTGGTTTGTTTTCATGGAATCAGAGAACTGCTGGAGTTGGAAAGGACCTCTAGAGACCATCCAGTCCAACTCCCCTGCCAAAGCAGAGCTGTCCAGAGCACATCACTCAGAAGCATCCAGGCAGGGCTTGAAGATCTCCAGAGAAGGGGATTCCACACCCTCCCTGGGCAGCCTCTGCCAGGGCTCTGCCACCCTCACCAGAAAGTTTTTTCTCATATTTGAGTGGAACTTCCCATGTTCCAGCTTGTGCCCGTTGCCCCTCATCCCATCACTGGGAAACACTTAAAAGAGTCCGGCTCCATCCTCCTTCAGCCCACCCTTTAGATACTTGTAAACAGATGAGGTCTCCCCTCAGCCTTCTCTTCTCCAGGGTAAAGAGTCCCAGCTCTCTCAGCCTTTCCTCATCAGGGAGATGTTCCAATCCCTTAATCATCTTAGTTGCCCTATGCTGGATTCTCTCCAGTAGTTCCCTCTCTTGAACTGGGGAGTCCCGGAGTGGACACAGTATATTCCAGTTGTGGCCTCACCAGCGCAGAGCAGAGGGGGAGAATGACCTCCCTGGACCTGCTGACCACACTCTTCCCTACACAGCCCAGGATCCCATTGGCCACAAGGGCACCTTGCTGGCTCATAGAGAGTTTACTATCCACCGGGACCCCCAGATCTTTTTCCTTTTCCTCAGAAGTGCAGTTTATAAGGTTTTTTTTTATAAGTTTAGTGAACAGTCTGTAGAGTTCAAAGACAGGAGGGGGAAAAGGAGAAGGCAGTGGGCAGAGCCCTGAGGCCAGAACACTGAGGGGGGGACAGGCCGCTGCTGGCCTTTCCCAGTGACTGCCCCCAGGCCACTGGTGGCCCCGAGAGCCAGCAACAGCCCCTGCAGGGCTTGGTCAATGGCAAGGTGCTCATACTGCAGCTCACTCCCAGAGAGGAGAAAGTTCTCTGCAGTACTGCCGTCTCCTGGGGCAGGTGTTTAAAATAAAGCCATGCAGAACAGAAGAGCTGTTCAACATTTCTTTAAAATTTCTCACAGAAAAACCCCAAACCACCAGCCAGCTCTAGGAATCAAGAGGCTAACTTGCACTAGCAATTGATTTAAAGCCTGTGGGTCTCATCAGCTGAGCTGATATTCACAGGAGGTAAAACAACTGTCTGAGGCAGGTTGGGCAAAACCAACTGGGCAAAACCAGTAAAAGGCCCAGGGAACACAGAACTACTTGTGCTCAATTAAGGAAGTGCCATATTATCTGGCATTAGTTGTACCAAACAACAATGAAGTTGAAGAAGCCTAAATGATGACAGGGGGAAGAAAGGGGAAGAGCTCCACCACAACTGTAGTCAGTGAAAAAGCCTCTGTGACTTAGGGAAAATCCACCCATATTATAAGCTCTTTCCAAGTATTTAATGTGCATTCTGAAATGACTGTATTATACAGCTGAGATAAGCAGAACGTTTCCTGCTTAAAAATTACTGACAAAGGTATTGGTTCACTGTGTCTCCATAGGGAAACTGAATGAGACTCTACTTCCATCAGCAGATCTAGGGAGAAAAGCATTAATCACACCACTTTATGGAGTACTTTGGCATTACTAAGCAATCACTTCTTCTCTTGTAAGTTGTAAAACAAGACACCTTTTCTTGTGAGATGAATAATGAGGGATTACCTCTCAGACAGTGGAAGAGGGCAAGTTCAGTCCCTGTGATGTGGATCCCAGCTTGGTGGCACTCAATATACCCTCATGATTAATTTCAGCTACAGGGGTTAGTAAATTCACATCATCAGAGATATGAGTTGGTGAAAAGGCAAAAAGCATAGCTATTTATACGAGTATCGGATGTTTCTCTGAGATTGGTCATGTTGCTCATAAGCGTTTTCCATTTCAAGGAGATAATGTGTAAGCAAATAAACTGTGATATGCTAAAGATAACAATGATGAGCTTGCTTATTTCTCATAGATCCTCACTGGCAATTCCGGTGTTACGGCTAAGCACATTTAAATCAGTTCCTCCCAAGGATCTGTTGTTTAATGAAAAGTAATAGTGTATTTGTAAGCCCCTTAGAGTAATGAAGACAAACCTTACTGAGAAAGCAAAAGCATGCATCAAACCAACAAAATCACCTGTTTCCATGATCTGTAAAAGCACATCAGTGACTCACAGGAACTTGGACAGTGTAAAATTCATTAAGAGTTAATAGCTCTGGCAACTACAGGAACTTTCAACGGTAATTACACAACATTGAGAACTCAACTGGCCTGGCTCCCTCGTGTACCCTTCCGCAAAAGGGGTTACATCAGAAAAACGGCGCCTGGTTTTGCTCTTTTGAAATCTGCAATATTGGGTGGCGACAGAGGAGAAGTGATTCCAAGGGAGCGCAATCAAATGGACCGGGGGCAGCGAGTGTGGAGTGGAAGAAGAGAATGTGGCACCACAGCTTCTGTCCCCAGCCCACCCCTGGCCCCGGAGCTATGAGGAATGGTGCCCATCAGCTCTGAGGAGGGCAGTGCGGCCTTCCTGCCTGCCTCCGAGCGTCGAATGTCCCCTTGGTGAGCTTGAAAGGGTTCTACAGGTTGCTGGTCCTGCAGCCTGAACCCTTCCCTTCACTATGACCAGAGGGACAGCCCACCTCGGAGGAGAGGGCTCTGGCTGCATCCCCACAGGAGCTCTGGGCACCACAGCGTCCCTGCAGGCAGGGAAGGTGGATGGGAAGCAGATCCAACCAGGGGAAGGGGTCAGGCCGGAACTTTCCAGACAGTGCAAGGAGGAGTCACCAGTGGCAGGGTGGCACTATGTCACCTCCTGCCAGGCTGCACCCAGTGGTGAAAGCTACCGACACCACAGGGCTCCCCCTGGTACCTACCACAACATGCTTTAAATAGGAACAAATGGCTTTCATCATTTCTTTGATCATCTCTATCCCTCTGATCATAATTTCTTTTACGTTTTACAAAACAAAACCAATCCTAAAAAGAAGTCATCCCTGAGGTGTCTAAATCAGCAGGTGGGAGACAAAGAGCAGAGAGAGCAGCGGTGGAGCTGGGGTAACCTGGGAACGGGCAAGAGACTGTGCCGAGGAGAGGGAGAATTAACAAAGCATACAGGAAGGATAATGATAATAAGATGACACAGGACAACAATGATGGGAGAGAAGGAGGAAGCTGCAGGAGACAACAGGAGAGAATTCAGTCATGAGTGAAAGACCCAGGAAGATGATGGACCAGGACAGTGACAGGAAATTTCACCCCACAAGTAAAACTGCACTGACACGATGGGAAAAGTACCCATGGGAATACCAGTGTCCAGTTCACACCCTGCTTATCTCAAAGCCCTATCACAATCCCCATCAAATTATCCTATGGATCACACGGTACAAGACTCCATATACCCCCCCCCAGGCTTGGCAGAGTAAAGCCAGACCCAGTGCTGAGACCACCTGAAAAAGTATTCCAGCTTCCAGAACTTGTCATAGACGTGTGACACAGATTCTTTCACCATTGTTCAGGACAAATCAAGAATAACTTACGGAAATTAAACAATGAATTGAAAAAAAACCACAATAAAAACATTAAAAACTTATACCAACTTTCTTCTATCCCAATACTACAGACCCAAGGACTGGGATGGCATTGTACCAAAGGAACCAAGTCTATTCTCTTCTGCAGCAAAGGATGATGTGAACAGGAGAGCACTCAGACCAGCACATCCTACGAGTCCCTTTGTCCTAAGTGTCTCGGTATATAGCACGGGCTATAGAGCATATAAAGCTATATAGGAGGGGCTAAAATGATATATTTAATATTTAATAAAATAAGGGTATATATAAAAATAGATAAAATAAGGCTATTATATATATATAAAGGGTATATATAATCAAAATGATCCATCTGATTTTGTAATATTAATGTGGAACGATAACCTCATGCCCACCCAGTCAATGGGCTTCCACATCTGAGTACACACTGGGTGCCTGGTCTGTACCCCAGCCGGGGCACACTGGCACTGCAACTGCTTCCATATTCACCTAAATTCACTCAGCCCTCCAAGTCAAGATGAGAATACCACAACTGAAACTTAGAAGACATAAAATCAGAAATAAGACTAACCTTGGTAAGACACATGAACGGCGCAGACAGAATTTGCTGCTCTTTCCACACCGTAGTAATAAAACCTTTGTGCTCATTTTGTAATTGAAATTATGTTTTCAAATGCTTTAACTCCATGTTCTGATCATGCAACATAAAATTGTCAGCTCCACACATTGTAAATCCAAAAGAGATAAAAGCAAAGAGAGTGAACAATTAACTCTTCACCTCCCACTGTGAAGCACGCAGTGGGGTGAAAACCCCTACAACACAGAGAAAGGGAGAACACCTTGTACTGCCCCTCAGAGACACCCCTTATATTAGGGGTTATATCTTATATATCCTTATATAAGGATGCCTTATATTTGATGCAGCATGATCTTTTTTACGTAGGATATCCAACCCACAGCTTATTTTGCTATATAAAAAAAAAGTTATCTAAGAAATTCTAAATGCAAGTAACCTGCCCTTGACTTCATATTGGGAGAGGAAATACATTCTCCTGCCCAGGGCTGGGCCAGGAATGTACAGCTCCTCTGCTTCTTGAAAAACAAGGTACTTACTTATGGATTGCTCTCTAAGTGGGACTTTGTCAGTGCTGTGCCCGGGGAACGCGTTGCCTGTGGGCTGGCAGTGAATGGCTGCTCTGTGCAGGGCCCCAGCACCCCTGGCTGGAGAAACTCTGGCCTTCCTCTCCTCCTCCCTCCCTTCCTCTGCAAAAACACCAGTTAGCTCAAAAAAATGTCCTAGAGAAATAAAACTGCATCCAAATAAAATGTATTCGCTCCCAGGCAGCGACATTTCCATTCCTGGCTGGCTGGCAGGAGATGAATCTGTGCCTTCGGGGCAGAATCCTGGCAGTGGGAATACAGCAAAGGGGTGCTTTTATAGAGTACCCATTTCTCCACTTTGGAAGGAGAACTCTCCAGCTGCTCTGTGTTGCCCACCTGAGCCTCAGTCATGTTTACTTCACCATTAGGGATTATTATATTTCAAAAACTCTCTTGTTTCTAAAACTGCACGTTTTAAAAATGCCTGTACAGTCCAGTCATCCCAAACTGTATCATCCACACTTTTCTCAAAGAAATGCATTCATTTTACCTGCTCTGAGTGTTGGTCTAGAATATTCCACAGGCACGCAAAAATCTATCATTGACATTTCTTGGTGGGGCTGCAAAAGCTTCTTCATTATCAATTCTGAATTTTATCAGCATAAATACTGCCCACAAATTACTCTCTGATATTTGAGTTGCTTAAACAGAGTTAATAAGGCCTAAAAAGGTGCAATAAATATGCATGCGTGTATGTGTACATGTCATAATAAATAGTCATTAAGCACCACTTATGTAAACACAGGAGACAAACAATAGACATGTAATGTCTCCCTCAATATGGACTGAAAAAGCTTTCCACCTCCAGGTGTGTGGCAGCCAGAATAACCTCCTTAAATAAGCTTTTAGCAAGGAAGGAGAAAGTGCTGTTAGTTATCCTGAAGCAGCATCACAACACAGAACAGGAAAAACAGAGAGGCTCAAGAGCTTTTTCCTTTAAATTGGATTGTGATGATGTGAAGAAGGCACTGCTGTTTCTCTAAAGACAAGACATATTTTAGCCGAATTTACATTAAAATCTCTCAGCTCTCTGAGATATAATGTTACTGGCATTCTAATAGAGTAATATCCAGATTATATTTTAAAATGGCAATATAAATTAAGTCTTTTCTACTACATTGGTAGCTCCTGTTCAATGGTAGGTGGAGTGTAACATTGAAGCACATTGAAAATATTTGCATGGTGCTATTATTTGTTAGTGCCAAATTGGGACTTTATGGCAGCCACATCTGAGGACCAAATCCCAGGGCAATGCAGGCCATACCTGCTGTCCAACACTCCTCTTGGTCCAAGCCTGCTGCAGAATGGGGACACCCAGCAGGAGCCCAGTGGATGGAAGATGGATGGAGGTGGATGGAGGAGCTCCTGAAGAAGACTTTTGGGTCTGATGGGATTAACCGACCCCTGGCACAATCAGAGGGTGAGGAGATAATTCAGCAGAAAGGCCCACGGGATTTCCCTCGTGCAGAAAAGAAAGCAGTTGGTCAGTAAAATATCTTCAACACTATTTTGGTATTTGTTTCCTTTTTGTTGATCATGAGGAAGACTTTGCCAGAGCAATGCTGGCACAGCCCTGACACACAGTCGCGGATTTCCACCTCGGGAATCACTCCTTGTTCTAGGAAAACCCCACTACGATGCAACAGGGGGTTTAAAACCACGCTGTGCTTTGTGTTTCTTCTGAAGTCCCTCTAGGACAGCACAAGCGACGTGCTAGAAGAGCGATGCCCTTGTCATTTCCTTCAGTCTTCTGCTGATAACTTCATGGAGGCGACCCTGCTCCTGCCACCAGCGCAGCCCAACCGAAGACAAACCACACAAACTCCCACCCACTGACCCAACAAATAATCAACCTCCTGAGCAGGTTTAGTTAAAACGATCCATTGCTATTTCCTTCAGATAATGATTGAGATTTATTAATACAAAGCAGATACCGGTATCTCCTAATGACTTGCTTTCATTAATGGCTGTTGCGCACATGAGTGGTTTTCTTTTAAGGACTCAGGTTAAAAGCCATGTTTATATATTAAACCACCTTGAATAAAAACGGAGATTAAAAATTGAAAGTCCAGTCTAAGGACACACAGTAATAAATACGGAGAAAGCAAAGAAAGCACTGCCCTTTTTTTTTTTTTCTTCTTTTAATCTTATGTAATAAAGAGCGTCACTATTTTGCTGTGGTAAATGCTATCCTGCCATTAATATCAAGTCAGCGTACACGGCTTAATTGACTTTTGATTAGATACGCGTCCTGTGAGTCAGTGCAGATCTTAAAAATCTATTGTACAATCCGGCGGCCAGGAGAACAATAGTTAACACAAAGCAGGCTGTCTCCTGCTGCTGCTGGAGGGTGATTAAGGCGTCCGGCAGCCACACGCACAGGAAGAGCATAAATAAGAACTCGGGGCTGCGCGTGTCAAGGCGCCGGCGCAGCACAGGGTGTCCGGAGGTCACAACACTCAGAACTGTAAGCAAAGTGTCATATTTTCACCTCTTCTGTGCCTTCTTCTGAAGCTGTATACAATTGTTTTAAGATCTTTAAAATGGTACAGTGACCTTATAACTCTTTTTAAATTAAGTTCTGATTCCTATATATTCCAATATAATGTCAAAGCACTCAACCCCCCCCCCCCCCAACGGAGTAACTACTAAGCTACATATATCCTGCAGTTTCCTTTCTTCTTTTAAAAATGATGCTGGTGGCTCAAGCAACACTTTTCAGACACCCCTCCTGGGCTGGCTACATCAGTGGGGTCTCGGCTGCCCCGCACAGGGCTCTCTCTGGTGGGACGAGGACGGCCCCCGGCCTCTCAGAATAACTGCCAGAATGACTTCCTTAAATCTCTGGCCACATTCCCATTTCAATCAAATTAGCAGCTGCTCTTCCTCATTGTTCCACCTCTGCAAGAGCTGCCGAGTTGTCTGGCTTCCAGCTCCTTATGCCAGTAAAAAATAAAGAGACATAGAAAAGGAGAGACACAAATGTGAGAAAGTGGAGGGATCTCCTCTTACAGGTGATGTCTTGGTATTTAAAAGATGAGGATAAAACATTTAAGTGGCAGTAGAGTCACAGCGACCGTGCTCACTGGTCTTGTGTGGTTTCCAAAGGATGACAAACGCTCGTGTCTGTGATGCCTCTTCAGTACCCCGTGCTCAGCTCAGAGCTTCACTGACACAAACGGCCACAAGACCACACATCTGAGCAACCCCTGCTCTTCCTTCCCCAGGTGTGGACGGGAGGTTCTTGTGGTCTGCAGAGATGTGGCCAACTGCAGCTCAGGGTGGGAACCATTCACATAAACTTGAACATAGGAAGTTCCACCTAAACATGAGGAGGAACTTGTTTCCTGTGAGGGTGGCAGAGCCCTGGCAGAGGCTGCCCAGGGAGGTGGTGGAGTCTCTGTCTTTGGAGACATTCAAACCCACCTGGACATGTTCCTGTGGGACCTGCTCTGGGTGGACCTGCTCTGGCAGGGGGTTGGACTAGTTGATCTCCAGAGGTCCCTTCCAATCCCATGTGATTCTATGATAAAGCCCATGGAGTTTACTTCTGCTTCATCACCCAACTTCCAATTTTTGACTTATTCTTTTGCACTGATCCCACCAAGTCCACATCCATCAGACCCTGTTCTTTAGTTATTTCCTAGAAGAGCTGATGACCTCACCCAAAACACCTGCCGCATTATCAGTGCCCCACTGAAAACTCATTTTGGTTAATTGACAGACATTCCCTAAGCAAACCACACTCATGGGGCCAAATTACCTGCTGCTGAATGTTAATGGCTCGTGTGGGAGCAAGGCAGGAGAAGATGTAACCCGGTATTGCCTCTTAATTTTAAATGTATTGCACAAAAAAGAAGTTAGGTGCTTGATGCACTGGAGTGCATCAGAATTGTCTTTTAATTACTGATTGTAACAATTACTGCTGATTGTGATTAATGATGTCAAACATTTTCCATAAGAAGGTGTCTTGGTTTAGTTTTGACAAGGCCACAATAAGGTATTTCTGTTTTAACTAGATCTAGAGAAGACTTTAGCCATGTGAACTGAAACCACGGAGCCTAGGAAAAATAACATTACTCAACTCGAGTAGAAAATTCTAAAAAGCCCTTACTTGAAGTACTCGAAAGGCATACAGCTGAAGTCCAGAGAAGAAATACTGAACACTCTTAACATCCTAAAGGCCCTTCCCTTGGGCTGCTCCCCTCCACCCCGCAAAGGCCACCGCAGCCCCACTGTGCGGAGCAGCCTGGGACAAAGGCAGACAGCAGATTCTGGGATGCTCTTAATATTTGTATTAATCTCCTTAGCAGAAGGACATCCTGAGGAACGCTTGAAATTTGCAAACTATTGAAAGAGAATATGACAAGAGATGAGCGTGTGTGGGAGAAAAAAGAAAAATAGGTTCTTGAACCCATAATTGTGACTCCCACGCTGTTTCTTTCAACTGTCTGTGGTGATAGTGTTTATAATACCTCATCCCTTCGAGGCCGACACATCCTCAGTGCGCTTAAGTATTAAGCTTATTTTCTACTGCCACAAAAGGGTACACATTTTAGACAATCTGGCTGCGTTCACCGATCCAGAAAGCGAGCAGTTCTTTCAGGGGGAAGCGTGGTGGCAAAAGCAACAGATTGATCATTTATGCTCCCACAGTCCCTTACAGCCCCACAGGGAAGCCTCTGCACCCTCATGTCAGTATCGACGGCCAAACTGGCCCTGCAGTCACAAAGAAAACAAACACACAAATTTGCACCATTAATATTGTACGTTAAGGGGTAATGGAAATTGGTACTTATTCATTAACAGTTTGCTGACTTTGAGGATATTTCTTCTAGTTTTCATCCAGATGATGAACCAAGAAATGGATGCTCCTGTGACCAGTCTCACTGGCTCCCGTGAAAGTATTCCTGGAATTATTCCTACAATGGGGGATGGGACCCACACTCCAGTTTTCAGATCCACCAAATTACAAATCCAGATAAAATGTACGCAACTGCTCAACAACCCTTCAGCAACAAACCAAGATAACTATCACTGTGTCAGGGTGTGGAAAGCAACCACCAATTAGGAAACCAGCAATGCAAGAATAGTAGTTTAATATATCCAACCAATACAATCCCCCAAAATAGCTCAGTACTTGAAAACACGGAGGTGATTCCCCCAGCTCAGATTTTCATACACAGCACATATTTATGATTAATTTAGTATTTGTATCCTAAACTGTTTTTACCTTCCTAAGAAATTAAAATTTGATTAGTGTCAATGTTATATCTGTCTTCAGAGCCACACATTATTGCACGCTACTTACAGTCCTTCCCTTGAATTTTAAACCAGCTTTCAGAGATACTTTGGACTAAATTCCTGTCTGCAACTAACTTAATCCACAGGTAGTCTATTACACTTTAAGGAAATCAACATAACTCCTTTCTGAAGCAATAAATGATATTAAAAATAATTGAAATAAATAGTAATTGTCTGTAATGTGCAATGAGGACCTCTGTTTTGTGCCATTACTCATTTGAGGAGGGTGGAGAAAGGGGCTGTTTCCCTCTGGCACACATGGACACCACCTCCTCAGCTCCCAACCCAGACCCAGAACCGAGACACGCAGTGGGCAAACACGGTGGGGCAACAGCAAAGCTGCTGCTGTGGAGGACCTGGGATTCACCCCATTGGAATTTGGGGGTTTAACTGCAGCCCCAAAGTCCTGGGGCCTGGATGCCAGCCCTCAGTGGCTCTAGTGCACTAGACACAAACACCAGGGATACATCTTTCCAGTTTCTTTTATTTCTTCAGTCCAGAGAAAACCACTAAAGGTGCTGCAATGCCATTCATGGTGCAAACCAAAGAACAGCCAGTGAAGAACCAAATTAAGCTAGAGGTGAAAAATTGATGGAGTTTGTCTCCTCCGCAACGTGAGGGACCTCATGGTACCACCACAGAACCACTGGGTCTGAACACGGGCTCAGACAAAACTGGGACGACAAAGAGAATTTACAAGGGGTGAGATAAGGACCTCAATGCTGAGCAATTTAAAATGAGCAAAAACCCACATTAATATTTGACTTGTTTTCCAAATAAATTTTTGCTGAAATACAGAAGGCAAATGACAGCGTGACTGATAGGAAATGAGAGATATATCCAGAAATTACCACATCTGACTTGGAAGCATCTGCACAGCTCAACAGCCTCGTGGTGGCGAAGCTTTTGGTCACCTCTGCAAAGCACGGGGAGAAGTGGCACCTGGAAGGCACCCAGGGCTGCACCCTGACACCTCACAACACCAGTCACGGCGAGGGATCCGTGAAGTCCACGTCTCTCCAGAAAGGGAGGAGGGGGAGTCCAAGCTGGGGTAACAGATTTCCTTATTTTGCAAGTATCCAGAACGTATATGAGGAAAACAAAGAAGAAGAGCAATACATGAAAGCCGACTGGAATGAGGCAGATGAAAGCAGACTAAACCCTGAGCTTTCTTCTACATTTTTGAAAGTAGCAATTTCCCCAAAGAGAGGAAAGATGTCCATGCCAATTCAGCAATATCCCACCGCTGAGCAGGAGTGGTGAAAGACTGCAGCCTAAATTTGGCTTTAAGCTGAGGCTATTCAACTGAAATAGCAGAAGATAAAAAAGAGGCATATGGGTGGGTCAAGAATGGCTAAAAACCATCAGTGTCAGGTTGCTGCTGTGGAAAAAATGTTAAATATGACCTTGGGTTTTAATAGATGAATTATTTCCAGTAGGGACAGGGCAATATTAGCAGCGCTGTCTGGACACTACATCCTGTGCAGCGTGGACAGTTTTGGCCACTGTTGAATGGAGAGAAATTAATCTGAAGCAAGAGCAAAGGAGCCTCTGCTGGCAGGTCATGGAAGTGGGTTCCACCCAAGAAGGAACTGAAAGAGGTTGACTTGCTGGGCCCATGAGGGCAATCACTGAAAGCAGATACAGCTTCTTCCTAAACATGGCTGGGATAATTGTTACTAATTTAACCAATAATCGATGCTATCACATGCGGTACAAACTGTAGCGTCATAAATTACTTCTGAAAATGAAGGCTGAAATGAGATTTCTAACCAAAGTTGAGCAACACCTCATGGGAGTAGCAAGTGAAGAAAACCTGACCCGTTCTGAAGATGGAGTTCATAAACAAGAAAGGTTCCAATGACCTTATGCCGTGGTTACCTGCAGGAGCTGGTGATTGGACTCGACAACCCAGGAGTAAAACTATGTAAATAACGGACTTACAGAGGCAGCCAAACCAAAGCAAGAATAGTGGAAAAAGCAGTTACAGTTGACTCTGAATGGAAATTCTGATAGTTGGGGATTTTTTCCACCCTGTTTTTGAAATGAATGGGAAAACACCACATTTTTTAATGCTACTTTCAGTCAAAAAATTGATTCATTTTATTCTTGGGTTACTTAATAACTTTTAAAAACCCTTTAAAATTTTGTTTGGTTTCAAAACACATTATTTCAAAATGAAAAGCTGAAACATTTGTTTTAGAAACCCCTGAAATGGCACGATTAATCTTTTCAGAGGTATCTACTCTTTTGAAAGATATTTCAGTCAAACATATTTGAGGATTCAACACAAATTCATAGATTGTTTCCAAGGGGGTACAATCAGCACAACAAAGGAAATTAAAAATAATTTACACAAATCCAGTCTTCAAGGACTTTAAATAAGAATTTAGCTGTGGTCCACAGTCTTGGACTAGTTTTGGAGTATTTAAATATCCCCAAAGGTGCCTCATTTTATTCCACATATAGGATCTTTATTTATAGTTTAACAAGGATAGTGAATTGAAGAGTAAATTGTTCAGCCTTAAAAAGAGGCTTTTAATATTAAACAAAAACTGCCTGTAATAGCTGGAAGAATTAGTTCCTACTGGCTCTTCGTGTCTAATCACCAGCTGTTGAGGGCTATATTTGACTCATTTGATTGCAGAGTAGCCATCTGCTTTATAGATTCATAAGGCACCTCCACTCACATAATGTGCAAAAGTTCTTTTTCTGGTTCACTTTCCAATATAACTTCAACCCGGCTTCTAAAACTGATGTTATACATAATTCAACACTAATAACCCTCTTTCAGTGCCCACAGAAGAGGCTGAAGGATTACAAGCACATGAGGATGAGCATGACGAACTGCGGACTCTCAAGACTTCAGAGCAGAAGGGCATTTAATAAAGGTCTTGAAAATGCCACACAGAGAAGTCAGGACTATATTTAGAGATGTTTACTACCTTTCTCCCTCCTTTCCAACAGAACAACCATTATCCTACAGAAGGACCCCGTGAAGATTGCATGATACAAGCATTTCAGTAATTTTAGCACGCAAAATGTTTATTGGCAAAGGGGGCTGAGTACAGGAACATTCTTTTTTTCTATCAAAATGTATCACAAAATCCCATTCTAAAATAGACTTTAATTAAGTATTTCAAGTAGACTTGGTGTTTTCCAAGTCCAAAGTTAGATGCTGAACAACTATGTCAAGTGCTCTACAATGCCGGAGAAACTAAATTAAACACGGACACAGATGTCATACAATGGCTACAGCTGAATGACCTCTTCAATCCAAAGTGTATTTAAAATAAAAGTGGGTTGTTGACTGTTGTGGGGTTTTTTTCTTAGAAAAATAGTTTCTTCAAAATTCCTTATATTTCAAAATTTGCCTTCTGTGTGTTTATTCCAAAACAAAAAATTGAGTTCTGGGATAAACTCAACTGGAAAAAAAGTTAAATGAAAAATGGAAGGATTTTTGCAGTCATTCAGGTTACTTTCACTCAGTTTTACTGAACTAAGACCTGTCAATAACTGCAGTTACGCAAAATTCTACACCTCTTAGGAAGGGAAGTGTTCCAAAATCAAAAAGTAAGTATGTTTTTCATTCATTGTTCTCGTGGATTATTTCTTTTGAAACCCATGGTGAAGGAGACTGTTTTCCAAAGGGAGACACATCTCTGCTCCCACGTCCTGGGTGCCGGGGGCCGGGCCTGACCATGGCACAGCACCCATGAGGTGGCCTTCCAGGGCCCCGGCACACAGCCACCCACGGTCCCGGCACGCTGCCGCGGCTCAGTGGGGACCGGTTTTGGGTTAATCAGGATAAAATGGTTTGCTGTGAGGTACCAGGGGGCTGGAACGGCTTACAGCCAAAGAAGCTGCGCTGAAGGTGGCTTTGTCCCTTCGTGCCGGGGAGACTCCTCTGAGTGCCCCATTGCAGCTCTGCCGGGGATCCGTGTCTCTGAAGTGCTGGGGACTGGAAATCCAGTTCCCTCACATTTGGAATAAATACTATTTCCTCTTCTCTATTTTAAGAAACAGACTGGTATTTCATTAATAAAAAAAATGACCTGCTTCCTTTTTCGCCCCATCTCTCCTCCTGACAACTCTCAGACTTTCTAAGCACTATATTTCTTCTCACTACTCCAGCAGCATAGACAGCTGTATTAATGATTTATATATTATTCATACCATTATTTATTATAATAATTATTTACATTACCTATGTTGTTATTGGGTACAGTGTTCCAAGGCAGGATGTGATGCCCATCAGACACTCTGGAGCGGCACTGACAGAGTGAACTCCTGCTCCCTCAGAGCAGCTCTTGCCTTTGCTCTTATATATACCCAAACTGGGCTTAGAACAGCTCAGAGAGCTCAAAAGGGTAACCAAACCAGGCTCAAAACCATACATTTTCAATACTCTCTTAGCAGAGAGCCCCTTCCTCTCAGATGCTTGAATTAAGCAACTGGAGTGTCCAAACAAATCTGTGGCCTGAAAAAAAATAATATCTCAAGGCTGGTGATATTTATTTTTAATAAATCCTGAAAAACTGAGCAAGTTCCAGGGGACTGGAGGCAAGGCAGATAGAACAGAGAAGGTGACATCAGTAATTACAGGCTGGAAGGGCTTTTGAGCTCACATACCCACCTCCCCCCAAACCTGTGTGGGCAACTGATAGAGAGACTTCAATAAACAAGTTACAGAAACAGGGAAAAATTAGTCAGAATCATTTTGCTGCAATGACACCTACACCATACTACATTTTACCCTGATGAATGTATGTGGTCGGGTGACAGAAGGAGCTCTCCCGATGCATCAGGATTAGATATATTAGTCTATGTGCTGCTCCAGAAACTCACAACAGCCTGTTACAAAAATTGTGATGCAACCACAATCATATTAATTAATTAAATGTCAGACTTAGTAATAAATCAGGATCTAATCAGCCCAATCCTGCAGGAACAGGATGTTGCCCCAGTGCTGTTCACTTCTTTCATCAATGCTGTACGTGGATATGTCATTGTAAATGGATATGCACCTTACTTCTGAGGTGGGGTGTGTGGGTGACACATTATTTGGGTTAAAAAAGAAAATAACAATGACAGTTCTTCTCTATATTTTCTGATGGAAGGTTGAGTGCAACTTGATGTTTTTTATTCTTTTTATCTCGGAGAAGGTTAAAATCTCACTAGTAACTCAAGGTCTGGGAAGCACAGGCTACATCACCCATCTTTAGTGGAAGTTCACACTAAGCAGCTCATCAAAACTCAGGCTGAGAGATGTGTAAGAAGAAGAATAACCTCCAATACCAGTCGGTTCTTCAGAAGAGAAAGGCATAGTAAGATCCTATGACTGGAAGCTGAAGAAGGAAGAATTAGAACTGGAGATGACCTGAAAGTTCTTTTATCAGGAAGGCTGGAATGATATCACTGAGTATACAGACAAAAGAAGGTTTTATTTCTATCACAAGTCATGGGGCTCAGTAATGTTATGAGCCATATGTTGATGGCCTGAATTACAGAAGATGTTCATGACCCACTGTCCAGTTTCAGTGTCCTTGAAACAGTGAAAGGAACACAAATTCACTTCCAGCTCCGGGGAAAAGAAAATTGCACTGTATGCTTTCTTTTGGTGACTGAAATGGTCTGAGAATGCAGAACCTTAGACACACTTGGCTTAGACAGCATTGCTTAGACACAGCGATGCTGGTACCCAAAAGTTAACATCATTCCAGCTGCGGTGTTACCTCTACCATCTGAACTGGCATCTTACCTAAGCACCATTATAAATCCCTTCAGATGATCAGATCACCTCTTGGTCCTTCTGCAGAGGGAAGTGACCACCCTAAAATATTCAGCACTGATTTGTAAAACTATTTTAACAACCAGAATATCACATGCAGAGCTCTTTGTAGTAAGGGAGAAGGTGGTGGTTTCCTTTTCAAAGGAAGGCTTTTACCTGACCCCAAACTCTGTCTGCACCCTATCTGAAGTTCAGCATTCAAGATTTTGAAGCCCATTATTTCAAACTATCAACGTACTCTTCAATCATCAAAGATAAGAAAGGCATCATCCACAATCACAAGAATTTATGGTTGGCAGATTTTGTTATTTCCATAAACAGCCAAGCACTCACACACCGCTCAGTTAGAAACGAAAACATCTGCCACATTGCGGTGTTTGTATGCGCTGATAAAGCTCCAACACTTCCATAACATATTGATTGAACACCTGAGACCGCGTTTGCAAAAAGTACTCGAACTGCTTAATAACGCCCGAAAGCTAAGCCTTTATCTGTATGTACATTGAAAGACTCCACTCAGATACACTCGAGCCTGGGTTTCTGAGTGTCCTCCACAGAACTTTTAAAAGAAAAATTATAAAAGAAATTCAAGTAAAGAAACACCAAAAACTGGTTTTGCCTCCTCTCTGACCTCAGTTGACAGTTATCACATGAACCCAGGGAGAAAATCCACCCCAAGTTTATCCAGGGTCCAATATATCATCCATAAATTGTTTAAGATTACCCTTATGATATCTAGTCCTAATACCACATGGCTTTTTTTTGACTCCAGTGCTGTAGCAGTCACATACTCATGCTTTGGGCACCGAGCGCTGCATAATCCTAAATATAGGAGGAGTGTGGAGCTCTAGAGGTCAGAAGTAACGTGAGGATATCAAAGCAGTTCCTTTACTCCGTGCAGATCAGCTGCTGCAGAACGAAACACAGAAGGCAAGCAAAGCAGTGCAGCGGACAGACAGGATGGATGCAAAAGCTGATCACAATTCTCCCAACGCTTGTTCAGCCAGTAGAGAGGCACATCTGTCCCACTGGCCAGCAGAAACCCACGCTCCCCAACCCTGCCTATAACTAAATGCCCGTGCTACATAAACATCAAACTATTCATCACCAAAAAAGCAGCGTTCCCACCCTGCTGAAATCATTATTAGCCTCAGATGGAGAACGAGGTGAAGAACCTGCTTCCTGTTATCTTTGATCAACTACTTGAACAATACAGTGACCGAATTTGTCTTACTAAAATTTCTTCTTACTTTTCTAAGAATGGAAGAGACACATAACTAAGTTCACTTCTGCAGCAGGAAATAGAAGGCAAAAATCAATGCGTATTTAACAGTGGTAATTTTTACTTGCTCTCAAGTTCTGGTTTGGCCTGATGGTTCTGATCAGCCCATTTATATCATAACTCAACAAGAAGGCTTTCTGCTCCTGGCAAGAAATTAAAGCGGGGTAGCATTTGGTTTTACATTAATATAAATGTTGTTTAGAGTCAATGTTGCAGAGTACAATCCTACTCTAGTTGGATTATACTGGTATAATCCATCTCTGGTTGAACAAGCAGCACAAACATGACTGAACACCCTTCTGGATAAACAGTCTTCTATCACTTCTGTGCCTTTTTGGTTTAAGTTCAGCAGAGAGCAGTCATCTCAGTCTGTTGGCCAATACATGCGCCACTGGAAAACCAAGATCCAGACTTGAGGAGAACTAGTGTTCTCCTCTAGTTTAGTGCAGCTTCTTTGGCCAGGTTGAGGGGGGCACAGCTGCATCCTCTGCTCCAGTGGGTAGAGACAGAGAAACGTCCCAAAGAAATCCCGTCCAGCTAAAATCTGAATTGTCTGCTGGAATTGCCAATTTGTCTTGGTAAATTATGGACACACAATCCTGGCAGATGGCCAGCAATCCCGAATTAGCCTCCTTAGTTATGTACTTAAAATTAGGAGGGGTGTGCTGGCTGAGTATGCTGCCCTGTAACACACCCCAGAGCCGCCCGGCTGATTATTTACTGTTACATGTGTGTGTGTGGACAATTTTTACTCTCTTCTTCTTACTTGACAAAGTTTCTGATAGGAAACGTGGCTGCTGACTAACTCGCTCTAGGTCTCAGCACAACTACTTTTGGAAGAGAGGCTCTAAAGGCACTGCATCGGTGGGAAGGGGGCTCAGGGGGCAGGGAAGGGAGACTGTGTCTCCTACCTTCTGCTCACTCTCAAGGCTTTGAAAAGGTCGCCTGACTCTCTCTAGCTGATTCTCGAGCTAGTTTGATGCTGGCAGCCTCGAGTTCCATTTTTCCCCCGATTGCTGATGTTTTAGGGCTCAGTGTGCTTCTGCAGAATAGGGTACTGGAGAGGAGAGGTGAGGAGGATTACATCCCTTTTCCACTTCAGCCTGCTTTTTTGTGCAGAGCATACGAATTTGAAGAACCGTACAAGCCAACTTCTCAATGCTTCCCTCTCCATCTGCTAATTTGCTACTAAATCGTTTGGCTGTTGCTGGATTGCTCCCTGATACCACCAATTTAGACTGCGATTTCATTAAAATAATCATTACCAGGGTAAGTACCGCCTAAATGAGTGTGCAGCTGGTGAAACACAGCAGCCAGAACGCGAGACAGTCTGCTTTAGTTCCACCTCTTTGTGCATGCTTATACAAAGAATAATGAATACATACAAAAACCTGCACTACAATAGAACTAGAACATTTTACATACTGTTTTATAATCCTAATGGCACAGTTTCCAGCAAGATAAAAAGAAATTGTTCTGCCTTTTAAGATTTTTCCTCCTCACATATTCTTTGGGACTAAAATGGCATCATTCATTCTAACCCCAGACAACAAGTGCGCAGTAATCATTCTCACATTTATTGCAGATAGAATGTGTATTGACTCAAAAATAAAACTCTGAACAGTTCAACACGCTGCCCTGTAGCGCTCAACCACTGACATTCTATAATCCACACAAATCAAGACTGCACCAAGAACTCTAGACAGACCCTGCGAAAGGTCTTGGTCCCTCTCTTCCTCATCTTTCTCAGCATTTTGTGTCTTTCCTGAAATGAGTTCAAATGTTTCAAAGATGCTAATGTTGTGGTACGGGAGTTTTTCTAAAGCACACACTTTCAAATCTGTTTCTGGTCTCTTCAGGATGTTCACAGTTCCATTCTTTTATGTATAAGTAATGAGATAAATAGATGAGGTAATTCTTTAACATGGACTAATTCCTGGTGTTATAACACCTAATTAAAAAGATAAGTAGATTTAGATACAGCAAAACTGTATTTAAAAGCTGAAAGCACTAAGCACATTACCAAATGCATGAATCTATGAATTCATGCTAGAAGGCAAGTTACACATGGCATTAATCAAAATTAATATCCTATTTACAGTAAGATCTGGTTTCATCAATGACATAAAGAGCAATTCCTGACAGAATAGTCAAGGATAAGCTCCAGCCTTTAAGCCATACTTTGCATATTTAATTTGTTCAAGCACCAAAATCATGACCATGACTTATGTAGATGTTGAATTTCCTCTCTCTTCCACACTTCCTTGTCAAACTGTGACTACACTTCTGAGATTTCAACTGGTTTGATCGTTTTCTTTTCTGTGTATAAAAATTAAAATCTTTCAAGAAGCTCAAATGTTCAAAGCTAATACAGTGACCTATCTCAGCGGTGTAAAATGAACTGCAACATTCCCATCAATAGATGTGAAGAAAAATAACAGAAAAAGCTGGAAGTGCTCATGAGGAGACAAAAAGTTAACCCACCTCTTATTTAACATGGGACAATCAGAATATAGGAAGAAAAGTACAAGAAATTTGGCACCAATAGCACTGTTATATGACACCATCAAATATGATCAACGTGATCATATCATCAAACGTGATAACTACGTTCTTGTTAAACTACTAAATGCTTGCTCAATTATCATTCAACAAGGCAATTACTACAGACTAAAGAGGGAGCTAAATTTTCCTCAGGATCCATAAATCACTATAAGGAGTTCTTTCACATGTACCTATCTAACAAAAATGTCGCCTTAAAACTAATTTATCCATAATGGGCAAACATTTCATTCGCACATCTTATCTTTTCATTCATTTGAAAGAACATTTCCCGGGAGTACGATTGTTGGAATTGATTACGCAAAGAACAGAGACATTTTAAAACATGACCTTTTGGGTATTTCTCAGCCATCCCTGGGGAGCAGCACGATACCTACACATCGCTTCCTAACACAGCACAAAACACAATCTGCTAGAATGGATCTGTCAGCTTTGAGACCCTCTATGTAGAAAAGACAGAGAAGTAGAAGTAGACAGTATAGTGTAACAAACACTCCCGGGGTGGTCTTTGCTATCTCATATAGAAATGGATTACAAGAATAGAATCAGGAACAATAGGTTGGAGGGGGCTTGGAGCAACCTGGTGTGGTGGGAGGTGTCCCAGGGGGTGGGATTGGATGGGCTTTAAGGCCCCTTCCAACCCAAACCATTCTATGAGTCTAAGAACATAAAATAACACCCCAGGTCCTATTTTCCTCTCCTCCAGCAATACCTAAGTATCCCTGGCGAGGGGAAGGCAATCCCTGCATTAAGATCCATATAAATGTGTGAAACTGAGGGAAATTTTCTGTTTGGTTTCTTTATAACACAAATGAAGGCTTTTACATGGAAAACTTCAGATTTATCAATGCATTCCTTTATAAAGAAACAGAGATTACTGGACAAGTCTCACCTATGGGTTTTCCTTATTTCCCTTATGAACGTACTGTTCTATTTCAGTGAACGCTCACTCGTTCCTAATACAGCTTTCTAACTTACCCTCAGGCTGTAACCACTAAACACAAATACTCATTTGGTTTACTTCAGTACTGAAGGAATACTTTAATACATAATAGAAGAACAGGGTGTCAGATGAAGAGCATTCTCACACCCAGATGTTATAAAACTTCTCAATGTCTGCAAATGAATAGTTCATAGAAATCTTCTATTATCTACAAGTCGGGGGAAAAGGACTATGTGATTAAAATAAAGAGTAAATACCTCAAAAAGTTTGTACAATTTTTATAGTAGAATATGTATTTTTATGGTAACTTCAAGGAAAAAAATTTACAATCTCTAAACATTATTTGTTCTAATAAAACATGCTAATGTTTTATGAGACCAAAGTCTGAAACCAAAGTAAGGAGAGGCAGCAGCAGTTATTTATGAATATTGCTAAAAGTACATTAGTAACTATGGCAAAACCATGTGGGATAGTGTGATCTAAGCACAACGTGAACTGAAAAGAAAGAGCTGAAAGAGCTATGACATTTTATAGTGTAATTAGAGTATTAATGATTCTTTTTGACCCCAGGAGCTTGAGCTTCACTTTGTTTCTGTATCCAAGGAGATTCATCTTCCCAGATTTGGATGCCCTTTGTAGTTGACTACATCTCTACTACTTCTGTTTGGGAGTCTATTTATTTGGATGTTATTGTTAGCCTTTATCTCATCAGTAATTAGCCATCAAATAGGCAAGTTTACAGGTGCCATTATTGTCTGGATCTTTGGCAACTTCTTCTGCTACAGCTTTTAATCTCTGATCTTTAAGTGCTTTCCTTCACCGGAAAGCAAGTTATTGGAGAAAATTTGACAGGTTGAAGTGACCTGGGATGTTCTGTCTCTTTCCTCTGGAGGAATGTTGGTCTTCTGCAAGAATTATGCTGGGCTGTGGGGGAAGTCTGGGTACAAGATGTACTTGAACCTGGAAGGTCTACCTTGTTATTTTACAACTTTATCCAAAGAATGAACAGAACAGATATATCTAACAGATACATAACTTCAGAAAAACATGTTTATGTCTAGGTAGTAATTTTTAATGACATTATGGGAAGAAGCTAGTTACAAGGAGTAAGAAAAAGCAATCCTAATAAAAAAAATTACATAATATAGAAAAGATGAAGGGCAGCAAGTAGACCCAATAATCTACCTACAATGTAATGACAGAGCAGTTCAAATAATAATGTTCAAGCTGCTAGAATGATTTTTGCTTCATCCACTTCAAAGCTGGAGCAAGCAAGTTTAAACACTAATGACATTTCAGTTACAATATTGGCTATTTTGGAGAAACTAAGAGGCAGAACATGGTGAAAGTAAGCAGCAGTGGTGGCGTGAATAATAGGAAAATTTGGAAATCAGAAACTGACTGAAAAACTTACTGTTTCTTGAAAAAAAATTTGAACAGAACAGAACAACTCCATCTGACTTTTCTGTAGGAAAGTACCTCAATATCTTTGAGATATAAAATTATTTAAGCTAGCAGTACTTGTTCTTTTAGATCTGCATCTAAATGAGGCAAAACCACTTGAGTTTTAAAATGTGTAGTTTTATAGTTAAAATCTTCATGTTACTTGCAGATGTAATCACTCCAGCAGCAATGATAGGATTGGTAACCTAGGGCTTAGACTATTATTCCATTTCTCTGAGCTTTTTTATTATATTTAGTGGCAGAGCTGATTTTTAACAACGTGTGAGATGCCAGGGATGACATCGGGTAATTTTATGTCCAGAGAGGAAAAGAAGTGATTGCAGATGTGCAGAATTAGAACTGGCCTCCTCCTGATCTCTATCTTTCATGCTGGTACACGGAGATAAAGAGTTCCAAAAGCAAAAGAGAGCAACTACGCTGATGTTAAGTGTTGTTGTGTGCTATATGCCAGCTCCCATAATACATAACTTTTCCCAGCTGATGAGCTTGATAGCTCATTAATGAGCTACACTGAATCTGTTTGCTTTGGAGTTTCTAAACACAGAAAATATTTTACCAGGGACCTTGCAATCTCCTCGCCCAAAATGGTCATGTAACAGAAGGGGATATTAAATACCCACCTAGAAGTAAATACACATGGCACACAGAGATAATGCTGATGCTTCATTTGATTTTCTCTTTAGGGGCAGTTTCCTGAGGGCCTGGATCACAAGAAGTGGAGCATTCAAAAATAACACACTGCTATTCTTTTTCATCTGACATCTAAATTGTTCTGCTGTTTCTCTGTATGTGAAAGATGGTTTTCTTTCACATCATAGACCCAAGTGTAGATCTTGTAAAGCAGTAAGGATAGGACCAATTTACTCCAATGACATAGTGGCTTCCATGTCTCACTTCCTTCACAGGTACCTTTCACTCACCTTTTCAGTTCAACTGCACTTATTTTTAAATAATATTTAAATACATAAATAAAATTTTAAATAAAAAAAAAATTAAAACACCAGGTCTAGTTTTAAATAACCTGGTGTAGTGGGAGGTGTCCCTGCCCACGGCAGGGGGCTGGAACTCAATGATATTTAAGGTTCTTTCCATTTCAAACCATTCTATGATTCTAAATTGGGCAAATTCTGAAAGGAAGAAGTTTATTATTGCAGCACTACCTTCACCTTCTCCAAGAGCTATCATAACCAGTCTCTGAAACAAGGCAAACCCTTATCATAATTACTTGCTAATTCCTCATTGGAGTTAAAACACTGGCACACGGAATGTGCTGAATTCACCATTCTAAGTTAAAACCTGGAAGGGTTTTTCCACTGTACCTGCTTCGCTCAGGGATCTGCCCACTTTGCAAAAGATTATAAGAGTTGGACAGAACAAAAGAAAATGGAGGGGAAATAAAAAGTAGGGGAGAGCACGAGAATAGTATAAATTTATATTTACATTTTTGCTGATTTCAAAATAGAGCCAAATACTGTAAAATCTTAAAGACTCTGCTCGTTGACTGCTGACCTCTGTGTCAGGGAAGGAAGAAGTCACCGCAATGAGGAGGAGATGTATGAATGAATACAAGCAGACAGGTCACACTGGAGCCTTATTTTCTAGTATTTTCAATTTTCCACTCTTCAGCGCCTGCTGCAGTGCTCCAGAAATACATGGAATCTGTATGATCAAGTGCACTTACATCCTCTCACCAACTGTAACTAGTGTAGTCAGGCCTCAAAAGCCACAAACAGGAAACAAGCAACTGACTCCTCAGAACAAAAAAAGAAACATTTTTTTCTTCTTTTATTTTAAAAAAAAAAAAAGCTGTATAAGCACCACATTTTCTGGAAGATGTTGAGCAAGAAAGCAACATCAAAATTCAGTTTTTACTGTCTCAGGAGTAATGGTTACTTTTTACCTCCTGGTAAAAATTCATAAGACAGACGACCTTCTGATGCACCTCAAGGCATCCGTACATAGTTAAGTCAATTAATTAACACATAGGGTACTTCCCTGGGACATTATAGACTGAGAATAACTTTGGTGGCAGGCCAAAATTCAATAGTGCTCTGCCTGGATGCAGAAGCATGACCAATGCAACCTCTACGTTGCACATGTGACAATTAAGTAAGCACTGACCTGAGATTTCACCACACACCTTTTTCAGACTCCGCTCCAGACTGTGCCCTTGCCCCCTCCTTCCCTGGACACATTCAAAGATACAAATCTCTTTTGTATTTTGTATTATGTATTCCTCTTCCCTTCCCAATTTTTAAAAAATCCTGCTGTAGGCTCATTCCACTACTTGCTCCTCCACGACCAGCAGATGAAGAGCACAGCCCCATCTCAGCCACTCGGAGGGGCATCTACAGCATCTACAGGTTTAGGATGGCTAATGTCCAGTGGCTAATGTTACTGAAATGGTATGAGTGAACATGAATTAGATACACTTGAAAAAAAGAATCAACCAAAAAAAAAATTAAAAAGTTAAAAAATTCATTAAAAGAATTAATTAATTAAAAAAATTAAAAGTTATATTTAATAATATCCAATCTTTCTCTCCCAGGTACCATTTGCAGTAAATAGTTTTACTAAAAATGTCAAATTTCATCCAAGGTTTTACATGAATATGTAAGTAGTAAGCATTTTTTAACTGTCCTGCCACATCATTAATTTCATTAGTTTGCTTTGTAAAGCACAAATCAAAACAGAGGAAATGTCTGTTTATGTCTAATACCAGCCAACAGTTTGCAGAAAGAACTTCAGTAAGTCTGAGAAAGTCCAGAATAGAATTTAAAAAACATGGGTTTACAGAAGAGAGAAGGCACGCTGCATCAAAAAGAGGAGGAAGTAATATTAAAAATCGGAACCCTCATAAACCAGGAAAATTGGTCTCTGGGGGGGGGTGTGTGGAATAAATATATGACTTGAATAATTACTGTCAGAATACAGGACACGCAAAGCACAAGCAGAAAATTAAAGTGCAGTATCAGGTATTTCTATCACTTCAGCTCACAAGGTGTATGTGGGAATGACGGCAGAAGAATTCCTTTAGCAGAACTTTCCAGATCCACAGAAGCAATCTCCAGCCTCTGGTGGAGTGACTGAGGGCGGTCACAGTTCCCCTTATGAACTCCATTTTAATATCCAAGCTATTTCAAATTACACTGAAATATAAAGCAGTGATTACATATGCTGTTTGGAGACTTTTAGGGAGGTATTCCAGCCCACATAATTGGAAGTCATTTTAAAGCCAAAACAGTAATTTGGCACTAGCTCGGGCCCCTAGAGGTGGTGGAACATGCAGAGAACAAAAAGCCAAGGGAACACACTACAAAGAAGCTGTAAGGTTTTTAGAACTATTGACTTCAGTCAGGTTTGTTTCCTTTGATATTCCCTACAGACACTGAAATCCTGGGTGTCGGGGAGGGAGGGAGCAAGTCCCAGGCACACGAGTGACACGCGAGTGGCAGAAGGGCTTTCCTCTGGCCACGGTCCCTTGGGATGAGTGACATCGCCATCTCCCATCCCATCGGCCATCCTGATTCAGCACGGATCGGTACCAATGCTTCCCCACAGTGCTTTGAATGGCTCCAAAGAGTTAAATGTCAGTGGCAAAACACCCAAACTAATCCGAATAAATCAGCAAGCATGAGAAAACAGCAACTTTTACACACTAAGTCCACAGACATGAAGAAAAGCTAATGCAATAAAACACCTGGTTTGTAAAATGCAAGTTCTACTTGTTCTACTTTATTTCTAATCCTCTTATCCTTTAGATTAATTATGTACTTTTTTGAAATATTCCTGCAGATCCACCTGCAGGAGAGATGGGGTGCTGGGAGATCTGCTCTTCCTCGAGTTCACTCTGCCAAACAGGGGGGATTTGACACATCATCTGCCACAGAAGCACAGAAACGTTTCAAGATCAACCACTGATGACAGTTAATCCAAGGAAGGTGGCAACTGCAAGGATACTTCTTGTGTTGCCTCAAGTGTCCCAGAAAGGTCAAAGGAAAAGTAGAAGGCTGGTGGCCAGATCTGAGAAAAAAGATGAACTAATCAAATTCTAGAATTATACTTCTAAGAATTACAATGCAAGAAAGACTGTTTTTTCTGAGTACCTCCTTCCATCCCATTGCTTGTTGCTGGCAGGTCTCTGATCGCCCTTGCACACGCTACAATTAAATTATGGGTATGTGGAGGTGGCGCTCGGCACTCAGAGAGGAGCTGCATGGGCATCCTACATTTGGACTTCAAGTTGGCATGGTGTGAAAGAGAGATGCAACAAAACCAGCAATACAGAACAGAAGGCCGTGTTTGTCTTTTTCCTTGTGACACCTGACAGTACAACCAGGTCTTTAAAGAAATTCAGACATGAAATGTTGACTAATACTCAAAAATAAAGCGAGTGTTCTTTCAATTGTTTCCCCTCAAGTGAGGCCGGATGGGGGCACCAAATACTTTTCATTTCTCAGTTACTGTGTTGTGTTTTCTGTCTTTTGGTAACCATGATATTCAAGCCCCCCGAGAAACACAAAACATACAAGGCAACTGTGTGGGAATATGTTAGGAACTGTAATTGAAAATAACTCACCAATGAGACCGCAATGCTACAAGCTGGACACAATAGGCTTGGTTCTGAGTATATTTGCACTTGTGGAATTAAAAGTGACAGTACTTACAAGAAAGTCTTCACACCGCTATTATCACTTGTCAATATATAATATGCATATAAAATATAAACTTAAAGTACTCAAAAATGGATGCTTTCTAGCTTGTTTCTGAATGCTCACCTGTAGGTGCTACTCTTATGCATATGTAAACGTGAGCCTGTGTATGAAAATATATATTTGCATCACATGTAAGTATGTGTAAATGGTCTCTTTATCAGAAGCTAAACTAAAACTCAGCCAAATAACACAGAAAGTAAACATTATAAATAAAGAAATGATTATACTTGAACAGATGACACTGACCAGGTGTATGTAAATACCATTAATAATCCTCCTGTGGAGCAGAGAATGTTTCATGAGCAACAGCGTCTAGAGATACTTAAGGCAACAATACCAAGTACAAAGTCAAATGCCAACCTAAAATTAAAATCACCACTGTTTTCAAATAATTGCATGAAGATCTGGGAACATATAACACTGTCTCTTGTTGGATGAATGGATCCATTTCATTGAGAAGAAGATTAATGTGCATTTGAAATAGAATAATAGGTATAAACAGAAATTAAAGTGGTCTATTAAGATACAAGACTCTAAATACAATATTCTTAATCTAATCTCAGAGAATGAATAATTGCTGGACCTTTGCATTCCTCTTAATGAATCTATTTACACATAATTAAAGCTATCCATCCTCCTTGAAGTCTAATATTTCTTGGATGACATATTAGCAACTTAGAGTCTTCAATTTGCAATTTGTTTTCAAGAAAACCATTTGTGCAGGGAAAAAATAATATCTTTTTCCATTTTATTGAATATCAGATCTTTTATTTGCAAATTATCTCATACTAAATATAAAGTGCAGATCTCATGGATATTATCTTTTCATGAGTAATCAACAGAAAACATTGTCATTTTGGCAAAGTATCTTCTGGGTTGCCAATAAGAGGATGGTAATATCCATGGCTGCACTTGCTACAAGTGGCATTCTGTCTGCACTTACTATTTACTGTGATTTATCACTGCTTCTCCTCTACACAAAGAACAGCATTTCTCTTATGGAACCGACAGATTCACCACAATTAAACTCACATTTTGTTCATTTTCTTCAATAGAGTCAGAAATAGCATGAGCTGATATTAATGAAGCCTCCTGCAGACCAGATGCAAGTTTTTCTTGCTATTTTTCTGAGGGGAAAGAGCTGCAGTGAATCCATCCCTCTTTCCAAGGGATGGCCAATGCTCACACAAACGATCAACACCATTGGGAGCACCGAGTCCCCACTGAATAAAGAGAGAAGTCTTTTAGGAAAGGGCAGGAGGTACCAAGAAGGAAGTTAAGAGTTCCTGGGAAGTTATCAAGAGAGGATGGGAAGCCCATGACATGAGTACCAGGGACCGTGGTACCACAGAAGAAATGGAAACACTTTCATTGAAAACCCATTTCACCTAAAAAAGAAACTAAAATTCAACAGAACTCCTGCAACTTTTATTAGTGAAATAAGACTGAAAGAAAAAATATAGATTTAATGTGAAATTAAGAATTCTAGTTCCAGTACATTCAATAGCAGAAAAGCTATTGTTAGGGTCAGTATTCCTAAGTCCCTGCTCTTTGAGTCTGGTGCTACCAGTAACCAATCTCCATCAGGATAAACAGCTTGGCAAGATGTTTCACCGTAACTGAGGATGGAGTCCACTCACTAACACTTACTTTACCCTTCTTAACTCAAATAGAAAACACTGATGCTGTAAGTATACCATGAAAACATCTCACTCTTGAGATTAGTCAGATTTTTAAAGTTACAAAAAATTATTTTATCACTGGACTTAACGATAGCCACAACACTAAACCAGGGGAAAAAAAACCCAACTATATTAATATGTGACTATAATACATTTTTTAATCAGTAACAGAAGAAAGTTCAATATTTCAAAGTTGAGGAAAGCTTAAAAGAGAAAGCTGTGAGAAAGTACTGTCAGAGATGTGGAGGATCTCTCCTCTAGCCAAATGTATGTCCATACTAAACCTGGTCCTAGGGCTTCAGCCCATTTACAGCAAAAGGAACAAAACCGTACTGGAGGAAGGGCATCCACTGCAATCGTTTGGTGACCAACCTGAGTTGCAAAATCAATCTATGAAAATGGGTAAAACCAGAAGAATTTAGTCCACCTGTGTTGTCGGTTACTGAGAAGCTCCTGTTTGCAGGACCCTGCCCAGGAGCCTGAAGCTGGTGTGTCCCCAGGAGCTGCGACCTTGGTGAGGAACTTCAGCATCCACATCTCCTCACAGCAAACCGGGGGGGCTCTGCAGAAAAATTACATTTCTGCTGCTACTTGTCTGCGTGATTCTTCTGCTGCTTGTCATGTAAAATTAAGTTCAATATAAAAGAATTAAAAACAAAAATTCTAAAAAAAGGAGTGCAGATACAAGGCACAAATTGAGAGCGAATGTAATTACAGCTCTTTCTCCTTCAGACTGATGGAGTCCAGACTTCAAAATCTACTTCATAAACTAATTTCCTTGAAAAACTCAGCTTGAAAAACAAGAAGTGATTCAGATTCATGGTCTGTTTATTCCTTTATCGCCCATTTATTTATTTTGTTTATTAACTGGAAAGTATTTGGAATTACAGAACTACCATTCAAAATACCCGAATTTGTGAAAACACTGTAAAATATCTTACCACACAACACAAGCAACATATTCATGTTGCTGATGATTTCAACTCAGTCAAGGCAAGGAAGAGAGTAGACCAAAAAGAACGATACCTGCCTTCAAGCACAGAGAGTAATTATTCAAGGGACAATAACCCACTTGCAAAGCAGAAATTAACAGTCACCTCAAGAAGATACAGCTTTCTGTACTGGGTACATCCCCCAAGAGGGAGATCAGTGTCATTGTCATCCCTCTTAAGACCATTTGTATATTGTAGAAGCAGTAAGGACAGCCCGAATCTTCAGTAAGATACATAAGTACAAGTACAACGTCATTCATGGGAGGCATCTGTGAGGTTAAAGAATTAAGTGTAGTTACCCATTTCCCTTCTCACCTGGTGCAGGTCCTGCTGCTCTTCTGCCATGGCTCTGGAGAGCCAGGAGCACGGACCACATCTGGATGAGCATAGCCACAGAGCTCATCTTGTCAGGGCTCCTCTTCTCATGTCACCTTCTCCCCAAAGACCTACTGCTGCTCTCTGAGGTCATGGGGCACTACAGCTCTAACAGAATAATTA
>BJBW01000944.1:215239-268512 GCA_004320125.1 Scolopax mira
GACAGGGAGCTCTGAGCAGCACAGTAACCACAGTCCACAGGAGAAAGCCAGGGCCTCGCTGACTAGATCTAAGGAAGAAATTACTTACAATGAGAGTGGTAAGACACTGGCCCAGGTGGCCCAGAGAGGTGGGAGATGCCCCATCCCTGGAAACATTCCTGGTCAGGTTGCTGGGGCTCTGAGCAACCTGGTCTAGTTGAAGATGTCCCTCCCATGGCAGGGGTTGGACTTAATGACCTTTAAAGGTCCTTTCCCACCCGAACCATTCCATGATTCTATGACTCTATAATAAACTTCCTCATAACATCCCCTTCCCCTGCTCCCACACAGCGATACACGAACAAGTCACAAAAAGCACACATGATGTGAGGACATCCTCACACACACCTCCATGCTTCTGAACTACTTTGTAAGTTCACCTCTATTTCCTTCTGTTTCATATTTTTTGTGAATCTAGTTCAGATATTCTGAATATTTAAATCTGACTTAAATGTGGAAATCATCAATATTATAAATTTCTGTAGAAATGTAAAAGTGTGTTCACTGAAAACACTCTCTTACAAACTTCCTAATAAGAAAATGTAGTATTTCTTATTCTAGGAGCATAGAGGATTTAATCTTAAGCCATATTTGCCAACATCCCAATTATTACAGCTATTACTCATACCCAGGGCAGCATGGACCTAATGCTACTCTAGACAAAGCCTCAAAGCCAAGCCACTTCCCACATCGCGTTATGAGAAAAGATTTCTTAAATTAAAAAAAACAAACCTCAAACCCTTCTCCTTCAAACAATCATCCTTAGTATAATGAAAAACATACGTAATGCCTTCTTGTATTTGAAATTATTTTAAGTGTTATTCTTTTGAAAAATTAAAATCAACTTGGACAACCAATACGCAGAGTCTGTAGTACAACCACTACCTGTAGCCTATAGCAAATATATTGTAACTGACGAGAAACTTTCAATATTTTATTAACAAATTAAACATTGAACAAACACCCTAACTTTAGCTGTGTAATTTCAGATCACTTAAATAAAAAAACATTCTCCAAGAACAACTTCTGCCATGTGCATGGAGGAAAATGTCTTATCAATACATTACTTGGAATTTTGTATTTTTTTAAAATATTTTGTATACAACTATACCCCGTTCTAATAGCTAGCAATTGAAGTAGTTGGGTTTGTATACCAAAGGCTGAAATCCACTTAAAATCAGAGCTGTCAGCATCGTTACAAGGAGGGGCCCAGGCAATCCAGCACTTCGGTTCGCTGCTTTTACAGCTGTAAGAACTGGGCTGTAGGTACCCCACCAAGCAAGCTCCCAAGTGCAGTGACCACTCTTCAAGCCACTGCTGATCCTAGCCACAAGCAACTCCTTGGAGTCTGTGTCATCTCTATGTGCCCTTCCTCCCCTCCCTCCTCTCCTAGCCAGACTGTGCCAGGATGGTGGGATGGCCAAGAGCCTGGGGGAATGACTTCACCTTCAGATGAGATTGCCAACACAGACAGGGTCAAACAGCAGGCCCAAACGGTGAAGCATCAAAGCCAAGGACACCTGGATGTCTAATAGCAAAATACATTCATGAAGGGGTAGGTATGAAGAAGACACAAACATATTTTCAGTGTTTTAGGACTGATAGATGGCAAAATTTAATTTATTGCATAATCACATATGTTACTAAAATGAACTGCAGACTGAGAACATCTGAGCATTCCAGCATCAAGTGTAGGAGGGTATCACGGGTTGATTAACTGATTTTTAAGAATAAAACCTTGCTAGAAAATATATTATAAATGGAATACATATGTTGAAAATATATTCATTATAACAGGAAAATCCTACCAACGCAGGCCATCTGCTTTTGAATGATAGGTTTGGTAAACTGTCAGAATATCATGTAAACTGTTACAAATCTCATTTAATGAATATCTCAAAACCACATATAGCTCACATTACTGGCAAGCTTTTAATGAAAATGTATATCAAAGAATAAAATGTGTGAAATTTGAATTTCAATTACTCAATAAGATAAAGAACAAAAGCTGCAGAAAAACAGAAGAGCTCCATCTATCCCTTCTGAGATGAGCCAAAATCCACCAAATGACCTGAAAGCCATGGTTATCAGTTTCTTAAGAAATATTATTCTTCTATTGCTAAATCCTTTATTACTATACAGCATTTAAACTAATTCTATAGAGACCAAAAGCAAACTAAAACGAGAATACAAGTTCAGCCTCCTGTGAACATTTGCACAAATTGTCTCCAAAAGACAGGTATTCTCCCCATCCCTTACCATTATCTCAAATATTTTGTATTATCCATTACCATATCATTAACATGCTCAAAAACATTATGATGATCTTGCAAGGCCTAGTGAAGGGTACTGCTAGTATCTAACCATACTTTCTGGCTCCTCCACCCAAAGACAACTGCACAGGCCTCTGCAGGGACCACTCATGCATCCTCAGGAGCTCCTCCCTTTGTTTTAAAAGTTTGTCACAGAATCACATGGGGTTGCAAGGGACCTCTGGAAATCACCCAGTCCAACCCCTGGCCAGAGCAGGGCCATCCAGAGCAGGTCCCATAGGAACGTGTCCAGGAGGGTTTGAATGTCTCCAGAGAAGGAGACTCCACCACCTCTCTGGGCAGCCTCTGCCAGGGCTCTGCCACCCTTACAGGAAACAAGTTCCTCCTCATCTTTAGGTGGAACTTCTTATGTTCCAGTTTGTGCCCATTCCCTCTTGTCCTGTCCCTGGGCACCACTGAAAAAAGACTGGCTCCATCCTCCTGACCACCCACCCTTGAAGTATTCATAGGTGTTGATCAGATTCCCCCTCAGTCTTCTCCTGACTAAACAAACCCAAGTCCCTCAGCCTTTCCTCACCAGAGAGATGCTCCAGGCCACTCATCACGTCCCAAAGTTAAAGGCAGGTGTTCCTCTGAGGAGAAAAACACATCTTTATTTTGAATGCATGGAACACTTACCAAGAGAACTTCTACCAAAACTCAACTGACTTCAGAAATAATCCCCAATTTCCCTGAAAAAATGAAATCACACTGGTGTGAAAACGTTAGACTCCAGGGGCTTTTTGCTGTGATGGGAGATTATACACACAAAAAAGAGAAAAAAAAAAAAAAAAGGCTTTTTGCATCATAGCATGTCAGGTGTAACACACCGCAGCCTCCAGCCCTTTCCCAGGCAGCTCTTGGGCTGTCTTACACCAATCTGTAAGAAGCCAGTTTCTGTAGAAAAGTAGGTGATATAAAATGAATGTCACATAGCTCAAGTGTTTTCTCTGCAAATTTGAGTCTTACAGGCTCAGAGGTTGGCTCTGAATGGTGTGATGGCTCCAGACGTGCATTAACAATGACGCCCCGGGAAGGGAGTAGGTGCAGGCAGCTGTCAAGATTCTATAGAATAACTGGAAAAATGCAAACTATTACTTATCATGTCTAGAAACTCCACGGCTCCTTCCCTCTGAGCTGTCTCTGATAGCAAACAATCTTCTGAGGGAGGTGAGCTCCCTCCCTCTGCTCCCTCCAAAGGCCACAGCTGCATTTTTCAGAGCTGGCCATGGGCTCCCCTCGCTCGCCTCCGCCTGCACCAGTGCTTCACTAAGTTCAGCATTAGAGTTTCCTATAAATCTGTCTTACCCAGCCACTAAAATGCTACCATAACACGAAATTCAGCTTTATTTCCCAGGGTAGGGATAGACTGCAGAATCTCCCCTTACATATTTTATAGATGGTATTTTTACACCCATTTTAAATTGCTTTGCTATCGCAAACTGTATTTCACATTCCCCTCTTTTCAGTTTCTAAAGTTCATATGTTTAGATTTTGAAACACCTTTTTCTTTTTACCAAATTGTATTTTTAAAAAGTTCTTTTTTAGTTACATGCATTTTTATTAAAGCAGTAATGATGGCAGCAGAAACTGAGAATACTCTAGCTTTGCTAAATGGCTGTTTGACAGCCCGTAATTTCTCTGTCATTAAAATACATATTCTAGCGCTGAGTTCATGTTGGAAGAATGTTACCCTAAGGAACAGTCTTTTCTCATAGTTTGTAATTTAAGTTTACTCGACACGCTGTGCGTTAAAACAAAGAGTGGTCAGTTCTGGGAAAAGAAATTCTGATAAAAGTGACCACTGAAAACAGTGGGAAGTCCAGCTCCTCCTCACAACGGAACTGCAGAACAACCACTCGCTGCCTGCGTTACCTAGAAAGGGTCTGATGGCTCATGCACAACTATCTTCTCGTTGGTATTGTTACTGCAGGATAAATTAATTGTTTGCCTTAAGAAGTTATAACTGGTGAATTCACAGGAACTCTGGTGGGCAGGCACCAGGCGGTGTGTACAAACTAAGGAGCAGGGCTACCCCTGCGACACGCATAGCCAGGAGCTAAAAGGATGCTTGAAGTCACATGAAGCACAGTCTTTAAGATTACTTTTTCCACTAGTATCTTTATCCAGTAACACACATTTTTAAAACCTCCTACCAAGGGCTCGGCAGAGGCTGGCTTCCTCTTCTGCTGCACCTCAAACCCGCTCGCAGCCACCCGCGCCCCACAGCTGCACTCGCCTTTGGAAAACAAGAGGAAAAGTTGCAGGAGCCCAAAGAGCACCCGGAGCCCTCGAGAATGTGCTGAGATCTGGGGAGGAGACGTGCAGCAGACGCTCCACCTCCTGTAAATTTCAGAACAGAAAAGATGCCCAGGGGCAGCAAACGTCAGAAATGACCTGCTCGTGAGCAGTTATTCTTTGTATCTCCTGCTTGGCCTCAGTTCTCTGCCCGGTGTGAGACAATGGCCACTAGACAGCACCTGAGCATCTTCAGGAGCATGTGCCACGGCCCAGCAGGGATTTCCCGCACCCCCAGGTTCCCACACCCCCTGTGACAGCAGCCCCCCGCCGGCTCCCACAGCCCCACGGCCGCAGTGAGGTTAGTGCCTGCATCAACCTGGGTGCTCGGAGGGACAGGGCTGTGGGACAGACACAGGCACAGACCCACAGGAGCGCTGGGCTCTGCAAAGCCCTGTCACCCTGGCCAGGGCCGTGGGAACGACACCCCTCCCACGGACACGGCTCCACCAGCACACGGGGGCTGCTGGGCACACTGGGGAGGCACCACAGGCGTGTGACAAACACCCAGCACCCTGGGCTGGTTTCCTAAATAATAAAGGTTTTGCAGAGGCAGTAGTGCCACGACGCCCAAGGGGTGCCTAGCCGCCTCGTGGTGCCCCCCACCACCTCGGGGCACGTCCCCTCTGAGACCTGCTGCTCCGACAGCACGTTACTGACCCAGCGCAGGGAGAGGGAATAGGAAAGGGAGGGGAGAAGAACAAAAAGCAGATACTTTGATACCACGTGCCCTTTAACTCTGGAATTTTCAAATTTGCTGTGAGAATAGTTTCAAAATGTCAAAGGCATGAGTTTGGAAATAGTTCTAGGGCAGCAGTAAAGCTCTCCAAGGGCACCACTGCACCAGCCACTTCGTAGCAGGTATCCATCAAGAAAGATGTTTTTAGCCACGAGCACTGTATTCACCACATCTTCAGGGTATCTCCAGTCATTAACAATACAAAGAAATGATTGCCACTGTATTTTCAAAATAGCCAATAGGGGAGGTAATATCCCCCACCCCTGTATCTGTTCCACTGCAGTTTCTGAGGCACTCAGCTGATCTGCTGATCCTTGGGGAAGTTTTGGGTCAAAGTCTGCAGTGGGATGAGGGGGTGGTAAGAAGAGCATCACCCTTGCACCCCCAGAAACGCTGGGTGACAGTTGTGCTGCTTCTCCTCCTGAGCCAGCGTGGCCAGAGCTACCTGGGGCTCCTCTGCAGGGCCCCACAGCCCCCCACACCACATCCACGCTGCAAAGCAATGCTCCGCACTCAAAAGATTTTGCTGATGGACTGAGCCACTCACTAGGTCATCGTTACTATTTCCTACAGTATTTGGAGATGCCTCTGTTTCCCAGAGCATCCAAGAGGGTAAAACTCAATTTGTGGAGACTTGATGGCAGGACAAAGTAGCTGTGAGTGAAGCAACACTGCTCCTTCTCCCAGACACTCTCCTCATGCAGAAAGAATTGTGCAGTACTCTAGCATGAGCAAAATCACTAAAACATGAGGATTACATCTTATGCAAACATCTTAATGGCATTACGTCTAGAGCTACTGGGGAGGGTGAGATTATTTGGCAGAAGGAATTAAATTTGCTCTGGTGCAGCACCGTCCTTCAGCCTCGCTCAGAGCCTTGTTTCCAGCCACAGACGGGAACTTCTTCAGACAGCAAATCCTAAAACAATAACAACAACAAACAACCCAGGTTTCTTACAAAATATTTGTAACGCAAAGAGTCCAGAAAGATGCAGCGATGCCCTTGCAGATTGGCAACGGATTCGTATGATGCAAAAGTTGCCATGGTAATTCTCGGTTCAGTTTTATTAAACCAAGAGATAACATTACACATGTCCTGCTGTCACTCCCGGCCCAGAACTCAGCACAAGTACAGGGCTACGTGGCTGGGAAAAGAGAAGTTTCTTCCCCAAAGACATTTTCAGTATTGTTTTCAGAACACCACATGCCCATTATGTGCGTCCCAGAGGCCATCAGCACCCACAGGAAGGGCCCGGCCTCTGGGTCTGGAGTCCAGCCTTTAAGAGATGAGCACAACAGGGAAAAGACCCGGAAGAGGGAAGCAGGAATTAACACACTTGGAACAAGGCTTCAAAAAAAAGCATGTTTCCCGCCAGAATGTAAATGCTGAAAGATCCCTGTCATGTAAGTTGTTAAAGTCAACACTAAATGTCATTTTAATTGCTTGGATGTATAAAGAAATGGCGGACCCCCGAGTTTCAGGCCCACAGAAGCCAACGGGAAGCTTTGGGGCACTGAATTATGCCTGAAGCTATTCAAGTAGCCCGGCTGCTCTGCTGTTTCACCCTCCTGCCTTCTCAGCATCGCGCCGTGGAGCCTCTCTGCCCTATTAAGAAACGGAAACGAGCAAGGACGGTGCTGCCACCTCCCTTCTCCCACAGACCAGACTGGCACTGGACAAAGCTGGTTCCCATCATCACTTCAGTTATTCAAACCGGAACCTTCTGCAGCAGAAAGGCTGCCCTTCATTGGAAGGCAACTGCAAATTCAGAAAGGGCATCACCAACTTTAAAGACTAAATTGAATCTACCCAAATTTTTTTGGTGATTTAACAGATGAGTGTTTTAAAATTATTGGCTCCAATGTCCAAGCCAAACACAATGATCCATGGACATGGCAATGAAGCACCTGGAGAAGAAGCTACGAAAGGTTCCTTTCATCACTGCAACAATAACTCAAAACATCTACAGCAAAAAGGATACAGGAAAAGGAGCATCACATAAAGGGAATAATGGTTTCACAGTTCTTCTGACATGTTACAAGCATTTTTTTTCCCCCAACACTATGCAGACTTATTAGACTCTTTCTTTTGGGGTCACATGGACAAGCTGAGAATTGTTTTCAGTTTATGTGTCAGACAGAAATAAATTACCCAGGGAAAAGATGTACTGCTTCTATGTGTGTACATATTAGACTTCACTCTATAAAGAAATACGTATTTACAAATATTTATAGAAACAGGACTGACAAATTTTCTCATTCTAAAGCAAAATGATTTATCAAAACTCTAATAAAATTTAATTCACACATTAAAGAAATTAAGAAAACATTACAGTACCAATTAGCTAATTATGGGTGGTGGGAATGACAGAGGATGGCAAGCTGCAGCGTTCCAACAGACCACACACATACCTGTCTCCTCCCCAGCAGTAGATTTCAGTAGTTGCCAACTGGATGTGACAGTAAAAAGCACCAAGTAATCTTCTTGTTACAATCATACAAAAATTAGGGTGGAAAGATAGCACATGTTTTTCTAAAGAGACTGTACTTTATTATTCATTATGCTCCTGCCAAAGAATACAGAATCAAGGAAATACTTTCAGGGTTCCAGTTCTGGCACGCTGAATCACAGCTGCCACACAGAAAGCGTAACAGATTCGTGTTCCCAATTGTCTTCCAGAAATTAATGGATAATTGAAAAAAAAAAATATGACAAAAAAAAATCAGTATTGTTTCTGAGCATCTAAAACACTCTTGCCACCATGTTATATTAAAACCAAGTCACAAAGAGATCATATATCCTTCATACCATATCTCTGCTCTGCTGTATGTACAGGAGAAACTGGGAAAGGTTACTGATTCTCAAGTGGGACTATTAGTACACACAGAATTACCATAATAGAAATATAACAAGGGTACTAGCAATTTTTCATCTAAATAAGGCTTCTTAATGCTATGTTTAGCATTTCTGATTTTTGTAAAATGCAATTTTCTAAGAGGGAAATCTGAAATATTAGCTGGAATTGAGCCAGCAACGTGCGCTCACTGCCCAGAAGGACAACTGCACCCTGGGCTGCACCCCCAGCCCCACAGCCAGCAGGGATTCATCCTTCTGCCCTGCTCCCGGAACACCCCCCAGTGCTGCCTCCAGCCCTGGGGCCACCAACAGCAGAAGGACATGGAGCTGTTGGAGCTGGGACAGAGGAGGCCCCAGAGATGCTGGGAGGGCTGGAGCCCCTCTGCTGGGAGGGGGGGGCTGAGAAAATTGGGGGGGTTCAGCCTGGAGAAGAGAAGGCTCTGGGGAGCCACCAACATTCATCACAATCAATCCCTGAGGTCAACATTCTTGCATGAATATTTAACTGATCAGAAGCACGCACTTTTATGCTCTAATAAATCTAAACTATTGTTATTCAACTCCTAAACTCCTAACTAATAACGTACAAGAGACACGTGTTGAAAGAAATACCAGGTCTCACACTTTTAGAGATGTAAGCGGTGACAATAAACACCATCAAGCTGAAGAACCTAACGCCGGGAGAGATTTGAATGCCCAACTACAAGGAGCTTTGAAGTACAATCAAGAGTATTTGTCAGGGCAGCTCCCCGCTGAGGCACAGCTGTAGGTCACTGGAGCACAGAAGGACATCATGGACATCACCTCTCCCTCCTGTGCAACCACAAGGACCACGGCCTTGTGTATGTCCCTAGAGATGGAGACATGAGCAGCCTGAGCAGCATCCCCCAAAGAGGAAAGGAAGAAAATGGCAAGAGGGGCAGGTGAGAGGCTCATCCAGAGCACAATGGAGAAATCTAGTCAATCTTTTCCCAAAAAATGCTGAGAACCTCTTACACAAGGAGGGTGATAGAGAACGGCTGTCCTTGCACAGCAAACACAGGGCAAAGGGAGAATGATCCACGTGGCACTGGGGGCCACGAGGGAGGAGAGACGAGAGACAAAGGAACATGGTTGGCGCAAAAGCAAGTGCAGATAAACCAGCAACGAAGACATTCCAGCTGCAAGTCAGACACCTGTTTCTAGCCATAAAAACAGCTGGATTTTGGAACACCCTTGCGCAACGTCAGCGAGCTCAAATGGGAGATGCCTTCACTCAGGTACTCATCATGCACGGCCATCCCTAATTGTACAAGAGGACTAGATAATATTAATTGCTACTTTAAGACCTTAAGATATCTGTAGCAAATAAGTGTAAAAAAATAGAAGTAAAATAGTCCCACATTCCATGTTTTGTGCATATAGGGGATTTTTGGATTTACTATTTTAGGAGACATTTCTTTCAAAAAAGCTGTTAAGCAGAGTATATGGAGCTGTATTCTGAAGATGAAAGACGGTGTTCATGAAGTAAAAAAAAAAAAAAGTTAAAAGAATGAAAAATTAGAATTACAAATAACTATGCGGGTTTTTTTTTTTAAATATACAGTGAATAAAAAAGTCTGCATAGGCACATTGCATTGATAATATGGAGAAGATAACAGGCCATTTGGCATTTGCTTTCACTAGACATCGACGGCATATTCAACTTCAATAATTATCTACTATTTCAGTTCATTATAAACCTGCTGACAACTGTAAGAAATCAAGGTTCTTCCATGAGATCCACAGACATTTGATATAACTTTACAGCTAGAGAAACTTTCCTTAGATCATTATTTTACAAAGATAAGATCAAAATTAAATCGCCAGAAAAACACTGAACATTTTGACATGTGAAACTGGAGGAGACCCTTTTATATCGAAAGCATTCTATATTTGCAGATGTTTTGAATTAAGATACTAACTAAGTCAACTTTTCAGCGTGCACATGTACAGATGAGGGAGGGTTTAAACTGCCGGGGCTGAAGCTTTGTCCGCGCTGCAGAAGCTGGCAAAGGGCTCGGGATGATTGCTGGAATTTCACCTCCATCCATGAAAAGGCCAGAAAACTGACTTTCTGCCATTACTACTCTCATCTTCTAAATTTTGTTTCAGCAGCCCAAATAGTATCATTACTTGGATGAATAAGCTGTAAAGCCCTGAGTGGATTATCCATTCTTACTTACGTGAGGTTAGTGTATTTCTTAAGCATAAGTACCTACGTTTAACTCTCGTTCCCGGGCCTTCCACGGAAAGCCTGCTGAGCAAAAGGATGGAGCAGTTCAAAAGGAGAAACAGTCAACCCCAGCCTTCGCCTGGTCTCCTCTGGCAGAACTTCCACAGCGGGGGCTCTGCTTCCGAGGATGGTTTGCCCAGGAAACAAGCCAGGAGGCTCCTGCTGCTCCGTGCGGTACGTGGCAAAGAGCGGGGTGTTTGGCTTTGTTTAAAGGCAGACATTTCCAATCCATCAGATGGGTTTGTAGGTGGAGAATTTTCACTCTGTGTGTTGTGTTCCGATGAGCACAAACTGCAAGTGAAGTTCGCAGGGAGGAACTGCACGGTCATTTGGCCACTCTGTGGCCCAGGAGAAGCACTGCTGGTGGCTTCAGGGGAACCATGGAAATCCACCGGCGCACAGCAGAGTTGAGAGTCCTCCAGTATATCCTTAAGTTAATTCTTAGCATCTGTTTTAGTTAGGCAAAGCTAATACAGCAATGGATTTCAGGAATGACACAGTTGCTGGAAGCAGTGGTCTCCAGTTGGTTAAACAACTGCATCTGTGTTACCAACCAGCCGTGCATTGGCTGGGAGGAGGAGGAGAACAGGTTTGTGTCTTCAGGACAAATCTGGTGAAGGAGCTGCTGGATCAGCCACAGCAGCCAACGGATCTATAAGGAACAGCCTTGACTGCTGAGCCCACTGAGTCACTCGCAGAGGTCCACACCCCAACTTTTTGCTGTATTTCTCAGAGAAAAATCACATGAAACACAGTTTCTGAAAATCACATCAGTGTATGTAACTGCATATGGTGTGACCCTTAGTTACTGAGAAATTATTCAGTGTGTTAACTAACTACAAGAAACCAAGAGCTTACATCTTTTGATACTAAATTAGATGGGTGATGTGCTTTCATCTTCTTTTTCTCAAATATGACAGTATCAGCAGACATCAAGTTCTGATGATATCGTTCACTATTATCACTGAACTGTTTTGAAAGTTTCATTCTGCCACAGACCCCAAAAGCATGAGCCGCTTTTCTAGGGGGCAGGGACTAAGACTGCTTCCACATTTGAGTCAGGTATCAAAATAACCAATTCCTTCCACTATACAACCCGAGATCCAGAGAGGTTTTTCTGAGAAATTCTGGATTCCAACCGTAACTCCAGCTGAGCCTCACAGCCTCAACCACAAAATAGTAAACTTCTTGCAATCTCAGTGACCATCGTTCCTCTGGAAAACTCAAAGTAATTATTTCCTGAGCAATATTCCATGTCTGACACGGGCAGAGGGAAAAGAGGGGACACTGTTCCGTGGAGCTGCCGAGCGGCATACACACAGACCCCCTGCCACACGAGCCTTTCAGCCTTCCCGAGTTCTGCCTCCCCAATAATCTTGTTTTTCCTCCCTCGATGTTTCACATTTATCCAACCTCCCTCTCTGCAATTTAGCTCTTTATTTAGCTCACAAAGTAGGCATTATCCTAAGTAGGTAGAGTATTCATCTTTTGGCGTCAGTGCCAGTTACCCTGGCAACCAACCTTTGAAGGGGAACCTTATTTTCATCTGGTAACTCAAAATAGGACTAAAGGGTCAACTGCAAAGCAAATGCAAGGAGGCAGCTCTTAAGCCTGAAAAATGCCCAATAAGGGGCCTGCTTTCACCTGCAGAGTTCAAATCTCAAAAAGAGATTAGTTTTTTTTAAAATTATGATGTCACATGAAGGGGGGAAGACCTCCTAAAAAGTGACACGCTGGTGCTCACTTAAAAAAGGGCCACAACGGCATTGCTTGTGAAGAAGCCTCAAGGATGAAAGAGACACACACCGACCCAATGTAATGAAGAAGGAACGGCAGAGTCTAATTGCAAAAGCTGGAAGCAATAACACAGTCTCACATCTCGAGTGTTTGAGACACCCGGGTACAGGTACATCAGGTACACACACCCAGTGCATCCCACCCCTCTTCTCCAGTGAGATCCCTGGGTGCTCGACCTGCCCAGCTTACACAAAGTGGACCAAGCAACATAAACACTGAATTAAAGATGGGTCCTTCAGCAACCAAAAATGGTAAAACAACAGACACAGGAGGTATGTGAGACACAGCCCATGGACATGCAGAGCAGTGGTGCTTTCTGCAGCACAGAAGAGAGGGAAGCACAACAGACTTTGCACAGTCTTTGCAGAGTTGTGCTTTGGAAGCACAATTATCCTGTGCCAAGGCTGGGAATGAGACCTTTGCCTGGTTTGGATCATCTGAAGCAAAATATCCCAGGATCAGGGGAAAAAACAACCCTCCTCTGATGACAGCGGGTTTGACCCAATGAAGTTTTGCCATCCATGATGCAGCCGGTGGCCCTGAAAATGCTGCCACATCAGACGGAGCCGATGGCAGGGCAGTGGTAGAAACAACCCCGGGTGACAGCAGCACACAGCTTGAGGCAGAGCTGACAGAAGACGCCTCGCCTGGCCCTTAAAATCAGCACAGAAAAGCTGGCACTTTTAGAAGGCAGCTCCCCTGGCTAGAAACCAGAGGTCCTCAGCAGGGCAGAACTGCAGCCCAAAGCCTTCTTCTCCCCTCCAGCTATTGAGGGAGCGTAGGGCGACTGTCTCCCACCAAGGCATCCACAGCCCTGCCAGGGGACGTAATGCCCACTCCAAAACCAGAGAAAGCATGGGTTCACCCCAAGAAACCAAAAGCCTGCTATCTCTTCTGAAATTCTCTTGAAATATCTCTTGGATACTCTTTTAACTCACTTAGGAGGATCACAGAAAGGCACACTGGTTGCCCAGAGAAGCTGTGGCTGCCTCACCCCTGGAGGGGTTCAAGCCAGGTTGGAGGGGGCTTGGAGCAACCTGGTCTGGTGGGAGGTGTCCCTGGTGTCTGTGTGGGACTGGATGATCTTTGAGGTCCCTTCCAACCTTTCCAACGCAAACCATCCCGTGATTCCTAACTCTTCATATATGGGACGTGGGGATTTCAAAAGAAGGAAACTCCAGAAACACCAGTTATATCCTTTCTTTCTTTTGGATACCCCAGCTACACTTAATCATGGCTAATGACTGCAGTTACTGCAGGCTCACCCTTCTGTCTCAGCTCTGGTTTTGCCGGGAGAGGTTGGGTTGAAAGATGGGAGCACCTTATTTATACTTATCAAAAGTATATGGAAAAATATAATTTAGTAATTTCTTTTTTTCAAGGAACTCACTTTATCCAGTGAGCAGCATGGCAATTACTGACCAAGCATGCAGAGGTCAACATTGTTCAGCAAAAATATCAACTGCTATTTTATATTTTAATTTGCATTTATAAGAATAGAACCAGGGCACACCGTTATTTGTTTGGTGAGTGTTGGGAGAGCGCACCCGCCACATTTACCATGTGGGCATAACCTGCTCCTGCTGAAGTTAATCAACTGCCGCTGATTTCAATGGAAAAAGGATCAGTTCGTGTTTCCAATACCATCTACCGGGTATTACTGCTTCCATAAGCAAATAATGGAGGACATGTGATGCTTTTATTTTCAGTTCTTGGATTTCCTCCCTCTCAAGTGCATTAGGATAAAATTAGTAAGCTATATTTAAGCTATATTTCTACCCACTTGTGACCAGCAAGAAATACTCACTCTTGCAGCCAAGTGCACCTTTCCCTGGTGAAACCCAATCAACGCATACTTTTAAAAATTCAGATATGGGGATCCACATTTCTTCTTTTTGTGTGGAAAAAGAACAAGGAAAGATGATACAGTGGAGTTTGTATGGTAACAGGGTGGGGGTAAAAACAGACTGAAGCGGGGATGTTTACACAACCATGATGCGAACACAAAACATTTACTATTTCTCATAGCTCAAAAATGAGGGACGCAGAGCGACCCTATGCAGGGGAATCCTCTCTGGGTACCCTCAGCACCACACAAAGAATTCACCCCCTGGTTCAGAAAACCCTCACCAGAATTCGAGGGGGTTACTCGGGGAGGCCACAGCTCCTTCGCTCTTTCTCTAATAGTCCTTTACTGGTCTGTACTGGGAGGTTGGAAATTAGGGTAGATAAAACACTACGTGATTCCATAAGGCTATCTCATGAAAAGAATAAACAGTGGGCTTTTTACTTAATATTAAAATTTTCTATTCTCAATTGAGAAGAATCTGCTTCTAAAATAACATCCTTCTAAGTTTTTTTCCTAATTAGAAGCACATCTGTGCTTCTGATTGAATTTCCAATGCTCCTTTATCTCGTTCCAGTTGACAATTACACCTATGTGACAGACAAATGTAGGTGATAAATATATTTCTATATTTTTGATTAGGAAGTCCTGACAAACTAACACAGTGTTATATACTCTATCAAACTCTATCTCAGAATCTGTAGGAAAATCCCAGGGCAGCCAGGACAAAGGCTCTAGTACAAGTGCCAGAAGACCCCAAAAGCCCAGGGCCAACATCCCCACATCTCACCTTGGCACCTGGTCAGATGGGAACCACTCCAGAGCCTTGGTGCCCAGGAAGGGAAATAGCCTCACTAGGAACGACCCCGAGACAGCCCCAGAGACACCCAGAAGACACGTTTACAGATAAAGTTCTGGACTAGTAACATGAAGAGATAAGCCCAAGGCAAGCTGTTGCCCGTGTGAACTCCAGGCTGGACGTGCAGGCTGCTCGTTTGGATTTTATCAAGGCACAGTCAGTTTCCATTGGGCAGGTGCTTCTTTTTATGCAAACATTTCCCACTTTGACCTGCTTTTCTGAAAGTTTGTTTTAGGCTACTGAAGAACTTCCTTCTCCTTATTCCTCTCAACTTAAGAACTCATCTGTCAGTGTGACTCCTTAAACACTGGCCTGCTAAGACAGCACAAGTTTGTTGGAAAACAGCCCAGATTTAACCCAGTGTGGTCTCCCCTGCCGGTGACACCACCTCAGACCAATGGGCACACTCCAGCCTGGGGAAAGAAGGGGAAATAATCTGTTCTCTCTCCCCAGTCACCTCAGTTGAATCGCTCAGGAGAGGAAGAAAGCACTTTTGTCATCCTGTTGGGATTTACCTTTTATCAATCAAAGGAGTCTAATGCTCAGAGTCAATAAAAAAAAGCTGGCAAGAGCTGAGCTTACCCAAAAGCAAAACGGATTTCTCTGGTGATGCTTCTGAAGCAATTACTTTTCAGGAACACCAATTACAGCAGTTTCAATACCCCATCTAATGCTCTTATTTTTAATCTGAATGTTTTCCTTACACATTACGATGAAAGTGGTAAAGGTAATACAACACGTGTATCACTTTAAAGAACTGAGTTTAACCACTGAAAAGAGCATGATTTTGAAGTAATAAGAAACCTTCATTTAAATTTACTGAAATATTTTCTTGAAGATTTGCTCTTTCGCTTTGTTTCCTAATGGAAGATCTATTTTGTTGATTGTTACCTCCTAAAACTTGTTGGGTTTCCAGTTAAACACAACTTCTTGACACTGCTTGTTGCTAACCAGGATGCTACACAGATTATATGTATTTTTACACACACAGAAACTACATAGAAATGAAAGCATAATCACACAGCTTTGCATCAGAAAAAGTATTAATTCGCCGATGTTTTGAATTTTAATTTACGAAACAAACTGTATTTTTTTTTAGTGATTTGTGTCAAACTGCATTCAGGTGAAAACCAGAATCATAAAATGCAGAAATAGTGTTCTAAAAATAGTTACACACCTTTATCAGGCTCTTGGATTCGCACACACAAACACAGTCTCCTCCCCCTCTGAGGTTATTAAAACACAGCTTAGGAAAATGATCTACAAATCAAAAGGAAGTCGTAATGAGCTGAAATTCCTGATGATCACGTCCTTAAGGAATTTAAGGCTAAAAACTATTATTTTTTAGATATAAAGTTGGAAAGAACGAAACTGCATTTCAATTCCAAATTAATCTCTTTGGGTATTAACTGAACACTGAAAACACAGTTCCTTTATGCACGGAACAGACTAGAGATGACCACAGAGAGGTGAAGCCAGGAGATTTCCATTTGGTGGTTATGTCAAATGTGCAAGCTCTAAAATTCTCAGCACTGCAACATTCTTGGGATAAAATACAAACAGTATATCATATTAAATATTGATTGATACGTCAAAATTTTAAACAGGAGGAAAAACTTTAGAGGGAAAAACAACTTACTTGGCTGAAGTAGGGGAGCCCAGTTACACGTCCCATGCGCAGGACGTGTGCGTGGTGGGAATCCCGCAGTGTCCCCGCACATCGGTGCCGCACCTCCCTCCTCAGCACGACAGAAGCCACACAAGAGTCCGTCTCCAGCCTCTGGTGTCACGAATGGCCTCGTTTTTAAAAACCCCCTAAACCAAAAGTGGGCAGATGGGGTGACAGCACCCAAGCAGCTTCTGTCCTCGCTCTGGAACCACGTGGGACACAGTCATTCTGAATTTGCCTCACCTGGCATCTCAGCATCTTCTCCCACCCCATCTCCTGGGAGCAGAGCTCCCGGGCTCCTGACAGCCTTGTAGCCCAGTCAAAGCCAAACACACATTCACCATCCACTGCAGAAAACAGAGATGCCTCACGGAACCAGCATGCTATCAAAAAGAAGTTTATGAAAGTCAGGCTGGCAGCCAGTCTGTGCACAAGGGAAAGGCAGTCCATGCAGAGAAATGCCTGCTAACTAGGGAATACCCTGAGCTCTGCTCTCCTGGAAAAAGTAAGCCACGTTTTTTGTGCTCTGAATTTTGCTTAAATGGAGAAGTGTTCTAATTTCATAATAAATTTAAGTTTACTGCAAACTGAAGACCGTCTTAACACAGATTATCCTTCTGTTAGTGGGCATTTCCAATGGGGTGTTGGTGTTATGTTTGGAGGCTGACAGACACTGAGGCCCCATCAGCCTGGATGAGCCTGACCAGCTACTCCTGAGACAGCATCTGGGCAAACCATATTCCTTTCACTTAAAAACACCTCACATCTGCAACCCACACACTAATATTTATTTTTAAATTTAAATTATCACAACTGTTGATAACATCCCAGTATATTTTCTGTCCAAAATGGGGAGTCCTCATTGCTGACACAACGAGTTATGTCAAGTCACTTGGAAATGAAGAAGAATCCTATAGAGCTGTGAAGCAGCAGTGATGGCTGAAGCCCCCGGTTTCACACCCAATGCTCCATGCTAACACAGAACAGTGTACAAAAGGGGTTAATTTCTAACCGTGCCCACTGAGGGTCCGTGTTCCTCCCCTGGCACCTTCAGAGCCAAGCAGCATCTCCCCGCACCAGGGGGGGATCCCAGGGGTCCCCCAGCTGCTGCCTCTCTCCAAGTTACAACGCCAAGAAACTATTCGTCTTTTCTGCTCCACAGACTCCAACTATAATCTCACAAAATGTCTTTTTTTTTCCATAAACAAAGCCAAAAATAACTTCTTAGTCATTTGATTGTGAGCAGAGTAGCCCTTTATCAAACCCTGCAACACTGCTGACAGACAGGGCAGTAATTATCACCCTCCCCAAAACCGCAACCTAAAAGGACATATGGGTTACATATAGGGACATATAGGTTAAGGACATATAGTCCTTCTCAGAGCAGTAAGGATCCGCGCAGGGGACTGCGCTGCCCGCCAGCTCCTGAGAGGTCCTGTAACGCCAGAGGAAGTCTGTTCCGGTACAATTACAACAATTTTAGATAATCTGCCTGGTAAGACTTACCCAGGAATACCTCACAGATCCCAGACAGACCTCTCACAACACACGACGCTAAGGAGTAAGGATTTGGGGTTATGCTGATCGGTTTTAGCGCCTGGTGGAGGCAGAAGGGCTGCACTGAACAGTCCTGTCAAACGGCACATAACCCCAAGGCAGCCCAGCGCCGGCAGCAATGACCCCCCCACACCCCCCCACACCTGCAGAAAGGGCAAAAGATTCCCCGGACTTGGAGCAAAACGGCTCGTGGACATCTCGGGGCTCTGTAACGGCGGCGTCAGGCTCACCCCGAACCTCACAGCAGCCGGGAGAGCGGGCTGGCTCTGCCCCCGCCACCCCAGACCTCACCCAACAAGAGCCAGTTCAGACAAACAGAGCGGTCCCCGTGGCCGGGACACGGGAGGAAGAGAAATGCCACCGTATCTGCTGTTCCCACCGGCACATGGCACCCAGCAGCAGGACCCACTGGTTGCTGGCACGACACCAGGGAGGCATCAATGACCCTCAGTGCCCACCTGGGTGGGCAAAATCGGATCTCTCGCAAGGATTTGATCTATTCATTCAGTCCATTCATTACATTTATCTATCTATAGGTTTATTTATCTCTCCATTTGTAGATTTATTAAATGTATTTATCAATCCCCATTTTCCAGGATACCTTCCAGAAGCAGAGCAGCCAGTGCTCGTGTCCTTGCACACATTAAAAGGGTGTGTGTGTTGTATTTTGTTCAGGTCAGTGCACGTCACTGGAATTACGTGTCTTAAGCAGCCGGGCCACAAATCCAGGGTGGTCACAATGAAACTGGCCCAGAGCAAAGGGTGCAGAAGTACTATTCTGGCAGATACATTACAGTTTGAAATGATAAGCTGAAGGCAGGGAGGCCTGTTCCATGCACAGCTCCAGTCCCACTCTCTGATTTCAGTCAATGACCATCTCTTGGGGGCTCAACTGGAAAAAAAACCTTTTTGGCTCTTGGCTCAAAGAGAAAGAAGCGAGATCTTAAGCTGAACAACAAAAACACCCCAACAATTTCTGTTTTTGGGCACATGGAAAATAAAAATACCTGGGACAATGAAAGAGTAGATTTGTAAAATGAGGGTGGAAGAGTAGAGGTGTCTCCCTCGTGCAGCAGCTCTGCCAGCAGCCCCCTTGGGAGGGAGGACACGGGGGGACATCACACCTGAGCTTCCCCCAAGCCAGAGCAAACACCCTGGCAGCCAGCGGGGGCAACCGCATCGCCCGAGCTGCTCCACGCACACAGAATACTTTAAAAATTACTGATAAACACACCCAGGAAGCAGGACACGACAGTTTCCACGGAGAATCATCTTTTATACAGAAATGTAAAAGGCCACGGGAGAAACGAAGACACACACGCCCACACCCCCCCCCCCCAAAACGCTTCGTGAACTCAGAGCTTGGAGTTCACCCTGGGACACCACGAGGACCAAAGCGTGAGGAACCAGAGGCCCCAGCCCTCCTCCCCGGTGGCTTTCTGAATCTGCACCCAACCAACCTCTTTGATGCCACAACTCATCACCTGGGGGACATTATCTGCAAATGGCCTCGGGGGGATGCTCTGACCCCTGGGCAGCCACTGAGCCACAGGACACCAAGGCTGACAATGCTGTGGGGAGGGAGGGGGCCTACGAAGAAACATGCTCTGCTTGGAACTTTACGAAACATCACAGGTTGTGTGTTTAATAAATACACAGATACACACCGGAAGTATTATACACAAAACCTGAAAAAAAACCCCAAAGATGCAAACCAATACGTAAAAAGTATGCAGAAATTGTAATGACTCTAGAGAATTTAAAAAAAAAAAAAAATCAACATTGAACCAGAAATAATTTTATCCTTAAGCTCTTGCTTAACATTTGGAACAAATTCTGTTTGCAATTGTACCACTCTGAGCAGAGATACTGCTTTAAAAAGCAAGATTTGAAGCCTGAAGTCAGAAGTATCAAACTCACCACTTTTGGTCTGCGAGCACTTACGAACCCATCTCTAGCGTGGCCTCTAACTAAGGAGTTTCCTTTGCCTATGTGAAAGTAGTTCCTTAAAATAAGTAAAATAAAAGATTATCATCAAAACACAGTCTTTGCTACTGCACTGGCTGTACTGCACTCATTCCTCTGAACCCTTTCCCCCCATTTATTTGGACAAAGAAGGGCGAAAAGAGAAAAAAGAAGTAAAAAAGAATGTATTCTTGCTGCTTGCTCGCAGAGAAATGTGTACTCCAGATTGAACAGTGAACTTGGAGTTGTTTTCATTTTAATACTTAATTCATTAGTAATGGAAAAACTTCACATCATAGTAAAGGAATAATCTGGTGAATTTTTCAACTCGTAGGACATTGTTTTTGATGATCTGCCAGCCAGAGCGGGAGATTTATTACACAGAGTATGCCAAAATGGCGAAAGGCTTCTCACGCTCTAGGGCCACACAACAATCGTTTTATGGGGTGGAATTTAGGGATTCTCCTGCTTTCTGGCCTCCCGCTGTCAGGGAGCAGCCTCTAGCCTGGTGTCGGTCCCGTGTCACAGCTCCCTGGGCTGTGCCACCAGCCGGGAACATCTGCGGGTCCCTCCGGGCCCCCATGTCCCCTTCTCGCTGGACGAGTGTCCCCAGTGTCCCCAGCCCTCTGCCAGCCTGAGCTCCAGCACGCCCTCGTGCTATGGCTGCTTTGCTACTTCTCCGTGAGCAAAAATACAAGCATTCCTTCTCAAAGGCAGATTAATTTCACTATTTTTGGATGTAGTACAAATGATACATCAATGTCTAAATGTATACCGAGATTATTTTATAACTAAGAAATTTGATGCATGGTATAAGCATTTGTCATAGAAAACAGCCTTTTTTATTTTAACTTAAATTTATCTTTCTAATTATGAACAAAGCACAACCCCTACCCATGTTTAATTAAAATACCAACATTTATATGTATGTAATTTGGATCTGTTTTGTTGGTTGGAACATTCATGGACTCAAAAGAAAAATTAACATTCTGAAGAATATTTGATAAAATATCTAATGCCATCAGGAAAATAGACCTTTTGTAGTTTGTCAGTGGGATACAACACCATGAGTAAGGAACAGTTCTGACACTGACAGGGGAAAAAAAAACCAACAAAATAACTTGGTGGATAAGCAGAGGAACACACCTCCAGGGACATATCTCTAGTCTCACCCATGAGTTGACAGAAGCGCAGTTATTTTTCCTGGTGCTTGGACAGTCGTCCCTCACACCCCTTTTTTTTTCCACTTAAGAAAAAAAGGTACATGCGCAGATCCAGCGTGTGAACAGGAAGCCCAGCCTGTCGTCATGGTTACTCTGAGACATCCTATTACAGAAAGTATCTTATACTTCATCTAAATTTTGTTTTGAAATTATTAATTTGTTTACAAAGTTAGAATTCTTCACTATGGTATGCTTAGGCGCTCATACATCCATAATTTAGTGGCTCCTGGTTTTCCAAGTAATGGAGTTTTTATCGCCTCTGGCCAGTGGAAAATGCAGCGTCCTAAGGGTTCCCAGAGCAGCTCCCAGCAACATCCAGCAAAATGTTTTCCCTTGGTAAGTGGGAGGACCCCCCTGCAGCCCACCCCCCTCCACACACCTGCCTCCCCAGATGAATGACACATCCATTTTCCCCCGTGCACAAGCTAAAGGCTGGGTGGGTTAGTTAGTTAGTTAGTTAATTATTTATTCTGGAGACACTTCCTTGTGCTGTTGCAGTTAAGAGCTTGCCAATTTATTATTTTTTTTTAGACTGTGGACTTTGATGGCAGTTTTACTTTTAGACCGTGCGCTTTGGTGGCAAAAAGTGAGAAATAGCATTATTTCCCACTGAGATCCAGATTTGCATTGTTTAAAGACAGTATGTGTCTTTTCTGAAAACAGGCACCCTCCGAACCCGCTGAAGAGCTTGAGGACATGGGATGAGAGGAACCACCATTCAGCTCATCACTCACCTGCACCGGAGAAGGGAACGGGATTTGCATGTGCAAACAGGAGGTGCTGGGCATGGGGACAGTGTGTGTGTGTGTGTGTGTGTGTGTGTGTAGGGAAGGAACAAGAGAAGAAAATAAAGAAGGCCAGCTGTGAAAGGTAAGGGGAAATAAGAGTCAAGTCAGCAGGCAGCTGGAAAGGAGGTAATTAGAATTAATTCTTACCCACTAACTATCCAATACCCTGCAAATACCGTCACAGTGACCCAAACGGCTCCAACTCTGCAGTCTTTTGGCTCCTTTTGTCAGGAGTCAATGGCAAAACGAGGAAAAAGATGAAGGCAAAGACATACTAAAGCCAATGAACAGGGCTCCCTCTCCCTCAGCAATGTGGGGGTGAGGAGGAGGGCACCCCAGCACAGCCGGTATGTTTGGTGGGGCAGCGGGAGAGAAGGGGTTCATCGCCTTGTTCAGCAGCAGATGGCTTTCCTCTCATCGCCTGCCCGGCCAGGCAGAGCCACACAACCACCTCAGACACAACTGAATAACAATTACATTTAACAGCTGGCTTTTCCAAAACTCTATGCACCCCCCTGACAGGAACTAGTGCCCTCTCTTTCGCAATCATTAATTCTGCCTCTGGGTCTGTCACCCAACCGGTGTTTTCCCACGGTGCCGCAGGAGCCCCTGCCCGGCTGGAGAGGCAGCAAGGTCCCTTCTGCCAGCACTGAAGGGGTTAATCCCCAGCCTCTCCTCGGGCCAGGTCAGGCCAGGAGAAGGCTCCTCATTGCCCTTGTCTTGCCCTGGTGGCAAAGAGCCATCAAAAGGGAAACGGCCACTTGAGCCTGGGAGCATCCAGGTTTTGCTGGGGAGAACAAAACCCCGCTCAGCCTAATTCCTGTAAATGAGGAGAAAAGCCCATTTATCTTAATTAGGACACGGTCTGATTTAGATGGGAACTAAGTACGCGCAATGTACGCTCATTGTTTTTAAATTATTTGTTTAAATCAGTGAATGATTGAAATGGTTTTGTGACATTAATGTGTTTCACGAGAGCCAGCACCATGCGTCACACCTACCCCGGGGAGGAAAGGCACGGGCTCAAAACCCAGTTACATACATCAGCCTGGACCCTGCTACCGACTGGAGATTGGAAGGAAATGCAACAGCTCACCCTAAGAAACATGAGGGAAAAAGCTCTCATGCCAGAGGAAGTGCGGGAAAGGGAAAGAAATCCAGCCAACCTCATAACACCGCTAGGCTATTAATTAATTAAGAAACCAAGCCAAGGCAGACATGTGCAAATGCCATTGGCATCACCTTTAGGCTAACACAATATAGAGTTCCAGGGCCAGGTTAGCCCCATTTTTCTTGGTTATCTCCTGATGGATCACAAAAAAAAAAGTAATTATCCTTGATAATTCATTTTAGTGAGAGAACTTGGGGCATGAACATGGTTTCGCAGCTCTGTCCCAGCTGCCAGGCAGGTGCCTGGAGACAAGCCGGGCTATGAAAAGGCAGGAGGATCTTCAAAAATAGGGACAGGCAAAGAGAGACCTTGTTTGTCCATTCCGCTGGGGTCCTCTCCCAGCGAGCCCCAGTGCTGATGTCTAAGCCCTGCCAAGCACGGGCTCCTCTGCCCCAGCCACCACGACAAGCTGGGGGGGTCACCCCCTGCTCCCTGTGCCCCACATGGCACCAGGACACCCTGTTCAGCCCCCGCCAGCACATCCAGGAGCCCCTGACCCACAGAACCAACCCAGGATCTTCTAACCTTCTTCTCAAAGGCTTCCAATGTCACCAAAGTCCAAATTTTCACAGGGCCCATCCCATCTGCAACTGCAAACCTCTGCTCTGCAGCAACTCCAACAGCTCCTTTCCCAGTTACTCATTTTCATTTCTTTACATTTATTTCTGGTAGCTAAATGTAAACAAAAGCATCTGTGTTTTCTTCTCTCTCTTTTTTTCCTTTTTTTTTTCAAGTATGCTGGGATGTTTTAATTGATGTTTTTCAAAATAATTCAGGTGAAAGGAAACTGTGGTTAGAAAAACCCTCAGCTAGCATGGCCCACGTCTGAAAAGTATGGCTGAAAACACAGCCTTGAGACATGGATGAGAAACATCAGGCAAATGTGAGAGCAGGCAATGACACCAGTTCAACCCGGAGTTAGAAAAGAGAAAGAGCATTCATTGCCCTGAAGTTTATGCTGCGTTTCAACCAAGCCATATATACAACAACACACAGAGGAATTAATCATTTCTGACTCCAGAAACAGACAGGGAAGCGTTCGGGACTGTTCGCACATTATCACAACTCAGAGGCATCTCCAGTCCCGAGAACATTTATGTCTCCCACCGCTCCATATATTTCTGCTAAAAAAAGACAAGGAAAATAAGCAACTCCAAGGGAAAGCGCATAAAATATAAAGTGACATTAAGCATCTTTCACATAGGTTTGCCACATCATATATGTGAGAAGCCTTTTCCTCCAAAGAAGATCCCAGCCCACTCAGCTTTTTCCAAGTTTTCCCCAGAGCTTCACATGGAAAGCCCGAGATTTCGAGCCACCCCTCCTCAGCCTTCAGCCCCTCTCCCCGAGCTTCCCAAGGGGCGCTGCAATTGCAGATGTTCTGTGCGTGACATCAAAGATCTACCTTGCTTTTATCTACAGCATTTATCTGGTTCAATACGACTTCACTTTTTAGAATCCCTGCCTGTTTACCTTCACTGAACCACCAAATATTAAACTTTCTTCCTAAAAATAATTTCCATGAAGTCTGAGGAACTCGCAGCAAGCCAAAAATCCACAATATACGTGTATTCATCAATAAAGAAGACAAAGAGGAACATGCACTACAAGGAAGCCACAGATCTGCAAGCAAACTTGAGAAAGCTGAAGAACTCCTCAAAGCTACAGACTGCAAATGATTAAAGCTCAGCTCTGCAAAGCCAAACTCGCAGGAGCATCCTTACTCCCACACTGTTCTCTGACATGGGTAGAGATTCTTGTATGAACCAGGGACTACCAGGTTTGAGTCATTAGTGGCAAAAAGCCTTTTCTGCCCAAGTATTTGATACAGATTGCACAGGGGAAAACCATCATGTAACTCAAGTACTAATAATGAATTGCAACAACTTGGCACGAGCCTTTCATTCGTGGGCTTTTTCCCTACACCAGCAAACATATCCCAGCTCTGACAATCAGACTGTACTTGGAATAATATTTCTGTGCCAGTTGTAGTATTTAGTGCTGTTTTGCAGACCAGGCGTGGATTGATGCTGAAATAAAACCTTTTCCCTGTGATTGCAGATGCAATGCCCAAAGTTTCCTTTGCCAATCAAGATGTTAAACAACATCCTGAATTCTCCCTGGTCCCATTACGTCTTTCAGGCTCCAGACGCACGAGGGTACAGATGGTTAAATCTCTCTGCAAGTTGCAGAGACTTCAACTCATCAATCCCAAAGGAAGATGCCAGCCAAGCGCCACACATCCTTGTCTCCAGTGTCAAGTTTGGCTTTTCTTTCTTTTTTTTTTTTTTTAAAATGTCATCCTCAAAATGCCTGAAGTCTGTACATATTTTCTGGCCACCTACCTCTCCTCGCCTGTCACTGAGGGAGACACAGCACAGCAAAACCTTCCCTCCAGCCCTGTTTCCCAAGTGCTGGGAAGTCTGATGGGTGGCCAAAGGCAGCACCCACTCTGCGGCCAAAGGCCTGGCCCAGAGCTCCAGCTCCTGCATTTGGGTCTGCCTTATTTTTAAATATCGAAAGGGAAGAGAGCAGTGGAAGAATGCAGAGTTAATGAGGTCCTAATTGGGCATGCTTGCAACAAGTGTAGAAGGACAAACTCGCCAAAAGCCCCGAAGACTCGGAAAACACTCCAGCCCCAGCTCCCGACGTTAAAGCCCCGGCAGCAGAACACGCAGGCATTAGGCTTTTCATTCTGTCAACTCCTGTCTGTAGGTTATACAGCACAGAGACCTTCCGAGCAGAGACCACCTCACAAGCTATCAGTAGTAGCACTACTCCTCTCAACTTGGAGACACCCAGCTCCAATGACACTCAAAGCCTGAATCATCTGGTATTTAAAATTATCAGACAGCAATTATCAGATAGCAGTGTGCTACTTCTGTACCCCAGATCAATACACTGCCTTTTCACAATGCGGCTCTCAATCCAATCTTTAACAGCAAAACTCTTTCCAACGCAACCTGTTAAACTACAGAAGCAGACGATTTCATGGTAGAGCCCAAATCCGGGAGGAAACGAAAGACCAAGGGGTTTTAGTGAACATCTGTCTTTTAAACCTGAGCCCATACAGGGTAGAAACTCAGGGTATCAATGAAGAAGCAAAACCCTGCACACAGCAGCACAAACTTCAAATACACACCCCCCACTCCCCTCTAGCACTCCTGGGACCAGAAACTCGTTGCAGTTGATTTGCCCCTACTTAAATTCATTTGTTCTGTTTCATACTTACCCAGAGCTAAGCAGAGGACAGAAAGCTCATTTCCCTACAGGAAATGCTGCTGGTGGCGCTGACGGCATCGACTGCTGGTGGAAAGGTATCGAGATTAAATAAAAGTGATTTAATAAGTATCTAACTTTCTTTGGGAAAAAAAAAAAGATACAAAATACAATCCCAGTTTTCAAGGGAACACGGAGCTTGCTTCAAACTCTATAATCATTTCTTAAAAATGCAGAGAACACATAGATGTTCTACATCAACAGTTTCAAAAATCCTCATCAAAATCTGAATTAACACTTTTTGTTTGCTTAACCTAATCTTCCACCTACTGAAAGAATAAATACCTTAATAATGTAGCTCTGATGATTTCTTTTTGTAAATGTAATTGAGGCAAAAAGAGTACAAAACTGAGGAAAGATGTATTTTTTCACCATGACATTGATGGTACAGGAAACAAGGGCAACCAAGTTTTCAATTAAAAATATCCATCTTTAGGAACATTGTATTAACCTCACCATGTATTATGATTGAAAGCTGGTTTCTAAAGCAAGGTATTTTTCCAACCTTACAATCTGTATTCATCATAGCAAGTAGTTATCTGACAGGTAACACTAATTTTTCATTAGTGTCAGTTTATAAATTCTACTGTAATCTGAACATGTTCTTTCATAGTCTCAATCACCCCAGAATCCAAAAACCTCTTGCCATGGGGAAAATGACAGGATTAATATTTATACAGCTCAGCCCTGCTATTTCTTCCCAGGACACAGCATGTGTGTGCACTGTCATTTCTTGTCTTTATGTACAGCCTTTCTACAGAACTACGTGAATTTCCATAACGTGAGATCTGGTGATCTCTACACAACTTCGACGATGGGAACGTGCCAATTTGCCGGATGCTCCTCAGAACTACACTGTAAATACTGGGAATTTCTGGTTTTATTTTACAGTTGACTCATTTTTCCAGTTCAGACTTGAATGTCTTGTCTCAGAGAGGAGACCTAAACCCAAGCTTAGGTGCCCTGTCACACCTAGAATACACTCTGAATATTCACACAGTGACAGCTTGTAGCAGTTCACATCTTACTTTACCGTGGCAATACACTGAAAGCCAAACCATCGGGTGCTACCTTGACAACTCGCTGACAAGGTTCACAGGGTGGGCAAAGCAACAGACCCAAAGACTGGAGCCAAGAGCTTCAAGCTCTGGAAGACCAAGCTGAGCCCAGGTGTACCCCCCGCAGCCCAGGGACTTGATAGTAGTTGATAGTCAACTGCTATAATTGCAACAAGTGTCACGTTTTTAATCAAACTGACCTTCTTTCCCTTTAGTTTTCCACATTCAGCACGCTTGGAACTTTGGGTCAGATCTGCAATCTCAGTTTAAACCTTCTGCAAAGGGTTTCAGCCTTTACCCAGTAAAGACTCACAGTCCACCTCAACTCCTAGGGTTCTGTTGACTATTCTGAAATAAATTCCTTGAACAAGTCTGCCAAAAGGCCAAAGGAACCAAAAGAAATACAACTGAAAGTCTGTCATCTGTCCATCGTGAGCCTATCTTGATTATTGCAAAATACAGTTGCGTCATGACTCCAGTTTTTCTTCTGGAGTCACCTAATGCTACTTTTTGTTAACATATATAGAGATATGCATTATTAACCAGCACTTGGTTTGACTTGCTTTGAAGGGATCTTTTTGCATTTGCTGAAGATACATGAATTATATCCAAGCACTATGCAACAGTCCGTCCATTTTATTCTATTTACAGTTTTTAAATCATAATCCCACTGATGAACATGCCACAAATCAGACCCTCTAGATACTGGTTTTGGTTCCAGTATGCACTTTTCAGATATTAAAAACATAAGGATTGCAAGTATTTGCAATATACTGCCCCCATGGCAGGGGGCTTGGAACTCAACGATCTTTAAGATCCCCTCCAACTCCAACCATTCCATGATTCTATCTAAGCATATATAATTTATCTCAAAAATTTAGTTCAAATCACACCATCTGCAATGACTGATTCACCCTGGGATGTTTGAGAGCAAATTGTTTCTTCTAGCTATGGTGTTAATGGCTATAGATGAAAATCTGGACATGAAGCCCTCCCCAGGCTCCCACAGCAACTACTCCTCTGCAAATGTGTGAAAACAGCAAGAGTTTCACCTTAAGGAAGTTCATTTTCAGTCCCCTCACCGGAGTCTGGGTTTGGGTCCCTCAACACTGACCAGCTGAGAAAACTATGAATCTCAGATAGACCTCTGGAGGCAGAAACAACTTCCTTCATCTTTTTTTGGCACAAACTATCATCTCTGGCCCATGGTTCCCTCAAAAGCATCTTCCTTCCATGGAGGCTCCAAGGGAACCAACAGAGAGCAATGTCCCAGCCACAACCAAATCCCTTCCTCAATAATCTGCACATTGGCCCAAGAAGCTTACAAAAACTCTCTAGAAAGCTCCTGCAGCAGCACACCTGCCAGCTCAGTAATGCTCAGAAATTCAAACACTAATTAATTTTCCACATCCATTGCAACTAATATAAAATCATGTTTCACATTTCTCATCACTTCCCTCTCTACAGCACAACTGGAATGGAATGTTTCTGTCCTCATTGTCCACACAACAAACCTGAATGTGCAACTACAACTTACTCTAACAAAATCAGCCATACCCATAAGGTTATATTTTGGCATGGTAAGATAGAAATTCTCTTCTCCATCTAGTTTTCCAGTTCCCTTAAATTCTAATTTTTTATTCCAAGAAAAAAGCCACCATGAATTCTAAGAAATAATTAACGTCTGCTCCACAATTCTTTGTATTTATTTTCAGCTTAAATTGCTTTAGAAGTCCACAAACATTAAATAATCCCTAGAAATTTCTAGAGGTAGATGCACATAAAATGTTAACTGACGATATAAATCAGTTGGCACATGTTTCAAGTATTTAAAGTATTTTAAAATAAATGGGCACAAAGCTAATTTTTTACTCTTCAGATGTAGAAAGAAGTGAATTGCATTCATTCACAATATATTTTTAATGACTCTTCTTATCAGATTTCATCAAGATAACCATTTTTATACATCACCTCTTGTACTTCAGGTCTCTAGGAAGAACCCTTATTAGCTGCACTTTTGCTGGCACAAGCCCAGCATTTGCTCTCTAACTTGTGGAAAAGTGGCTTCATTCCCATTTCTAATTTCAGAATGGAACTGATTATGACTGGGTTATGAACCCACATCCTACAGAGAGCCAATAAAAACATAAATAGGAAAAAAGTTTTTATAAAGAACTTTATAATAATATTTTTAATAGGATTCTGTTGGCATTCTGCAATTTTGCTAGAATGTTTACAACTCTACAAATCTTAGAAACCTAAAAGGGACACAGACTTTAACTTCTTGCACATTTACTGCTGATAAAAGATACGGCCTTTACTTCAGTTTTTCAGAAACTGTTCTTGTCCTTCCAAATAACAAGTATCTAGCAAGTAATTCTTGATGAAACAACGGATGCTCTATCATTAATTCATTTTCTTTAGAATCTCTAAAATCTCTACTAACTGGGTTGTTAAATGCCGATATTCTCGTATAAAGATGACAAGGAAAGTATACGCAGAATAAAAAGGGTTTCTTCATGTCTGTTTTTCTTCTCCCTCTCAGATACACAGTGAGGTTCTTTCTTTAGCAAGGGAGACTAAAAACCAACATTAACAACCAAAAGCAGCACAAGCCTCCTCTCTCCAAGAGCCTCCTGCCCATCCAAGCCTTCCAGTGACCTCTTCTTGAAGAAAACACCATTTCGGCTTTCCTGTAACTTCAGTTCTTGACCCCTCTGCCTAGAGCAAAAGTACTGCTGCTTTTTCAACTTCAGGTACGTGGGTTATTCCAACCAAATCTGATGGTTTCCATCACCTGCCAAGTCTAGAGCTGAGTTAGTTCATACAGTCCCCGCTGGCTTTGCTCACAGCCACGCAGCCCTCCCCTCCTGCTGACCCACCATGAGCCACGCTGCTTCTAGGGCATTTGGTCACTCTGCATTATTGATGTGTGCCTCTTATTTCAGACTAGCAATTTAAATCCCATCCATTGCTTATATCTGTATTTTTGCAAAGCCGTCACTAGTTTTGCACACACAAACTGAGGGGTTAGTTTTGAACCTGCTGGAGCTAAAGCTGGAGGGAAAAAACAACAAAAACCACTAGAGGAAAAGTATTTCTAAAGTTACAAATTAGCAGTACAGAAAGTAGAGAGTTTAAAATCATCATTCTCCTGAAGGCCATGGAATGAAAAACAAAGCCACTTTGGTTGGAACTTTCTTTGCCACCAATATGAGATTTTCTTTGCCACCAACACTGTGAATGACACTATAATAACCAACAACGACACGTACAGCCTTGATGAATATTTAATGGGGAGATATGACTACACGTTACCCTCCTGAAGCAGGATATTGATTTTCTGTGCAGCGCAGACCAGCAAAGTCACTCTAAACTACTTGATATTAAAACAGGCTGATTTAAAACTAAAATAATTTACTCCAAAGCCAATTTATTCAGCAGAGTTCAAACGCGAACAGCCAAGCTGTTATTCTACTGAACGGTTACCTAAGGGACAGTCTCCATTCAGGACTAATAAAGCCTCATTTTCCAAATGAATAAAAAGAAGATACTATTCAGCAGCAAAAAAAGGTAGATGCTGACGCTTTTGCTGTGGAAGACAAAGGGGCACAGAAGAAAAACATACAAGCATTCTTTAACTTTTGCTGCACAAAATACCGAGTATATGTAGTGGGTTTTTTCTGTTTTCCACACAGTCTGAAGTCTTTGCACAATCTAATGTAATGTCCTTCCCACGGCAGAAGGCTCCCTCCCAGAGCCTTTCTGGAAGGTGCTGGAAGGTGTGAAGACCCCCTCCCACATGTCCAGACTGGGCCGGACAGTGCCCAGTGCTCTGCCCTCTTGGCACCCGGCTCAAGGAGAGTTTTCCTTGGGTAATTAGGGGGCACTGGCTCATGGAGAGTTTTCTTTGAGGAACACTCCTCAGCGCTGCCAACTCTGCAGAAAGCACTATCAGTGCTTAACGTAAACTTCTCTCTGGGTTGGTAAAAGAAAAAGGGTGTGATTTCTCATCATCATAGCCATCACCTTTTCCGTCCACAGGGATGAAGCAGCGGGCATGGGGACACCCAATGTTTCTCTCTCCAGGAAAACTCTCATTCAACAGGAATGTTGCTCTCCTTCACGGCAGGGAGACCTGGGGTGAAACCCAGGTGATAAGCCAATTTGAATATGCTGTGATTTGCATTTTATTCAGGTTAACCTTTGAGACAGAGGACTCATCTCTTCCTCACAAAGCACAAAGCATGTTTATGGCAGAAGAACACCAGTGTTACTATCACCATTCATTGGAGTCAGCTCTCCCTGGACAAACTAAGTGTGTTCTCAAAAAAACACCATGTAGCCCCAAAATGCTACTGTATTTTTATAGGAACAGAGCCAGTTTGGTCTCTTCAGTGAGAGCTGGGCCAGCAGTGGGACCAGAGATGGACGCTTAGGGAAAGATCAGTGCGGTGCCTGTCAGCTCCAGCCTCCCCTCAACACAAACTCAACTCACAAAAAATCTTAAAGGTCCCTTCCAACCCAGACAATTCTACGATTCTATGAAAAATGTTACCTCCTCACATATTTAATGAAAATGAGAGGACAGAAACAACACGGCAATCGTGTGCCGAAGGAAGGGTTCGGGGTGAGAGGCAGCTCTGGCCGCACATGGGACATGCCCCCCTGCAACGTGCCACCACCGAGAAACAGCGTCCGACTGAGCAACCTCAAGGCACCTGACATAGGAAATAAATCCAGAAACATCACACCACATCGGGTTCATTCTGCTGCTTATGGGGCTTCCTGTTAATTAAAATCGCATTAATTGTCCACTTCCCCAGTATCTTTTGCATTTTGTAACTAACTTTATACTCAATGAAGGGGATTTGGAGAAGTGAGTAACCAATATTATCTTGGGATTGGGCAATAAACAGGTAAATAAATACCTCTGTAAAATGTGAGGCAATAACTGCTTTTCAATTGCAGCAGCTGGGGCAGAAACCCATTTGCCAATGAGGGGGCTCCCCACCACCCCCACATCCTGGAGGCGTTGCTGCACATTCATCTTGCGCTTCCAGGAACTTCAGGGGCCCCAACAACTCCATTTCAATACGTTCTCCATGACTCACATGTTACAAAAATGAACCAGTGCAGTCACCATGGCAGCTCCAAACCACAAATGGTGGTACCCAGCACTGCTTCTAACCTCTGCTTGAGAAAAATGGGCCACCTGGAGTTGTCCTCTGTCATCGACCCCGGCCCCTCCTCACATGGAGAGAGTGGGGATGGGTGGGATACACCAGGAGGAGCAAAGAAGAGTCATGTACAGGCTATCTGCTGCCTTTTTGTTCTTTCAGCCTGAAACCTCGGGTAGTGGATCACCAAGGAGCTCCAAGCAACTCTATTGCCAACGTTCCCCGCAGAGCAAACACAGAAACTATGGAAATGGTCTGGGTCGATCTGTTTCCAGCACACCACGTATTTTCATTTCAATCAAACATTTAGATGTTTATTCAAACTGCAAAATATTCAAGATCTAAACTGGACATAGAAATTCCCACAGAAATTATAATAAACCCCAATATTTTTCAATTCTGAATTTAATTTCCTGGGACGCTTCCTTCTGGTTCTCCTCCAGAAACAGCTAATAACTGAGATGAGTACAGTTTGGAATAACAGAAGTTGCCAAACAAACAGATTATTTTCCCAGAACCCAGTGCTGAATGACGCTGGACTGGTATTTCATAACATAACATTAAAACCCCCACAGCTCTTGGGTTCTTTTCCTGTTCCAAGAAGCCCTCACTACAGTTACAGCAGCACCTGGCAGAAAAAAATACATGCATTTAAGGGTGTATTTTCCTATGAATGTTTTTGGTTGTTTGTTTTTTTTTTTTTTTACATCAAGCGCGTGGCCTCAAAAAACTCCTTCATGCTTAAAAATGTGACTACTTTGAATGAATCACAGGAGTCGGTTGCTGCACGGGCTGCTCAAGCTGTTATTTTATGCCTTCAGCCAAATTTAACAGTAGCGACACCAGCGCCTAACAGCGACTTGTCTTCACTTTCGGGCTCGCCTCGTTTGCATCCTCCCAACAAGGAGTTGTGAAGTCTCAACCAACCTGAAGAATATGTCTGATTAGTAACAGCAACTTTGCTTTGAGTCATCCCCAGGCTGGGCACCTAACAACAAGGCCTTTTTATCTTAAAACTATTTCAGGCAGAGATAAAAATAAACAGGTTAAAAATACTGCATCGTACTACCAACCCCCAAAATACTACTCCACTCATTATTTATCAGTCCAAACAGCTCTTACACTCACATAAAGTTTGCAAATGTGCAGTTGGTGCCTGAGCTGCTCGCTCTGATTAGAGGCCTTTAAAAAAAATAACCATCACAGAAAGGAAGGGAAAAGTTAAAACAGGGAAGAAACGCCAAAGTTTCAGAAGCCGCACAGCAAGGGATAGATGTTCATTCACAGCAACTCTTAAAAATTACTGTGTATGGGTTTTAGAATGATATCTTTATAAAAATTATTTCCTCCTTTTTAAAAAACAAACCAAAAATACCCCAGCAATTGCCCAATATTTTCAGGTTTGGCATTATATTGCTGCTCTCTGCGTCTCCAATATCACTTCATTTTTCCTCTCTTGGCAATTCAAGATGTTGCCCATCCTATTTACTGGAATTTTAAGGAATGCATTTACCGCTATTATCTACTTAACTGGATTATTTAAAATACATTTCATAAAAGAAACTGAATAATCTAGTCTTAACTACTTAGTACAATTTTGCAATACATATTTTAAATGCAGTACTTTTAATCTTGAGGTAAGGCTTCACAGATATAAAAATTCACGTGCAAAGGATGTTTCGTTGGGGAAATAAACAAGACTCAAAAGAATATACATGGAGCAAAATAAACAAATGGAGGCACTCACAGGGAAAGAGCCTAACCAAATATAAAGACAAGCACCCAGAGATCCAAACCAGGTAGTGACAGCACCAGGAGCAGATCGGCAGCTCCAGGCCACCCGCCAGCACCCGCCGCCCCTCAGAAGACTTTCATCAGTGCCCCCCAGGGAAACCTCAGCCTTCCGCTGAGGACAGAGCTTCTCCAGCGGAGCAGACAAAGCCCTGGCAAAGGGCTCGAAAATCTCAAAAGAGAAATCTAAAGAAAGACTAGGAGTAGATTCTGGTTTTCTTTAAAGAAGTGCATAACAAATGGAACTTTTTCCCCATGGCTTTAAATTCTACCCACTTCTCTTAGAGGGCGATATTTTCAGCACATGGAGGTGTGCAATTTTGTGCCACTAGTATCGATATATTTCCTGCATTTCAAGGAAACCAATATCATATACTGCTGTCCTTAATTGCTCGCAGGTGTGTCTCAATTACTACCCATAAGGATTTTAATCCATTATTTACACACAAGCAATTAAGCACGTCATCACATCTGATGCAGTTAAGACTTCTCTGTTCAGTCTTCGAATATAAATGAATATTTCTCAGATAATTTTCCCTTTTCCTGTAAGACAATTACAGTCCAGCTGCTTCGTTCTCCCAAGGACAGACCCAAACCCAAGTGCCAGCAGCCAAACATTACCCACAGTGAGTAATTCCTGTGTGTGTCGTGTCGTGTCCCCCCCCCGAATACACACTGCTGGTCCCAGCCCTCCTCTCTGGGAGGGACCCTCACAGCCTCACAGCTCATTAACACACCCCACAGCCTCACAGCTCATTAATGCACCCAGCTCTCCCGGCTGCAGCAACCCACCTTCAGCAGCAACGCCCCAGCACCAGGACACAGAAAACAGAAATTTGTGGAATTTAATGACAGTGCTGGCTCTACATAGTCACCCTGAGGTTGCACAGGACACCTACGCTTCCAAGAATGTCCATCTGGCACATTTCATGTGTGTCAAAGTTATAATCATTAAAAGAAAAAAAAAAAAAGAACAACAACAAAAAAGCAGAATCTCATCATTACCACGAGGCTCATCAGAACAAGTGCAATCAGAATTCACGGTTAAATGGCTTTATTTTTTTCCCAAACCATTTTTAAGCCATCCCTTGCATTTCTGCATTTCGTGTGCCTGGAAAGTTGCACAGAACGTGTTGCTTCAGGGCTGCACCTCGTTACACGGGGCGTCCAGAAATAGGTGCATCTGACTCAGAATTTCTGCCTGCCTTGCCAACCAATCAAACCATCAGAAATGCAAGCTCTGGTTAAATTAAGCAATAAGAGACTGCAAGCTGCAAGTTGTAACGTATCAGCACACACCACGCTGCTCGGAAGACGATCACAACAGGAAACAGTCTCAGAGTCGTAGATGTCCCCGAGATGATCACCACACGTGGGGCTCCAGGCGCCTGGAGTCAGAGGAGCAGTTAAAAACCAGTCATAACAGGAAGAGAACGGGGCTGAGAACTATAAAGCAATTATAGTCATTGATAACCACTACCTACAGGTAGTGGACAACAGGATGACCATGAGCCAGCAATGTGCCCTTATGACCAAAAAGGCCAGTGGCATCCTGGGGTGCATCAAGAAAAGCGGAGCCAGCAGGTGGAGGGAGGTCATCCTGCCCCTCTGCTCTGCCCTGGAGAGGCCACATCTAGAGCACTGTGACCAGTTCTGAGCTTCCCAGTTCAAGAAGGTCTGGGAACTGCTGCAGAGGACACAACAAAGGGGCACAAAGATGATGAGGGGCCTGAAGCATCTCTCTGCTGAGGAAAGGCTGAGGGACCTGGGTCTTTTTAGTCTGGAGAAGAGAAGACTTAGGGGGGATCTGATCAATTCTTAAAGGGTGGGTGTCAGGAGGACGGGGCTGGTCTTTTCTCAGGGGTGCCCAGGGACAGGACAAGAGGAAATGGGCACAAACTTGAGTATAAGAAGTTCCACCTAAACATAACTTCTTTACTGTGAGAGTGGTAGAGCCCTGGCAGAGGCTGCCCAGAGAGGTGGTGGAGTCTCCTTCTCTGGAGACATTCAAACCCCCCCTGGACACATTCCTGTGCAATGTGCTCTAGGTAGACCCACTTCGTCGGGGGGATTGGACTAGTTCTCCAGAGATCCCTTCCATCACCATATGATTCTATGATTCTACAGAGACAACGATGACTTCAGTTGGAAGGGACCTACAGTGATCATCCAGTCCAACTGCTAGAGAAGGAGAAAGCATTAAAGGAGCAAACAGCAAGTGACACACGTCAACATTGAGAACTTTCCATGAATAGCTGCTGGTCCACAGAACCAGCCTAATGTTGTTAATCCAGTCATTTGAGTAACTTGTACAGTCATTTCCTAAATGGGAAGCAGCAAGTCCTGAGGTTGTAAGGTGTTCCTTTAGTTGATAGCCATGTATCAAGCACTGTGGCAATAAATTCCAAGCAATGGGGCAATCTCCCATCAGTTGCATTGTATGGATACGTGTGGTTTTTTAGATTGATAATATAAAGAACAGTCTCCATCTATATTCATTGTGAAGCAAAGTCTGCTATTAAACTGGTTTGCACAAAGGCTGCAAACATAATATACAATCAGCTATCAAATTAAAATATGCTCAAGAGTTATTTGAACAACTGAAGTATTTCCTATTGATTTTAGATTAGGAATATATTTAGATTTCCATGCCTGCAGGAGAACAATCATTTTTAGAAATGAATGAAACTGCATGTAGCAAAATACATTATTTTTTACCATATAATTTTCCCAAATCTATGGTTACTTCTGCAACAGTATTTTAGTGGCGACTTTTCAGGGAAGAAGTACTTTTTTGCCCCTTACAGTCCCCGTTATTCACTGCAAATGGTTAAAGCAAGGACCTGAACCCAGGTCTGCAGCAGAGCGCGATCCCTCCTGGCTGCAGGAGGGTCACCACAGAGCGCGCCTCGGTGGCCACCTGTGGCTGCAGGAGGACACGGGGCTGACAGGAAACCAAAGCAGACGTTTGTGGGTCTTTTTAAATTACACAGCTCTCTTGGAAAATTCAGGAAGGGGAAGATAAAGCACCTTATTATCGCACCGGTGTTTTGCCCGAGTAAGAGCTTCTGGACTGAGCCTGCAATTAGTGGCTAGTAACAGCTTGAGGATTTGGCCTGCCATTTGGGCCTGCTGAAGCCTTCTCTATCGCTGAGTACTACTGGTTGGCTCAACAAATCATAAATCACACTCTCTGCTTTTACTACTGTCAATGTCTCCAGCCCCTTCTCCAGAGGTAGCTGTGAACACCCCCGTGCCCCGAGGCACCAGGGAGTTCTCTGAAAGCTCCGACAGCGTGAGCCGGGTGCCAGGACCGTGCTGAAACTTCCAAGGAAATAAAGCCGGGTGACAAAAGCTGTGCTCTTCTCACCACTCAATGTCCACAGGGGCCCCCCAGACAAGGGGGACCATTAGCAAGCCCTCAGGTTCCAGCTTCACCATCCCCTGAGAGAGGACTTGAGGTGACCAGAGAGCACAGAGGTAGGAAAAGATCATTAGGCCCTTAGGAAATCAAAAGAAGAAAAAATTGACTGTCAGAGTAGCTGAAAAGCCACTCAAAGGGAAATCAAATGTCTTTATTTTGAGCAGCTTTTTAGAAAACAGCTGAAATCTACTAAGATAAAAAAAGATGTTCTTCATTTTTCCATTGGAAAAAGAATCTAGAAACACTTCACATCAGACTCAAAAGCTTGCCGTGACACTCCACATTAAAAAAAAAAAAGAGAGAATAACCTCAGTGTTTTGGGATTTTATTTTCCCCCAGGATAAAGAGCTAAGAGTCTTTTTTGCTTTGCCTTTGGGGAAGCCCAAGGTGAGGTCTCAGGGCAGCGTGGGTTCCCCTGGGTTCGCTGGGGCACAGAAAGGCCACACATTCCCCCCCACTCGGAGCTGCTCCAGGCTCTCCAAGGGCAAACACCAAAGAGCACCAGAAGAATTCATCCGTGTGTGCGTGTGTGTGTGCAACAAATTCTAGGGCCTGTTGTAATGAACACAATGTAATGAATGACCCAGTGCAGAACCAGAACCACGGACGCGGTGGATTCGCCTTCCTGGACATAATAGATAGCAATTTTAAACACTTGTCACCTAGAGATTAGCTGGTAAGACAGAAAAACTATTTAAGACTTTTAATTGCACAGATCTGAATCACTGTCCCACCCTGGGTCACAAGCAAAAATATTCTTTTTTACTCTTGCTTTTGAAGCGTTTATGCAAAATTTATATAAGGCTTAAAGAGTTTGGTAGAAATGTCCCGAAATACAAGGTGATCATATCGCAGCCATATGATCCATTGCAATTAATTCAATTAGCTCAAGAGGATTAAGTCCATCCTCATTCCACACCCAGAGTGTGAAAGCATGCAGAGGCAGAAGCCTGCTGTGAGGGAAGCAACTTCATAAAAAACACACCTTGAAACTAACAAATTCCCAGCTACCTTCCTCAAAGCCTGCCCAGCCCTGGGGTTTGGCCAACAGCCCACTTCAAAGCACCCCTGAGACCGACATCAGCCCGCTCTCCCAGCCCACCCATGGACCATCATCCCCACATTCTGACCGGTCTCCACCAGCCACTCTGAAGACCTGTGGGTTTTTTAGCTCCCAGTCTCAGAAGAAGAAGCCTGGAGAAGAGAAGGCTCCGGGAAGACCTTATAACAGCCTTTCAGTATCTGAAGGGGCTCCAGGAGAGCTGGGGAGGGACTCTGTGTCAGGAAGTGCAGCGACAGGACAAGGGGTAATGGTTTTAAATTGGAAGAGGGAAGATTGCAGAAAGTTGGGAATTTTATTGCTGACTGAAGCAATAGGAACAGGAGCAGCTTCATTTATTCTTTTTTTCCACTTAATGAATTGTGCCAGGCTGACTTTCTGTTCTCGCTACTCACTTTCAATTGCAATTAAAAAAACTAACTACCCAGCTGCTTTTGGCAGCTATTAGAAGTGGAGAGAAGTACCTTTCTCCCCGGGCACCAGAGGAGGGAGCTCCAGGGGGGGGGGGGGGATGCAGGAGGAGGCTCCCCACGTCCCACTGGGACCAGGCACAAAGGGGCTGCCAGAACCGAGACATCAAGAGTTTGAGCGATGGCTGGAGCTGGGGAGACAGACAGACAGCTCCTACCTTTGAGGTATCAGGTAGACAGAAGTGATATTAGGAATTACAAAGGTCCACCTCAACCATGGCTCCCGGGTTACCGGCCTGAGTGAAGGACAGTGACACGGTGACACTATCATCCATGGGAATTCAGAAAAGGGAAGGGGAAGAACTGACAGGCTTTTGTGTGTGACGCTGACTGATTTCCACCCTACTGCAAAAGAAAAGGCAGGTATCTTCTGTGACTATCTCCCACTGCTTGCACATCTAGGACGCTGATGGTGAGCTGGAGAGGTAACGGGGCACTCGGGAACAAAATGATGCAAACACTGGGTGCTGTTTAACCACCCCTGGCACCTCCCGCGTTTTTACAGGAAACAAGCTGGGGATCAGGGAGCAACATCCTGCAGGGCTGCTGCTGCGTGTGCCATCATTTTCACAAGGGATACTCACAATTTGCCAGTATTCTGCATCAATTGTTGTTTTTAATCAAACTGCAAGAGTTAATGATTTTTTAGGACACACGACCAGCGATTCCCATCCCAGACTGCCCAACACCACTCCTGTCCTGCTGCCAGAGCCCAGCACGAGCTGGGTGGGCAGTGACTTGCTCCCTCCCTGGCACCTCCTCTGGAGGGGCAGGGCACCCCTCTTTGGAAGGGGGAATCCATGGATCCATTGCAGGACGCTAAACGCAGGTATTGGGGAATGAGTGGACCCCCCTAATACACTCATCCCCAAATCAAAATGCATTCCAGATCTCTCAGCTAACTCTTCTCTAAATGACTTTGACATCACTACAACTGCTCCTGTTTCCACCCAGGGTCACTTTGATTTTAGTCCTATCTGACATTCAAGACAGAGAAGAATACAATTTTGCAAGGGATTAATAAACCCCAAAAACACAATCAAAATTTCATAATATCCTATTTCTTAAATATTGAGCACCCTGATAGTTAATTTTCTCTTCCAGATCAAGATCATGTCTGAAATGTCTCTACCTGCGCCGACTTAATAGATTGGAGTATGCAGCCACTATCCATGCTATTATTTATGATTAATTCCTAACGCTGGTGATAAATACAAGCCAAAAAGAATTCACCTTTCAGTGTGGTGAGGTGACTTATGGGTATGGGCGGATGAAAAAATACTAGAGAGCAAAATCACAAAAAAGGATTTTTCCAAGTAAGTATTTCTGGTGTGATACCACACTCCAGTTTGGCACAGCTACTTCATCCCCAGCTTCCCCATTCATGAACAGCAGCAATAACAACATTTAAGCTAATATTGTCACGTTTTTAGGTGTCTGTTATATTTTATGGATATCATATAACTCAGCTACAGTTTCAAGGAGAAACTCCTGGACAGGAATAAGACTTTTCCTGTGGAAAAGGTCCCCAGGGACTGTATTTCTCACGGTGCTAGAGGGTGCTCAGAAGTACCCTCGCGGTGCTAGAGGGTGCTCAAAAGTACCGGAGATCCAGGTGCACCTCCCCAGGTCCCTGCTGGAGGCCAGGGACAGGGATGGCCCAGCACAGCCCTTCCCACCAAACCACCCTGAGGAGCAGCTGAAAGGTGGCCCAGGCTCTGGCAGAGAGAGGGAAGGAATCAGCTGGGGCTCAGCCCCAGCAAGGAGACTCCCATCAACAGAAAAGCCACCAGAAACACCATCAGGCAGCGAATAAAATTCTCATGTTGTGGTAAAAATGCTACTGCTTACTTCCTCAGGTTTGCACACGGGGTCCAGACTCAGCAGAAGGAAAACTTAAAGATCAATACCATGTTTGATTTATATATACATCCAATAAATTGATTCACAACGGTACCTCAGCTTCCTCTCTATAGAAAGCAGATAATAAAGGGGAAAAATGTTAACTAAAACCATATTACTAATAGAAGATAAGCACATTTCTAACCTGAAAGTAACATTCAGTCTCAGTCAAGCAGCCACTCATGAATTCTTCTTCACCTCAATGATTGTTGTTCCCACCCAGTAACTCCTCCTGCCCCTGCAGTTCCACAAATGCTCTCACCAACCCTTTCCCACCTATCTCCAAACCACAGAATCTCAGTATTTAAGTGTGTATGTGCATATACATATATATGTCTCAGTATATAAGATTACAGTATAGGCCTTCAGCCCCCCCACAGAAGAAGAACCCGAGTGTAGCTTCAGAAGCTTTATAAACACATTTTAATTGGGATGGGGTTTCAGCATCATCCCCAACCCAGGGACAGAGCTTTTATCACTGCTCAGTTTGATGATTTCTACTAATTACTATCTAAGTGCCTAAAGCTATTGATAACACCACCAAAAAGTATGTCTACAAGCATTTTGAGAATGAAAATCAAAATTCCTCCCAAGGAGTACTTATGACTCAGGACCCCAATAACTGACCTGCCCCCCAGAGCCCCAGCACACAGGCTTTGTGCGGCAGCCGGACCCCACATTTGGCCACCTCTGAGGAAGGCCAATGTCTTTCCAGACAGTACCTCCAAATCTATTGTTGCTAAGCTAATGGGAAGAAATACCTCTGTTTGAACAAACTGTTTAATTATATAAAAATTCACAACACCCATGGACATTGGCAAAGCTTTTTGGCTTTTATCCTAAATCCTGCTCCATCTTCACTTTACAGATGCAGCTGGGACATCTTATGAGATGACTAGAAATTGAATAAATCACCTGAGAGCATCCATGCTCATTGCAGCTAACTAGAGTTGCACAGGTGGTGTACTAGAATCTCCTTCAAAAAACACAACATTTAATTAACGTTTCAAGTAAAAACAAGTAGGTGGGGCCAAAGGCAAGAGAAAAGGAGGTGGAAAGGAGGGTGTAGCCAAGGGGGATCGATCTCTTTTCCCAAATAACAAGCAATAAGACAAGAGGAAACAGCCTCAAGTTGCACCAGAGGAGGTTCGGGATGAATATTAGGAAAAACTTCTCCATGGAAAGGGTTGTGAGGCCTTGGCAGAGGATGCCCAGGGCAGTGGTGGAGTCACCATCCCTGGAGGTATCTAAAAGCCAGGCAGAGGTGGTGCTGAGGGACATGGGTCAGTGGTGGTTTTGTGTTGGGTTGATGCTTGGACTCGATGATCTTTAAGGTCTTTTCCGACCTAAATGACTCTGTTTTTCTAAGTTCTGCCCCCCGACTGCTCTTAGAAGGGCCTAAGGGACAAGTCTAAAACAAACCCTCCAGCTGCCAGCGCGGGCTCTTCTCTCCTCCCTGCTGCACAGACACCTCCAGCAGCTCCTTCTCAGGCTGCTTTACGTTTCCCACCACCCACACACCCCTTCGCTCCGAGCGCGGCAGAGCAGGACCAGGCTCCTTCCCATGGCAATGGACCATCTGATGCACGTGAAAATCTGACTCTATGGGAGAGCAGCAACCGCACGGAGATGAGGGCAGAAACAGAGATTTCTCTCCTCCTAAGGATTTGAGGGACCACTCCTAACCTCAGACAGCGTGACTTTCCTGGATGCGGCAGAGCTTTCCAAGCTGCTGAGCTCACGCTGTGATTCTCTGGCAGCAGAGCAAAGCCTCTGAGGAGGTGCTGGGCCACCTGAGGGCAGGAGACCATTGTAACCAGCCCCACCGTGCCCACTTCCAGTTAAACCACCGCTGCCATCCCTCCAACAACGCCGAAAAGATGTGGCTGCTGATAGAGCCGTGTCTCCTGGGGAGGCCGAGCTGCCTTTCCAAACTCGCTGCCAAGGATCAGCGGCCCTCCACCCACCTCCACTACTTACAGAAACGCATCCAAAACAATAGTTCATCTTAATTCTCCCACAAAAGGCCCTCTCAGGCACGCCAGCATCCTTACGCTTCTTTAGCAGGGCCCCAGCAGCAACTTTTAAATGCACTGCTGCCACCGGAGCCCGGAGGAGGAAGGTTTGTGCGTTTGCCTCTAATGGGTAATTCTCAGATACCACGGTTATGGATAAGCTTAGGCCGTAGAAAGCAATTAAATTTAATGCCCCAGGAGAAGTTAGATGCTATTTCTGACTGAATGACCTCAAGAGGGTGTGTGCAAATGCTCCAGCCTATGACACCAGTGCGGCGGGGAGGCATCTCAATGTCCTCACTAGCTGTTTTTCCCTCTCAAAGCAGAAAGTTTTTGCTCTGTTGGTTTGCTCATGCCTGGCACCAGCCTGTTGCCACCATATGATATCACGTATAACTACGATAAAATAATTAAAACTCTCCAGAAATCCCAAAAGGAGTAATATGTTTGCCTTGTCGAGCGAGGGAGTCTCAAAGCAAGACGGAAGCCAAGACAAACAGGAACCTATTGCTTGAATCAAGAAGTGGGCAGGTACAGAACTTCCTTTCTTCATTACCTCTAATCAGCTTAAGAGCATGATTCATTTGTTAAACTTCATTCTACACAAGCAGGGAGAAAAAAAAGTGAATTACCCATTGAACACACAACAGAATAATGAAAGGAAGCTGCAGGTACTTTGAAAATCATTCGCTCTTCAAGAAAACGCTTACACGCGTATTTACGTCCCTCTGCATCAAGGAAAACACACACATTTACGTTTGGAGATTTCCTTGGGTGAAGGCCAAAGAGAGCAGCTGAGCTACGTCCAGCCAGGGCAGCGTGCCCACCCGGACCTGAGCGGCAATGGGGGAGGCTGTCACGGTGGGGACACCCCCCAAACCCCACAGCAGTGCCCAGAGGGACGGGGGTGCCGCTGAGCCCCCCGTACCCACTCACACCCCCGCAGCAGCTCCCCCGAGACAAAGCCAATGCTCAACCCAAGATTGAAAATACGTCTTGATTAAGCGCAGCTGACCTGTACAACGGCCTGTCAGCTTTGAATGAATATCTTTAAAGGCAGTTCACTTTGTACACGAGCACAGCAGCTGCTTAAAATCACTTTGCAATTGATAAGCTGTACGGCTGATGAATCTTCTACCTCAGCTGACCTGCACCAGCAATCCCTTGGGGAATCTACGGCCCCTCTCTCGCAGGAAATCTGTCAACTCAGAGCCAAACAAGAAAGGAGAAAAAAAAAAAAAAACAACCCCAAGTTTCCCCAAACTCGGTACAGTTTATATAACGTATATTTAGAAGTGAATCTCAACACACCAGCATTAATTTAAAAAGCCAAGAAAGCATGCTTTGTTGTGTTAAGATTTGCAGAGGGGAAAAAGCAACATTTATTGTAAGAATAAACATCTGCCTCATTAGGAATAATGCAGGAAATGATGTCTATTACATGCACATTAAAGATTTTTCATCAGATAGTATTATTTATACTTTCTACTCCATCTTTTTACCTGTGTGCAGAAGACTCACTTTTCTTTCAATTAAAATCAGTGACAAATTTAATTAATTTCCATCAGACATTTATGGTAATGGAAATATGAACCTTATAAAAACAATAGACCCTTGGCAATTAAATTTTACCTTTGCATTATTAAGAAACAACTACTTCACAGGAGTGAGTTTTATTAGCAACGGCGGGAGTTTACATTGTTTAGGAATAAAAGTTTTTCCTTCTAAAAATTTTCTCAATAAAAAAGATAAATAAAGTTACAAACCATGTGCTCTTTCCTTTCCACTGAAAATATTATGAAAAATTTCACTGCATTTTAATGAGTACCAGTAAATATATTAATGATGTTCATTCTCATGAATAGGGAAATCACTATTAATGACTGCATGAGCATTGGAATTCCATTTGGTTGATGCTAAACATTATTTGCAATTATTGCAAAAATTTTATTTCAATTGTACTTTCATCCAATTCAGGAAATTTAATTAAGCTACAAAGAACAACAGTGAATGGCATTAAAAGTACAGTCAGATTTGGATCATGGAAAGAGCACCAAGTCTGTGTAGATATAATTATTTTTATTTTTGCTTTAAAAAAGCCAAACTCTGCAGAAGCTTGAAAAGTATTGGGAAAAAAGTGCCCAGCTCATTAAGCTGTCATCTAGAGCCTGCTCTGAAAATCCCTCAGACAAATAATGTCTGCGGACAATTCAAATCTTTCTAAAATATTTCTTGCATCCTCTGAAACAACTAGTCCTCTGAGACAGCACGTATTTAATGCCATGTTATATGTTCACAGACCATCTGAGCCCTTGAATAAATCTATCATTTTGGGCAACTTCTTTCACCGAACGAGGCCTCAGGAAGTTCACCGAGAGTCCTCACATCACGCAAGACACTCGAGGAAGAAGACAGGAAACGTCACACCCAAGACCTGGCACGCCAAGACCAGATCTGAGACAGCACTCTCACCCCCAAATATATTGCTAACTGCATCATTTTTGTATGAGGGGAAAAATTAGAGCAAAAAGACAATTAACAAGAAAGCTTCTTGCTTCAAGGTAGAGAGAAAATGGAGAAAACCTTGCTCACAAAGGTTGTAGATTTATCTAAAAATGGGAAACCCAAACACTAACCTATCCACACACACACCTACTGCCCCCCTTCCTAGAGACAAGTCCTCATCCCATCTGAGAACTAAACCTCAGGAGAAACAGAAGAAAGCCCACGTGTAAACTCTCCCCGGTCCAGGTCTTGGTGACTCAAAGAGAGCCTTTTGTTCTCCTCCCTCTAGAAGACTGAAGATCAGGTTAGATTTTTATGGCAAATTAGTTGTTTCCCCCAGATGACCACTCAGAAGTCAGAAAGCAAGCACTGGTATGAACGAGAAAACTTAGACCAAGCCTTAAAACTGAACTGTGGGACAGGGTTTTGTCAAGGTAAGTACATCATGAGGGAGGTACTTCACACCATAAACACTCCTGATACTTGTCTGCCGAAACCCCTGAGGTGGGCAATAGCTCTCCAATAAAAAACAAGTAAAAATTTGAAGCTAGATGTCATGTATCACCCGCGGCAGGGTTCCAGGAGAGAGGACTGCTGCCCATGAACACCAGGACAGAGGAGGAATGAAGCGCTGTTGACCATTTTATCTCCTCTGCCCATCATGGGAGAAGTGCAAGCAGTTTTAAATATGGTTGTGTATCCACCTCTCTGATCAGTGTAGAGTGGCTGAGACAGCACATCAAAAACGCAGCATGTGAACGTAAAATCCTATGAAGTCAATTAGGAGAAAAGCAGAGATCTGCATCTGGTACAGAATGATGCCGTGCACCCACAGGGGCTGGGAACCCACCGTCTGGGCAGCAGTCCCACCAAAACGGCCCTGTGGTTCCCATGGACACGGCATGGTGGGTACAAGCCAGCAGCAGGCCCTCATCAGAAAGGAGCCAAGCCATACCGCTGCAGGAGAGGGGTGGGCCAGCAGGATGAAGAGCTACTTTTCTCCTCTACTCAACGTGGCCTCTCACTATGGCACCCAGTTGTCCCTGCCCCCAGCAAAATGTTGTGCAGAAGCTGGAAGAGATGTAGGAGAGCAACAAAGTCAAGCTTGTGTTCTACACAGGGAATTGAGGGAGATGAGTGTGTTTGGTCAGGCCAGAGGCTGATCTAAGGTGACCTTGTAGCAGCCCATAGCTACTGGAAGGGAAATCACAAGGAGAAAGAAGCAAAATTCTTCTTGCTAGTGCCAGATAAAGGGACAATGACCATGAACTGCCACCTGGGAGGTTCAGGTTGGCTCTCCCGTCCTTCCCTGCCCGTGCCAAAACCCCTCTTTTTCCAAGAGGTGGATGTAGCAGGCCCACACAGGTCCCAGACAGGTGGTAGCACCTCTGTCCAGTGACGTTTAAGACCTCTCTAGACCAAGCTGATGTGTCTGGGTTTCCAGTTGGGTCACCACTGGGAGACTTCCAAAGGCCCCTTCCAAAACAACACTGAAGTGAGACACATGCACACGCACAGAACCACCGGCTGCCTCGGACGTGGGGAACTGCTGCAGATTTACACTAGAGTGCATCTAAATACCCACTGTCACTCACCGCCACCCCCTGAAAGAAAATGACTACTGAAGTTTAGGTGTTATAGTAAAAGAGGTAAAAGTTTTTACCTCCTTAGTACCCAGTAAGATTTACTGTGCCGTGTCATTTATGTTGTCAACCCTATTATTTGTTAATATCATGCTGTTATTTGTTTTTAAAGCACATCAAAATATATCGTTCTCCTACCAACACCAGACCCTGACTGAAATGGTGCTTGAAAAGATGAAAGCCACAGATCTACCCACAGAGCACCTGGAACCAGTCCATTAGATGCCTTGAGATGGATAAAATAAAGTGATAAAATCATTTCTCCTACTTTCTGATATTAGGAGAGGGGAAAAAAGCAAGTATTTATGCTACTGCACATGACTGTTGCTGGTTTTTAAGCAGAACATGGCTAATAACAGGCATGGCACAGCCTGGGGCAGCGCATCGTGCTCGCTCATGTGCAAAGATGCTGCTGTTCAACCTGATCATTAGTAAACTCTGTCCTTTCCGGCACATCCAGAGAATTAAAATAGCTAGTTACATCTCTGATGGCATCATTACAGATTTTTTTCAGAACTAATTTTCCCATCAATAACGCAAAGGACAAGCAGAACATCACAGAGGCCCCAAGATTCATCCAGCACCGCATCGTCCCTCCAGCATCAGCCGAGAGAAGATGCCTGAGAAACCCCATCAGCCCAGGTCACCCAAAGCCACACTGCCCCATGCCCACGGCCAGCCCTGCCACCGGTGACCCAGGACCTCCCAGAGCCAAAGGTGGTGGCCTTGCAAAGAGGAGGACATCCCCACAACAAACACTAGAGGATTTTGCATGGAATATATTACAGAGAAGTCAGTAAGAAAGAGAAACTTTATTATTCCTGAAATGAATCCAACATGTTAAATTAGGAAACTTATGCAACTAATTATACCCTAGCAGTGCAAACAGTATCAAAGAGCAGCATTTTTTTTTCTGAACTTCTCAAGCCATCTCTTTTTCAGAATGTCAATTAAGAATAAGAATAATACAAAACCCTTATGACAACTGAAGATGAAACCCAGAGTTAAATTTGCAACAAATCTGGAATTCCCCTTTGATCATTGCAAGGCGACAACTACGCATTTTTACCGAGTCAAACAACCCAAAAATAATCTAAATAAGCAACAAGAGCAACAACAGAAACAAATCCTATGGCATCCCAAGACAAGGCTTTCGAAATGTTACAATATCCCAGCGTTTTAATGTAGGTGTGCACACGTTAAACACACACATGCTCCCTGTGTAGGTGATGTGGTGGGGCATAAATATTGTACTAGCAGGAGCCTGAGTTACTGACTCATTCCTCACAAACGGTATGAATGTTCTTTTCTGATTTTATAAGTGTTCATATTTTTGGTGTTCCTGAGTGATTAAGAACAGAAGACTGTGGTATCTGAAAAGCAGTTTTTCAAAAACTTGCTGTACAGATCTTCATTTTTTAATGATGGCTCCCATGCGAGGAACTCCCGAGGTACAAAAAAGGAGCCAAGAAACATGTAATTGATGGCTTTACTCCCCAGCATAGCTATTCTGAACTCAAAGGCCTTTGCTCAAGAGCAAATCCTCCCTCTAGTAGCAGAAGTTTGCAGAACAGCTGCCTTTTACAGCATTTTGCAAGTTTATATTTACAAATAAACCAAGCAATTGACTCCTGAACGTGGGTCACAACACCCAATCCCCAGGTTGCTGGCCTATCTTCATGTCTGATTTGAAAGGGAAAAAAGAAAAAAAAAAAAAAAAAAAAGCAAACTGGGCGTAATTCTCAGCTCGACAGTGTTTTTCCCCATGGAAATAAGAAAGCAAAACACAACTGCAGGAATGGGTCCTTATTTGTAACTGGCCCTTAATTCCCCACTTCTTATTTCAAAAACAAACAGGCAAATCTAAATAAACTTCTAGATCCAAGGTTTACAACTGCAGCTCAGAAACCAGCCTGGGGTTATTTCAACCTGTGTCTCAGAGGGAGCTTCACTTCAGGAGACCAGGGATCTCCAGGGAAGGTCTCACACCAGATGGCCCCTTCCCCTCCCCGAGGGGGCTCCCGGGGGCTCTCCCGCAGCCGGGACCAGCGGAGGCAGGAGCAGGCACCGCAGCCCCGCACCCGTCATGGCTCTGCAACTCTAAGCTACTCGGCTGCTGCAGGACTGTTTTTCAAATAGGTTTGGGGTTTGCTTTTGAGGTTTTTTGTTTGTTTGTTTGCTTGGGAGTTTCTTGTTTGGTAGTTTCTTGTTTGGTTTTTTTGTTGTTTTGTTTTTTAATTCTGTAAGAAAGTATGTTTTCCAAGACGCAACTGGAAAAACAAATTGAGCCTGAAACACCAAAAACATTATCTGAATATCAGGCAGACATTAAATCGTAATTCCACAAATGCATTAGAATAATTTATAGAGTGGCAATGAGGGTGGCTCTCGAATTGAAATCCAGTGGAACTTCAGATGAACCTTAAACACTGTAGCAGCGGCAGATCCTTACAGGCAATATTATTACTAGGTGCCTTTATATTACAATAATGTTTCAAGCTCTTTCACACAGATCTGCTCAGATAAGAGATATAACGTTGGCATTTACAGCTGCCAAAATTGCCATTTGCAATTAAAAATTAAAACTGGCACTGTTTCTATGCAGGCAATTATCTCAGCGCAGCTGGCAATCTTCCTTGTTTACTTTGCTGCTGTGTCATGACTTCACTCTGTTTGGAAATTTACTACTTTTTTTTCTTTTTTTTGGAGGTTTAAACTTGTCAACTTTATTTCCACCTTGAACTTCCCTTGTTCTAATGATTTTCACCGTGATCTCAAAGAGAAAGGCCCGGAACTACAAGGCAGAGGGGCTGTGCGTGGCAGCCGCGGGCACCGCAATGAGCCGGTTCCCACCGGACGCCGTGGTGGCTCCCGCGCCGTTAATTAACATCCATCTACAGCGGGGATAACACCTGTGAAACCCAAACAGCTAAACGCACCCAATAAATGCCCTCCAAGAAGGAAGTTCAATCTGTAAGAGTTGACTTTCACGGTAAAACAGGGCAGACGGGAAGATCTCAGTGGGCACGAATCCTCCTACCGATCGAACCGAACCCGAGGTGCGTTTCTGCTCTCGTTACCTCCAGCCGTTCCGACCTGCCAGAGACACCTACCCGCAAACTATCCTACTCGGCAGCCTGCCGTCCTTCTGCCAAAGTGCTGGTTCTCCACTCACAAAAACTTTTACTAGAGCAGGCTCGGGGCATTCCCCGGCAGCTGGGAGAGGAGCACCCCGGGCTACCGGACCCTGCTCTCAGGAACGGCCGCTTCTCTAACCGGAGCCGCTGGGAGCACCGGCTCGGCTCCAGCACCGTCACCGCACACCTACAGCATCGCGATTCAACCTCCCATTTTCTGAAAGATGCGTTGTCTGCGGTCAGACACGGACTCCCCGTGCGTGACACCCCGACACCGGAACGCCTACCAACCCTCCTCTGTAATGTATCCCAAGGGTTTCATCGAGGACCCTGCCCCACGGCCACAGCTCCTCGCCCCCCGCTCTGCCCACCCCGAGCCTCTCCAGCCGGGCCCTTCCTCCCACCATCACCCCGCAAGGAACGCGGGGTTTGCCGGGGAACGCCGCTGGGGAGACTTTACGGAGGGACAGGTCTGGGGTCCCCGAATGCGGCCGGGCCGGTGACAGCACCGCGCTCCCCGGGGCGGCGGGACGGGCGACAAGGCTTTGGCCACCAGCTCCTGCGCCTTTTCCTCCTTTTCCGCCGGAGGAAAAGGCGCAGGGGCGGAGGAGCGCGGTGCCAGCGCGGGGGCCGCCCGCAGCGCCCTTCCCCGCGGAGGGCTGGCCGCGGCCGGCGGCGGGCGGAGCGGGGTGGCAGCCCCCCGCGGCCGGCACACGCAGCCCCCGCCGCCACCCGCAGCCCCGACGGGGCGGGAACGAGCGGGCGGGAGGCAGAAAAGGCGGCCCCGCGGCGCTAACTTTTCAAACCGCGCAGCGAAACCCAAGCCGGGGGCACGGCCGGCCCTTCCACCGCGCCCCGGTGCCTCGGGGAGGGGACCCCGGGAGCGGAGCCGCGCAAAGCCCCGGCGCAACCCGGCGGCCTCAAGCGCCCCGGGAGCCGAGCGAGCGTGTGCTCCCCGCCGTGCTCCGTCTGCGGGGGAAACCGCGCCTCCCGCCATCACCTCCCACCCGGGGCCGCGCGGAGTATCCGCCGCCCGCGGAGCGCCCCCGCCGCAGGTGGCGGCGTTTCTCCCCCGCCCCCGTGATGCCTCCCCGGGCACTTTTTCGGCGCGACTCGCGGGGGGACTTGTCCTCCCCCTCCTCCTCCTCCTCCTCCCGCGGGGAGCGGAGCGGGAGGGGGGAAGGTGCTTGCGGTCCGGCGCGGCTGCGGCCGGGGGCAGGTGCGGGCCGGGGGCCGGGAGGAGCGGGTCGGTACTCACACGAAGGCGTGGTAGACGAAGGCCCAGCCGCGGGGCCGCTCCAGCACGTTGTACAGGTAGTTCTGCAGGCGGCGGTACTTGGCGTTCCGGCGGCAGCTGGGCCCGCTGCTGTACGAGAGCGGCTTCCCCAGCAGGCTCATGCGGGCGCCGTGCTTCCCGCGGCGGCCCTCCCGCAGCCCGGCGGGGGCGGCCGCTCCGCCGGTGCCCAGCAGCAGCAGGCCGTCTCCGCGGGCCGCCGCGCCCGCCAGCGCCCTGCCCCGGCCCGACTCCACATCCTTCATGCCCGCCGCCGCGCCGCTCTTCACCCAGAGCCCCGCGGAGCCGCCCTCTTCCCCGCCGCCGTGGTTGCGGGGCATGGCATCACCCCGGGCGCCGGGGCCGCGGCGGAGCAGGGCGCGGGCGGCGGCGGGCAGGCACCCCGCGGCGGCGGCCCGCAGCGGGCAGCGGGGGCCGAGGGTCTCCGGGCGGCGCCCGCGGGGCGCGGGGGCTCGGGCCACTTTGGGCGCCCGGCGCGGCGAGGGAAAGGGGGGGGCGGGAGCGGGGCTGCGGCAGCTTCGCGGGGGGAGGTGGGGGGGGGAAGGCGGGGGGGGGGCCCCGGCGAGGGAGCGGGCGCCCCCCCGGGCGCTCTCTCCGCCACCGGCCCCCGCCGCGCCGCCCGGCGTGGCTCCGCGGCCCGGGACGGGGCGGCGGGAGGGCGGCTCCGGCGGAGGGGGCTGCGGGACGGGGCTCGGCGGTGCCTCTCGCCGCCTCCCGCGGGACGCGGCCCGGCCGGGGCGGGCAAGCTGTTGCTCTGGCTCCCGGCGGCGAAGAAAGTCGGTGAGAAAGGCGGGGGGGGGCGGGAAGGAGGGCGGCGGGGGCCGCGGTGCCGGGCGCCTCTGCGTCCCGGGGCTGAAGCGGCGGTGCGGGCGGGCGGCGGGACGCGGGCTAGGCGCGCTGCCGGGAAATGTCCATTTAAGTCCGAGAAAGTCACAAAACTGCCGTGAGTCCCGGCGGCGGGGCGGGGGAGGCTCGGCCGGCGGCGGGACCCCGGTGCGGGCGGGGCAGCGCAGACGGGCCGCCGGCGGTGCCCCCGGGGGGGCGGCGCAGTCCCGCACGCCGCTCCGGCGCTTCCGCCGTGTCTCGGCCTCCCGCGGCGTGGAGAGAGCAGATCCCGGTGGTGGCGGGGGGGGGGGGGGGG